>JBCNJP010000003.1:52251174-52294698 GCA_039602395.1 Deinandra increscens subsp. villosa | reverse complement strand
AGCCGGCTTTTAGCTTCTAGGTTTTCCTCTTGACATAGTTCAAGGTATTACTATCCGCTACGCTACCAGGCAATCCATCAATTTTGACAAAGATTCAACATAAAAGCGAATTTGAAATTTTTTTCTCAAGTACAGAACATAAAAACATAAAACTGCTTGTAAAACCACTGAACGATCTTACTACTGCATGATTCGGTAATCGGAGAAACACAAACGAGTAAATAAAGCTTTGCTTGGAGAAACACAAACGAGTAAATAAAGCTTTGCTTTATTGATTCATTTAGAGAATACAAGCTAGAGAGAGAAATAACCTTGAACACACACAGTTAAGAGATAGAGAAATGACAGAACTTTTTGAAGTCTCTCTAGCACAAACTATTTATAGTCACTTACTTACTGGCCGGCGTACCACCTGCGGACCATTTGGTACGCACGTACCTTCTGGTACGGCTGACCATCTGGTACGGCCAGTGACTATTTTGACTCACACAGATGCTCTAGATTAGATACAATACACGAGACACACGTTAGCATAGGAATATGCTCTAACAAACTCCCCCTTAACATGTAGTGTATCTAGCTATCTATATATCTAATCAAAACTTCAGTCTTCAATCTTCAGCATCACTGCGTCTGATCTTCAACTTGAAATCTTGTAAGAATTAGAGCTTGCATGGCTGGATCAATCTTGAACATTCTTTGAACTTCAAGATCCACTTGAGAAAGATATTACATACTCCCTCTTTCACCATGCTTGAGTCTTATCACACAGAAACCTGCAATTTCAGAAGACAGAAACGCGACTTTCTTTTACTTTATGAAAAATTAATTTAATCTTGGCGTAAAACTTCTCTTTCGAGAATCTAAGATATAGGTTTGAAATTTTGATTTCATGTCAAGTATCGACCGGTCGAAAACAAATAAGAAACAAAATCTTTTTGGCTTTTTGAAACTTTATATCAATACACACCGAAAATCTTTTTGATTTTTCTAAGTTTATGCTAAAACACACCTAAAATCTTTTTGAATTTTTCAGAAATGAAACATAAATGCAATACAGAAATGAAATACTGAATCACACACTATTTTTGTCTTTTGCAAGAAAGATCACAACTTGGGATCATATTGATCATGACATGCTGAACTACACTTCAATTTCAATTACTTCAGCACACAAGTCATGTCAAATTGCTGGTATAATTTGACCATCTTAAACTCAGGCACAATCATACTCATAACATCTGGATATGTTATTGTATTGATTAGATTTGCTTTGACCAGAGTACCCCACACTATTAGACATACTCAGATATGATTTCGCTTATATCACAATATGTGATTTCATTTGTGATTTGATCACATAATGATTGTACTAATGATTTAGTCAACTGTGTTCCATGCAAAAAGAAATAAGAATGTCAAATCGTCTACCTTAAGGTCGATCTTTTGATACGCAGATAAGGCCTCGGATTTAACAAAATAAGAAAATAAAACAAGTTGAAATAGTATAACCCAACAACTATCAGGTCGGTACTCCCGTACACGCAGAGAAAGTCCGATGAGTTATACGAAACACCAAAGAAAATAAAGCAGAACGTCAAACGAACAACAATCAGGTCGATCTTTCGATACGCAGAGAAAGTTCGATCGTTTGACAAAATAAAGAAAATCAAACAAGTTTAAATCTTTGCAAAATGAACACATGTATACACAGTGACTTCTCATTTTTCTTTTTCACATATCTTTATCTTGATATATCATGAGATATGCATCAAGATGTTGTCCACTTGGTCAAGCATTAGTATTTTAATGTTTATCACATCTGAATACTTTCTGATTGAATGCCGAGCCAACCAAGCATATCGAACAATGATCTTATGGCTTTTTCATCTATTTTATCCATGAGTTAGACACGTAAGCCAATGTACCATCATTTCCCAATCATGTCGGATACAATTTCTCATTTTCCAATGTTTTTGTATTTTCTGTTTTTCAATGTTTTTGTATTTTTCCTTTTTCTCCCCCTTAAAATGAAAACTCTATTTTTGGATTTTCATTTTAACAAAAAAAAACAAAAAGACACTATTTTTGGTATTTTTAATTTTCTCCCCCTAAACTACATACGGAATGTAAAAGAAAGAAAATTGGCCAATCGAGACTGATACCTTTCAGATTTTAGCTTTCAGAAAAACTTGCAGTTTAGTAATATGAAGCATTCAACTTTAAGTTAAATAGGAGACTCCACTATCAGCAACTTCTTGAAGCACGAACTTCACAATCACCAATAGGTCTTCTTGAAGATACCTGCACACTGGATTTAAAGATTAGACTTCAAATGACCCGAAGCACACAGCTTCTGGTCGACCAGTGTCTTCCGCAAAATCAGTTGCAGCTTTGGTAACCAACTTAGGTCGCCACTGCATTTTGACGGGTGTAGTTTTTACTGAAACATCATCTTGCGATGAATCACCAACACTAGAATAACTTTTGAAAACATGTTTACTTTTTGATTTAAAATGTGAAGTTGGTATGTCAGTAACAATTATGCCTGATTCATCAATTATCGTGGCAGTTTTTCTAGAAAAAGTTCTTTTGGCAGTTACAGGACAATCATGTGCCATATGTCCCCTTCGACGACATTGATAGCACAAACGATATGATCGTTTAGATTGTGGCTTGTCCTGAAATGGATGACATTTATCAGTGAATGCACAATCATCAGAAATATCATCAAAAACTTGAAATCGGTTAGAGTGTACCCATTTCGATGTAGGACTTTGAGGTGTAGCATTAGAACCAGATGAAGAAGATTCGTTCGGAGAACTCTTAGTTGAACCTTTCTTCATTTGCTTTCCCCCAAACCCCTTCTCCATTGTTGAAATGAATACTTGAGCCAGATGATATATTTGATCCAAGTTTGTATCTTTCTTTTCCTTCTTTGGCATGTTCTTCTTCTTTGTAACCTTCTTGCCTGCACTCCCCAACCCAGATTGTTTATAACCAGGTAGCTTTGTCAGATCAATTTGAGATTGAAAAGAACCATCTTGAGCAGCTTGGGTGAATTTAGCTTTAATGCCCTGTAAGTTGTTAGCTTGTACCAATTCAGCTACTAATTCTTTCTCAGACCCCAGCTTCTCATCTTTTTCAATCAACTTATTATCAGAAATTTGTTGATCAGGGACACAAACACCACCAGAAACAAATTTAACAAATGTAGATGCACCAGATGCTGAAGCTTCTTCTTTCTTGTTGACATGCTGTAACTTCTTCTTCTCCGATTTTTCAGACACAAATGCAGAATAATCTTCCTTTGGAGTCGGAGTGCTCAAATCAACAACAGCCTCTGTTTGAATCACCGGATGTGGAATCTGATTGAAATCATCTCCTCCAAACACCTTCTTGAAGTTATTGTCTTGACACAAATAACTAGTAAACGAGTGAGAATTCTTCAGATTATGCAATTGATGATTTAGATCCAAGATTTCAACATTCAAATCGGCTATGGTCTTTTGAGTTTCAGCAACAACCTTTATCTGATTGAATCAATTTCTCAGATGTGCTATTAACTAACGATTTTTCTCTTCTCATACCATCATGAGCAGCATGCACTTCTTTTGTAATTTTATCCACTCTGTCCTTATATATCTCAACATTTTTGGTTAACAAGCTTTTGTCTTTCTTCAAAGTAATGATTGTGTCTTTCAATTCAGACTGAACAATTTCATATTGAGTTCTGTCAGTAGTAACTTCATCCAATGCTTTTTGAAGTTCATCATTAGATGCTTTAAGTGCCTCCACCCTTGCTGTGGATTTTTGAAACAGATTCTCAAAATCTTCACTCACATCTTTAGCTTTAAACTTATATTCCTCAACTTCCTTTACCAACTTTTCATTGGCAACAGTTAACTTGACAATTTTTTGTCATGAACTCATCATTTTCATGCTGAAGTTGTGACTTTTGTTGATCATTCTGAATACTCCCTTCTGACAACTGTTTCCGAAGGTCTTCTAACTCTTCCAATAAGACACTTTTCTCTTTGAGTAACGTCTCATTTATCCAGAAAATGTTATCAGAAACTTCACACTTCTGTTTGTAAGTTTCTATCGCTTCTTCATTCTTTTTCTTTTCCTCAAACAACCCTTCTTTTTCTTGAACCAACTCTTGAATTCTTTCTATCTTTCTGAGTACAAAATTCACAAGTTGACTCATAACCATTTATTTCAGAATCACTTGTTTCAGATTTACTAGTTTCAGATGCATATCCACTCGATTCAACCTCAATATTTGCCATTAATGCATAACTTTCTGCAGGATGGACTACAAATGCTGATTCATCCAGAAAATCTGCAACACAATCATAACCTCCCTCAGTCACTAGAGCCTTTGCCTCTTTATTGTGATCATCATTATCAGAATTACTTGGTTTAGAAGCAGATTGCTTGCATTCTCGAGCAAAATGTCCTAATGTAGAACATATGTAACATTTCAGTTTGGACTTATCTAAACCCAGTATGACTCCTCCCATAACAGAATTCTTGCCATGCTTGCCCATAAACCGTCTTCCTTTTTCAACAGTCATAGCCAACTGCCAATCCAAATCCAATTTATTTAGCTGATCCTCATCCATCTGTTTTAGATCCTCCGAAACCAAACCAGAATTACCAATTTGACTAAAGATGGATCCAAAAGAAGATGATAGGAAAGCACATAACAAATCAGCTAGATCTTTGGTTGCTTGATTAGAAGTTGACTTGCTTGATGATCTATCAGGAATAGTAAAACTGCAACCTGAAGAATAACCAGTACTCTCAGACTTTCCAGCAAGAAAAGCTGTTATCGGGGGATTCACGCTTGAACTAGAATGTGATTTAGCTTTAGCATGGACGGTAGTAGAATTCTCTCCAAAATAGACTGCAGGATTCTGAACCGATGGAATTGCTGACTTTTTCACAAGTAATTCCATTTCTCGAGCTTGTAATTTGCTTAACAATTGATTGAATGTCCAACTTGAGTAATTTGGATCATTAGCAAGCATCATAACAAAATTCTCCCATGTTTCGGGTAGAGCTTCCAGAAAATTTTCCATCAAGTCATCTTTTTCCTTCTGGACTCATATAACATCAAGTTCATTAATCAGATGTGAAAACCTAGAAATCAAGTATGCAATACTCTCTTTTTCACAGTGCTGAAAATTGTCAAATTCTTTTAACAAAACTTTCTTTCGACTCTTCTTATATTGCTTGTTTCCTGCACACCTATCTTTTAATGCATCCCACAAAGTTTTTGAAGTTGTGTAATTTTTGAATTGATGCAAGAGTTCTCTTGGTAATGCCATTGTGAGATTTGCATAAGTTTTCTTTTCTCTGGCATAAACTTTCCTTTGATCTTCATCAAGATCACTTCGTGGAACCGGTTCTCCATTTTTCTTAGGATATGTGTAGTCTTGCTCAATAGATATCCACAGATCTATGTCAAGAGCATTAACAAATGATTCAAACCGTTGCTTCCAATTGTCATAATCCTTCAACCTAAGCAACTTAGGAACTTTCTAAGTTGTTCTTATCTCGTTATCATAGTTCAACATGGCCTGCATTGATGATTGAACAGCTGAAAATGCTTGAAAATCGCTCATCTTGAAATTACAACACCGAACACAAAAACTTCAAACTGAAAAACGGACGTCTTCCAAGCGGATTTTGGGGATCAAACCAGAGGGTACTAGCCACTAGGCTAGTAAAAGTTTAGATCTCGTCGAGACGAACGTTTTGGCTAGCATTTTCTCCCGTAACTCTTAACGGTTCTCAAGTTACGTCAGTTTTAATAAACACATGTATTCTGCCAGCGTACCAAAAGTTTCTCAACGTACCAAATCCGGCCAATTCAATCAGAGAACCAAATGAACCTCCAACGTACCAGTTTAACTCACGTACCAGCAGCAAACCAAAAATACGCGACGTACCAGAAACTGGTACGGCGAACCATATGGTACGGAGTAACTGTCAACAAACCAGAAAATAACCGCCACGGACCAACTTGAAGATTGCCTTGCATACCAGAAACGGACCAGCGGCGTACCAGATTGTTCTTCAAGCGTACCAGAAACGTACGAAACAGAAATCGATGAACTTTCGCGAATTTTGACTAGAATTTGCTTCAAAGAGATGGGAAAACTCACTAGGAACACTCAAAAATCATTTTTCATCTTTGAAACACTTGGAATTGCGAAAATTTGAAGAAAAACGAAGAAAACCCACACTTTCTCTCTCTAGAAACCGAAAAATTACCAAAATCACAGCAGTAGAGCAACCAAATGCTCTGATACCACTTGTAAAACCACTGAACGATCTTACTACTGCATGATTCGGTAATCGGAGAAACACAAACAAGTAAATAAAGCTTTGCTTTATTGATTCACTTAGAGAATACAAGCTAGAGAGAGAAAACACCTTGAACACACACAGTTAAGAGATAGAGAAATGACAGAACTTTTTGAACTCTCTCTAGCACAAACTATTTATAGTCACTTACTTACTGGCTGACGTACCACCTGCGGACCATTTGGTACGCACGTACCATCTGGTACGGCTGACCATCTGGTATGGCCAGTGACTATTTTGACTCACACAGATGCTCTAGATTAGATACAATACACGAGACACACGTTAGCATAGGAATATGCTCTAACACTGCTCTTGGCCAAAAACCCTGGAAATCGACCAAAATCTTGAGATTTACATTAATCTGATCATAGCACTGTGTTCCTTGAGTGATTTCTACCAAGAATCAACTCAAGAATCAACCAAAAACAACCAAAATTGACAACTCAATTGATAATTTCTTCATTTTGAGAAAACGTCAAAACTTGAAGAACCTGGCTCTGATACCAATTGTCAGGACCTGATTTGAGCACAAGTAACTCATTTGATTCACCACACAAGTGCGGAAATCATGTGTGATTACCGATTTCGGTTGAATCTACATCAATGCTGTTCCTATTGATTATTTCTAAAGCTCAAGAACACACACTACACCAAGAACACACACACAAAATGCTCTCTGTGGAATAATCCAGGAGTGGCACACCCAATAGGGTTTTCTCAATTGATATTTATACTACTAGAGAGCATAAAACAAAAATGAATGTTTTACACAACAATCATTACATTAAAATTCAGCAATTAATATTCCATCAGACAGACAAGTTCGCTAGGAATTATTCAAGTTCGCTAAGAGTGAACAAGTTCGCTAGGAAGTCCGGTAGGAACAATCAAGTTCGCTAAGAACAAACAAGTCGGCTAACAAGTTCGCTAAGAACAAACAAGTCTGCTAACAAGTTCGCTAGGAACAAACAAGTCTGCTAACAAGTCCACCAGGAACAAATTAAGTTCGATAAGACATATAAAGATAGATCAACAAAGAAGTACGCTAAGTAGCAAACAAGTCCGCTAAGTACAGTCTTAGAAGTTCGCTAAGTAGTAAAATAAGTTCGCTAAAACAGAAACAAAATTTTACTAAGTACAAACTTGAATTCTATTATACAAGATAAGTATCTATTCTAGTAAATTCATCGAGAGGTCTTCACCAGCAATACTCAATGGTGAATGGTTTATGTTGCCAACAACCAAAATAGGTTCCAACAACAAGCCATAATATTTGAGGGGTCTCTAATCAACTCTTCCCCTGCTTTTTTTTTATTTTTAATGGCACAATTTTTTCATTATTTAAAAAAAATAAAAATTTTCTATTTTTTTAAATAAACACACTGACACACAACTAAGACAAAAGAAATAGATTTATAGACATCTGGCCAAGCTAACCTTCGAAGTATTTAGCTGAATAATTTTGAGAAACGGGTTTAGACACACATACTTTACTATAGAAATATTCAAACAACCAATTTAACAGTTACCTTTAATGATTAAATGTCTTTTACCTCTCACAAGGAAACATACTCTCCATAGAAATTCTGCATGAAATAAAGTGGAGAGATGCATCCTATCATGTGCCTGGAACAATCACTTATCAACAAAAAAAGAAAATGTTAGTGATAGCCCTCGTTGACTATTCCTCCATACAGTGAGAGATTAGTTAGCCAATAGTACCCAGGCCATTGTGGTTCTGGTTACTCCCGAGGAATCAGTAAATGAGACTTATTTTAAACACATCCCCATTGAGAAATCAGGAAGTGGGGATGGAGCTGCCTTGGTCTTTCGCTTCCAAGTTCCAGGTGATTTAACATTTGTTTTATTCACTTTTGAAGTTGTGACTTTACGTATTTTAACCTTCTTCAGTTTAGGTTCATTTTTTAAAACAGTTTTAGCTAGGAGTAACTTTAGGTTTCTTAACATTTTTTTGTTTCAAAATTGCCTTTTTTCACTTATTTTTGAAACTTTCTGAAACTTGGAAAATAGTTCTTTTGATTTGAAAGCTTTCTTTGTTCTTTGTTCAGAGGGTTTGACCTTAGGAGTGACAGTCTTCATCACCTTAGGTGATTGCACCTTCATTGGCTTAGTCCTTAACAGAATCCTGGGATGAAATCCGTTGACTCTGAGGATAGTAGGGCTCATAGGGGCGGTAGAGACAGTTTCGGGAAATAGGACCAACATTGCCACAATTACAGCAAGTCTGCTTATTTGGGTAAAAGTCAGACGTATAACCATTTGTCGTCTTCAGTTTCGGGAAATAGGACCAACATTGCCACAATTACAGCAAGTCTGCTTATTTGGGTAAAAGTCAGACGTGTAACCATTTGTCTTCTTCAGTGGATGGGGAGCATTATGGCCTTGTGTCAGCCTTTTAGAGATGTAGGAAGATCCGGTATTGATTCCTGGCTGGTTCCTATAAGCTTGAGGGGAGTTGGTCTTTGCAATCCTTATGCTCCTAGTATCTTTGATGTGGAAGCACCATTTCTGTAACCGCAACTGCATAATCCACATGATAAGATAGGAGATACAACCTGTCCCTTGAGTTTCACATCTTTCACAACACCTGTAGATGCCACACTCAGTGGTTTGATGGTGATCTTGGGTCTTTCAACTTGATAGGATGAGCTACCTGGTTTCTGGTAAGACTGGTTACCATTCCCCCCATGCTTCTTATAAGTTTGGTTACTTCCACCCGAGCTGACGAGAACGTTCCAAGTTCTTGGTTTGGGAAATTCACGCGCGAAGTGATCGAGCTCCTGGAAATTGTAACACTAGGCCTTTGACTTATCAAATCCGATGTTGGCATTAGCTGGTGGCTGGAATAGCTTTCTTCCAGTCATCCTGAAAAATTTTCTTGTCCTGGCTGCAATCATACCCATTTGCCATTTAATATCAATCTCTTAAAGATCATCTACAGAGATTTGTTCAAAATCCTCATGATAAATAGTCATTGTTTCAATGTTTCTAGACATTTGGGAATTCATGCAAGCTAGAAATGCATTGCACAAATCCTGGTCCATGCTACTGCTGTTAGTTGAAGTCGGTGCAGACTGTTGAACAATTGCACCCTATGTTGGACCAGAAGAGTTGGAAAACTGATAATTCTCCTCATAAGTAGAAGTAGCAAAAGCAGCATTGGGAGCCGAAGTAGATGAGCTCCTTGAAGACACATTGCCCATGAGTGACTTACCACTATGTTTAACTGCTCTTACTTCATAGTCTCGAACCTTATCAATCATATCCAGATAGTCAGTCTTGGCCAGATCAGTGTTTTCAATCAGATATGTGACATAGGAGGCAAATTCCTGAGGAAAAGAATGCAGAATTTTCCTGATGATATCTCCGGAAATCAGGACAGATTTTCTTAGTAGTCATCTCGGTAATGATTCTGCAAAAATGATTAACATGAGTTTCAAACGACTCTCCAGTTCTGTGAGCGAAAGTGTTGAAAGCTTATTTCAATTTTTCAATTCTTCTCTCCTTGGTGGCCGGATTGCCTTCATACTTTGTCTCTAAACCAACTCATATCTCATGACCTGAGGTAGCCTCACGATACTGATGTAGCAGATCATCATTGAGTGCCATCTTGATGCAACCCAATGCACTCTTATCAATCATCATCTGTGCATGTTCAGCAGGAGTTCAGCTTATCCAGCGGCTTTGGAATCCTTTTCTTGGGTATCTGTGGGTCAGCAACAGTGACAGTAACTCCTGGAGCAGAAGCTTCTTCAACTTCATCCATAGCAGGACCTTCAAGGATTGAAGTCAAAAGATCAACATACTCCATAAATAACACAAACTTTCCTTTCCAATCATCAAAGTCACTCGCGCCCATTAGTTTTGGTTGACGGTTGTTATTCTGCATGACGGGAGCAAAGTGATTTCCTTTAGCCATTTAGGGAACGAGAAACAGAAAAGCTTAGCACAACTTGCTAATGTGTCGAACGGATCGAATGGGTTGACCTCTAGGTTCAAAATGCTTGAACGCTTGTAGAATTCTTGAATTCACAAGAATCCTACATACAAACAATAACAAACATAATTAGTCATTAACAAGTGAGATTTAAGCAAAAAATTTGAAAAAGTCAAATTTTCACACTTAGCCAAATTTTGAAGAGCTTGTTCTTGAGCAAATTCAAACTTCAAAATCAATTTTAACGAAATCAGTGTTTAAGGACATCACTAGTCTCAAAATTCATGTAGGATCATTTGATTCAACTGACACAAACTGCAAAAACCAGTCTAAATGACCTAATTTGATGAAATAGTGAGTTTATGTGAAGAACACCAAAAATCAAGACTTTTAGCCTCTAAAATCTTCAAAACTTGATGTTTTTGAGTGAAATCAGTGCTTACAATTTCTGATTTTAGGTGTATTAGACTCGCAGTCCATCAATTTTGACAAAGATTCAACATAAAAAGAATTAGAAATTTTTTGCTCATGTAATAGACTCGCAATTCATCATTAATCTGAGCATAGCATTGTGTTCCTTGAGTGATTTCTACGAAGAATCAACTCAAGAATCATGCAAAAACAACCAAAATCGACAACTCAAATGAGAATTTCTTCCTTTTGGAAAAACCTCAAAAGTTGAAGAACCTGGCTCTGATACCAATTGTCAGGACCTGATTTGAGCACAAATATCTCATTTGATTTACCACACAAGTGCGGAAATCATGTGTGATGGTCGATTTTGGTTGAATCTGCGTCAATTCTTTCCCATTGATGATTTCCAAAGCTCAAGAACACACACTACACCAAGATCACACACGCAAAATTCTCTCTCAGTGATGATTCAACATAAAAACGAATTTGAATTTTTTTTTTCTCATGTATAGAACATAAAAACATAAAACTGCTTAGGTGATTACACCTTCATTTGCTTAGACTTAACAGAATCCTGAGATGAAATCCTTTGACTCTGAGGATAGTAGGGCTCATAGGGGCGGTAGAGACAGTTTTGGGAAATAGGACCAGCATTGCCACAATTAAAGCAAGTCTGCTTCTTTGGGTAAAAGTCAGACGTGTAACCATATGTCTTCTTTAGCGGATGGGGAGCAGTATGGCCTTGTGTCTGCCTCTTAGAGATGTAGAAAGATCCGGTATTGATTCTTGGCTGGTTCCTAGAAGCTTGAGGAGAGTTGGTCTTTGCAATCCTTATGATCCTAGTATTTTTTTGATGTGGAAGCACCATTTCTGCAACCGCAACTACATGATCCACATGATGAGATAGGAGATAAAACCACTCCCTTTAGTTTCATATCTTTGACAACACCTGCAGATGGCACACTCGGTGACTTGATGATGATCTTGGGTTGTAAAACCGAGATACGATCTTACTACTGCATGCTTCGATCAATCTAGTGAAACGAGAAGTAAATAAGAGAATTCTTATTGAATCACTTGAAGATTACAAAGACTCTCTCTGGTTTCTCTCTCTAACTCACACACAGAAAATGTGTAGAAATGACAGAACTGTTAAGCTATCATTCTAACATACGGTATTTATAGTAAGTGACAATCTGGCCTGAGTACCAACTGGTGAACCATTTGGTACGCGCGTACCAATTGGTATGGCGTACGAGTTGGTACGGCACCATTGATATTTTCCACTACAACTCACAGCCTCGCTCTAATCTAGATACAATACACGAGACACATTGTAGCATAGGAATATGCTCTAACAAACTCCCCCTTAACGTGTAGTGTATCTATTCTCTAACTAAACTTGAGTGTTCAATCGTTAACCTTGCTGCATCCGATCTTTGACTTGAAATTATTGTCAGAAATAGAGCTTGTATGGCTGGATCACTCTTGAATCATCTTTGATCTTCAAGATCCACTTGTGAAAGATACAACAAACTCCCCCTTTCACCATGCTTGAGTCTTAACACACATAACCTGCAATTTCAGAAGACAGAAACGCGGTTTCCTTTTGTTTTGAAAATTAATTTAATCTTGGTGCAAAACTTCTCTTTGAGAATCCAAGATATAGATTTGAAAATTTGATTTCGTATCACATGTCGATCGATCGAAAACAAATAAAAAACAAAATCTTTTTGGCTTTTTGAAACTTTATATCAAAACACACATAAAATCTTTTTGATTTGTCTAAGTTTATGCTAAAACACACCTAAAATCTTTTTGGAATTTTCAAATATGAAACATAGATGCAATACAGGATCAGACACGGTTTTTGTCTTTTACGAGAAAGATCACAACTTGGGATCATATTGAACATAACATGCTGAACTACACTTCAATTTCAATTACTTCAGCACACAAGTCATGTCGATTACTGGTATAATTTGTCCATCTTAAACTCAGGCACAATCATACTCATAACATCTGGATATGTTATTGTATTGATTAGATTGCTTTGACCAGTGTACCCCACACTATCAAACACACTCAGATATACTTTTTATATCACATTTTGTGATTTCATTTGTGATTTTATCACATAATGATTTACTTATGATATAGTCAACTGTGTTCCATGCAAAAAGAAATAAGAACATTAAATCGTCTACCTTAAGGTCGATTTTTCGATACGCAGATAAGGCCTCGGATTTAACAAATAAGAAAATAAAATAAGTTGTAATTGTATAACCCAACAACAATCAGGTCGGTACTCCCGTACATGCAAAGAAAGTCCGATGAGTTATACGAAACACCAAATAAAATAAAGCAGAACGTCAAACGAACAACGATCAGGTCGGTCTTGTGGACACGCAGGGAAAGTCCGAACGTTTGACAAAATAAAGAAAATCAAACAAGTTTAAATCTTTGCAAAATGAACACATGTTTACACAGTGACTTCTCATTTTTCTTTTTCACATATCTTTTCAATATCTAAAGACATGCTTCAAGATGTTTTCCACTTGGTCAAGCATTAGTATTTAATGAATATCACATTTGAATACTTTATGATTTAATGCCGAGCCTACCAAGCACATCGAGCAATGATCTTATGGCTTTTTCAACTAATTTATCCATGAGTTAGACACGTAAGCCAATGTACCATCATTTCCAAATTATGTCGGCTACAATTTCTTATTTTTCAATGTTTTTGTATTTTCTGTTTTTATCCCCCTTAAAATGAAAACTCTATTTTTGGATTTTAATTTTAACAAAAACACAAAGACTCTATTTTTGGTATTTTCAATTTTCTCCCCTAATCTACATACACAAAGCATTAAAGAAAGAAAATTGACCTTTTGACATGGATACCTTTCCGATTTAGATTTCAAAAAATTTCTGTTTTTGAAATTTGATGTCACATATAATTTAACTTAATTCAGAAGAATACTCCTCCATCAGCAACTTTTCAATCACCGATAGGTCTTCTAGAAGTACCTGCACACTGGTCAAACACGTCAGTTTATAAATGACCCGAAGCGAATCGCTTCTGGTCGACCAGTGTCTTGGTTTCCTTTTGAAACCACTTTATGTTTCCAAACATGTTGTTTTGGTAAATCAGTATCTGATGAACCCCTCACAGTAGATTGTGACGAACAACCGACAGATGAATCATTTTGAAATTTAGGTAAAAACCTTCTTTGATGTTTACAATATTTCAGTTGAAATTCATCAAATACTCTGTCATATTCATCAATAAATCTGTATTTGGCAGATTTACCAACATAAGGAACCTGTCTTTTCCTTGAACTAGAAGCAGCAATGACATGACAATCTTGTGCCATATGCCCTTTTTGTCGGCAATTGTAACACAAACGATTATTTACATTTTTCCTCTTTGGTCTCTTCAAAGCTTCAACAATTAATATCTCCAAAATGATCATAGAAAGAATCACATACCAGATACTGATGATCATGAACCCATTTTGAAGTCGGGCTTTTTGGAGTAGAATTTGATCCTCCAGAAGAAAATTTAGCATCTGAAGTCTTCTTGGTCTTCGAATCCTCATGCTTCACGAACACTTCAGCTATCTTTTGAGAATCCACACAGTGAAGTGGAAACTCCTTATCAGAAAAAAATTGATCTGAACCTTTGAGTTTATAAAACCTTTCAGGTTGAACCTTTTCAGCTTTATAAACATCTTTCTTTACTTGCTTCAATTTGACTTGCTTCAGTTTCTGTTCATTCTGACCTTGAACCCCATAAACTTTACCATTTTTGGTCTTGAATCCTAAACCAACATGCTTTCCCAAAACTTTTTCTTCAGAACCAAATGATTTATGTCCAATCTTTGCAAGACGAGAAAATCCAGCTTTCACTGCTTTAATATTCTTTTTTTCATAGAAGATTCTTTCATCAATAGCAATCTTCTCAGTTGAACTTGCTGACTTCTCTTCTTCAGTAGCTGGAGAATCAGACATATCTTTTTCAGCTTTCTGTTCTTTCCGTGACTTTACAACCTTCCCCTCATTAAATTTCGTATCAACAAGTTCAGAGTAATCACCAGTTTCTACCTTTTCCTTCAGAACATTAACACTTTCTTTGAGACTTCCTGGTGGTGAACTGTTTTATTAAACATCTTGTCAAAATTTTAATCTTTGGCCAAGAAACTTGTAAAAGACTGTGAATTAGTAAATTGTTCAAAAGTCGTTTTGAATCAATGACTTCAATCTTTAAATCAGAAATTCTTTGATGAGCTTCAGCCAACTCTTTTTCTGTTGCAATTAACTTCTTTGCCACTTTATGAGTTTCATACTTTTGCAACCTGAACTCATCTAATCCATCCCACAATTCCTTCTGCAACTTATCTTCATTTCGTTTCTGAATATCCAAATTTGCATTTTCCAATTTGTTCACTCTTGCCAATTCCCGCTTCTCATCTAACAACTTTTCTGTCACACCCCAACCGACGGCGGAATGTGTCGGGGCGCGAAGATTGTCCAGATGCACACAACACTAATTCGAGTTGCGATGTTCTTAATTAAACCCATTTCCATAAACATATAATCAAGCATAAACAAGTCATAATTTGAGATTACAATTCAAACATAACATCCAAATAAAAGTCATAAAGTCTAACGTTTTATTTAATAAGGTCATCTAAGTCCCATGCAATCCTATGATGGCGGAGACAAAGGAATCAAACAGCAGCACCTGCAACATGATTAACATAAAAGTCAACTACTAGAGTTGGTGAGTAAACATAGGTTTGTAAGCATTTCATAGTTTAAAGATAAGCGATTCATGAGACTAGTGTTTCATTCAATCATGTAAACAAGGTCATAAGTGATGTGCACCAACCCTAGACAAGTAAGGGAGCAATCACCCGGCGCTACACGCGAAGAATGCCGAGTGGGTTGTCAACCAATAGATCTATCATTGTTGCCACGGCTCGATGGTTAATGGTACACAAGCGATTAGCGATTAGCGATTAGCGAATATCCACACATAGAATCCAACTAAGTATCACATAATAGAATTCACACATAGCATACATGAAATCGCTTATAGTTTGAATATATAAATTGTAGAGATTTTGTATAACACATGTTGCACCCCAAAGTTTAAAAGGAAAAGGGGCTATGAATACTCACCTCACGGGTGAATCGAAAAGAAAGATAAGCGATAGCGATGCGCGAATATCACGTCCGGAGATCACCTTTATGATTGACCGAGGTTGAACCAAAATAAATAAATAGAATAGTGAGTAAAGTGAGTAACCGTGACTTGACACGACACGACACGGGCTTAGTTTGGGTTCAAGTTTATACTCTATGTAATGTTAAGAGGTTCTAATCTAGCAAACTAGCATAGAGGTCAAACTAGGTCAACAAAAGTCAATAAATTCAATTTCCATGATAATAATCCAAGGTAATACACATGATTATCATATAGGATCAGATCTAACATAAGCTTTTATAGATTTTATAGATCTACTTGAATCTAGCATGAACCTAGCATAGTTTATCATGAATCTAGCCAAATCAAGCCCATTGATCGGCTTTTGTTCACAAAACAAACCCTATTGAGCAAGCATGGTTGGATCTATCATTTAAACACATAAAAGTTCATGATTTAATGTCTTTACCTACTGGTCTAACTTCACATTCGAAGAAAATTATAGATCTAAACATGTTAGGAGGCAAAAAATGTCATTTTGAAGCTTTATGACACACATTTCTAACCCTAGATGACACACATATTGAGATCTAGCCATTTTATCATGGAAAACCCTAACATTATGATCATGATACATAGATCTGGTCCTAAACAACATTCATGAGGTAGATCAAGGCTATTTGAAACATAAAAATGGAATCTTAATGAGAAAATCCCTAGATCTAGCCCTAGATGACATGTTTTCTATAGATCTACCCTAGATCTAACATAAATATGCAATCTTGATGACATATAACATGGATTTTGGTACTTAAGAACATGCAAGATCAGATCTAAGCAATATTCAACATAAAAATCAAGTCTTGATACATAAAACCCTAGATCTACACCATGGAAGCATACATACTCATAGATCTAAGCCAAAAACATAATAAAGTTTCAATCTTGGACCAAGAAATCAATAGATCTAGATGAAGAGATGATTTAGAACATAGATCTAACCCTAAGAAGCCATAAATGTTGGATCTTGATAAAATGGGATGGAGATCAATACTTACCGGTAAACCGAAAGGATGAAGAAAAGGGGTGAAGAGGGAGGATCCAAGCTTCAATCTTCAAAGATGGTATTAGGGCTTGTTTAGAGGATTTCCAGGGGTTTTGGGACGTTTAGGAGCTGATGGGGGCTGAAAGTGGAGAGCATGGAGGCTAATGATGCTTAAATAGTGGAATTATTAGGGTTTTGCTGGATTTGTACTTCCTAGCGTATCGCCTAGGGCTTCATGAAGCTCTAGGCGATACGCCTAGTGCTTGCCCGGGTAATTACTTTGTTGTTTCATCGTTTCGGGTGCTTAGTTTGTCGTTTTTCGGTGTTTTCGAGTCCCGTTTTCTCCCAAATCACCCAAATAATGGTCCCATCATGTTCATTACATTAAATCCACTCAAAATGATAACAAATATGTCACGTAACACTAATGTATACGCAAATTAGGTCAAACATGCAATTTTGGTCGGTTTTGCCGTACGTATCACTTTTAAGCAATTCACCTACGATTTGTGACTCAATCAAGTGGGTGATGACTCAAGACATCATGTGTGATCATAAATGACCTAAAGACTCTTAAGTATGACAAATCTGACATACGATACTCAAAAACGTGATCTCCCGGTTAAAATCGAATTCGCGCGGGATTTACCGAACGTTCACCGTTTTCGTTCTAAACCTCAAACCCATGCACGTCCTCACATGTATTCACTTGTATGCTTAACTAGTATCACATACAAGTCTCGTACATGATTGTATTGCTTGAATTCCCGGTTAAACAGAATTATCAGTGCATTGGCGGTAAAATCCAAAATAGAGACAAATTGAATATCAAATCGATTAACGAATATAATAATGAATCCAACACCATAAAATAAAGTATAAAACATCATGATTAAACATAATTCCTCATTCGATTATCAATCAAGGGTTTCGGGTTACAAAATGGATCGAATCGGATAACCGGAAATCAGAAATGTTACAGTCTCCCCTACTTTAGGAAATTTCGTCCCGAAATTACAAATTCAAGAAGCCTGAACGAACAAGTGCGGGTATTTAGCTTTCATCTGGTCCTCACGCTCCCAGGTGAACTCTGGTCCACGCTTGGACTCCCAACGAACATTAATGATCGGAATACGGCTGCGCTTGAGCTGTTTGACCTCACGGTCCATGATCTCAACATGTTTCTCGACAAAGTGCATAGACTCGTCGATCTGGACATCCTCAAGCGGAACAAGCAGGTTCTCATCAGCCAAACATTTGCGAAGGTTCGAAACATGAAACGTCGGATGGACATTAGCCAACTCAGGAGGATGATCAAGACGGTAAGTGTGACAACCGGACCAAAAATCAGGTCAACTCTCTCTCCGTTGACTTTTGTTGACTTTTAATTTCGTTATAATTACGTGATTTACCGCTTTAAACTGCATGATTAACTGTGATTAATTAAACGAATAACTGTTATGAAATTCGCGTTGAAAAACTGTGAATTATGAATGTTACATATTATTTTTAATGGAATTTTAATAATAAGAAATTAAATATAAAAATTTGACGTTTATATTTTATCAAACTGACTCAAAACTGTTAAGTCATTTCATGAACTTAAAACAAAACGTTACGTTGTCAAGACTTAGCCAAATTTCCAAACAATTAGCCTATTGGGCCCGGTGAGCCCAGTAACCCCAAAAATGTTCGGATCGACCCGAAAACTTAACCGAAGGTTCATCTCGACTAACCGAGTAAAACCCCCAACCCGGAAACCCGACCCGCGGCCCGATACGCATTGGGCCAAACCGGCCCAAGTCCTTTCTTTTCTCCTTCACGGCCCGCATCCACAAACCCGACCCAAGCCGAGAACCCGGCCCGACCCCGGCTTCAGCCCATTCTCCTTTCTTAACTCGATTGGGCTCCGGCCCAATTAAAAACAAATTTAATAATTTGTTTTAAACCCACCATGTTTTATAAAACTTGGGTTAACAACATTTATAAAAATAAAAATCATCATTCAATTGGATAAAATATACTTGGAGTATATTTTAAAAAGTCGTGATTTTTATAAATTCCTAACCACCTTTTATTTTATAAAAAGCTTCTAAACTTTTATAAAACTTATAAAATTAGCAACCTACTCTTAGATTAAGCTAGAGAGCTTGTAAGCTTGACAACACACTAAAACACAATGGTCATTAACCTTAATCAAGCCTATAAAAAGGAGACTAAGCCCCTTGTCCCCTTTGCACCAACACAACCATCTCTCCCTCTTGTCCCCTCCTTAAGAACCGGCCACCACCACCATTGCCGGCTGCTGCCGCCACCGGGCCACCTGCCGCCGCCGGACCCCACTGCTCCGCCACCCCAGCCCCGCCGCGAAACCGCCACCACCCTCCATTCTCTCGGTTTACTCTCACAACCCATTGTGAGTGTTCTAAAACCCATCTCTTCTATGTTTTCTATCATATTTCACCACCCAAATGAAAACCCCAAGTCTTGACAACTAACCATCATGATCTACACCTAAAATCTTTTATGTTTGAATACTTGGTTTGCAAGAAACAACTAACTAAACTCTCTTCTTAATCTCCATTCTTTCAAGATCATTTGGTGAAACACATTGTGAACCCTTTTGGATAGTAGCATATGTGCACCTTGATCATGCTTATGAAATCCTAGGATTTCATAGTTAGTTGCTTGCAAACCCAAGCCTCTTCATGTTTATAATCAAAGACTAAATAATAATACTTGTTATTATTTATTTTTGGTCCTAACACATGTATTAGTGTTAGTAGATTTATTATTTATCTTTGGTCCTAACACATGCAAATGTGTTAGTGATTGTTATTTATATTTATTTGTCCTAACACAAATGTGTTAGTGATTGTTATTTATATTTCCTTGTCCTAACACAAATGTGTTAGTGATTGTTATTTATTTTCTTGTCCTACCACAAATGTGTTAGTGATTGCATTTATATAAATCATTGGTCCTAACACAAAGTGTTAGTAGATATGAACTTATGATTATGTTATAAAAATGCTAGAAAATGAAAGAATATAATAAACATGTAACCTAGAACAAAAATGGCTAAATCAAATGGAATAAATAAAATGTTACTTGTTTTAGTAAAAGTAACACATTAAATGTGTTATAAAAAGAAATCAAGACAAAAAGAATAATATTTATGTCAAATGATTAATTTGACATAAATACTTGGATTTATTACAAGTTTTAACCTTTCTTAAAACTTGCTAGAAAAGGACATTTTTCTATAAAAAGTCACATTTGGAAATAAATATTTTTATGAAAGATTTTATAAAAATAAATCAAAGACAAATCATTGACTTAAAATGTTTACATGGACTTTTAATATTACTTTGATGAAAACAAAGTATCCAAAAATGAACTAACGTTCGTTGAAGATTTTAAAATAAAAGTCAAGTTTTATAAAGACAACGTTATATAAATCCAAGCGTCGCTAAGATATCATGAGAAACATATATTTCACGAAAAGGAAATATTAAACGCTTTCGAAAATAAATGATTAAATATTAGAAATTTTGAATATTTTTTCTAAGGTTCATGTTTTAAAAATAAGACAAACAATAGTAATTATTTTTGACAAATAATTATTTGCAAAAGGTATAAACCATGTCTTATTCACCAAAGAATTGTTAATCATAATTATTTAAAATAGTTATAACTTGCAAGATTAACAAATCAAATAAGTAATTATTTAATTAAAAATAATTATTCAAACTTGTGAAAATAATAATAAACATTATTATTCTTTTTAACTCAATGTTCAAGACTTGATTGAATTATTGAAATGATTATTTGTTTATATTTATTGAACATATGAATACCATGAACGTATTTATTTAATAAATACAAGATTAACGAGTTTTCAATAATACAAACGGACTTAAAACGTCAAGACTTGACCGGTATCACTTGGGTGACTTATGTTACTCAAATGATCATAGACCTTATGCATATGTTTATTAAATGATTTAGGACGTTACGTGCTACCGTCCTTCACTGCTTATTTACCGCTTATCTACTGAACCTGTGAGTTTCACGGCCCCTTTTTCCTTTTAACTGTTTTATACTTGGGGGAGAAATCATGAAAAACTGATTAAATGCTTTTTACTTAATATTATGGTTTATTTGTTAGCCGTATGACTACTTGTTCTCTTACTGATTGCCCAACTTGGTACATTATCGTTATAAACGTTTGTACAACCGAAATCCCATCATTAATTGATTTCAATTAGTTCTGTACGAAATGATAGCTAGTGAATAGATCTATTTGGGTTGACAACCCTACCCTAACTGGTAGCTCCAGTTCTGACTTCGGATTGTCTGGGGGTACACGTCAGTTATTCTGCTCTGTTTAACATCTCTGGGCAAGAGATGCTGGGTGGGTAAACCGTTAGTATTTGAAATCAAGGTTCAGGTGAGATCATACATCCACAACAATAAACCCTGATAATATTTAAGTATATAGAAAACTGTTTTACAACTATTTAACTGATGAGTCCTAAACCTGTGAACCTCACCAACTTTATGTTGACCCGTTTTAAATTCATGATTTCTTAGGTAATTGACGAAACTCTCTGAAGACATGCAAATAGGGCTTACAAATGCTATCGGACCTGTCCTTGGAGTCATAGTCCCAACTATCCAATTTAACCGTTTCATGCTTTTAATAATTGTTTAAGACTTATGTTTTTAAATTGTAAGACATTATCGTTTCCACTATCTTTTCCGCTGCAATGAAATGAATTAATGTTTTATGAAGTTTTTAAATTATTAGAAGTTGTTCTATGTATCCTCGACTATGATTCCATTCTGGCTCACACCCGATACCTTTGACCGGGGTGTGACAGATTGGTATCAGAGCCATGGTTATAGCGAACCAGGATAAACAAACAAACAAAACGAAACGAAAACCAAGCCTGGACTATAACCCACTCCGAAGCTACCATTTGCATGCAAGGCCTCATCCCCGATATGTTTACATAAGGTAGTTTAATTGTTGCTTATATGTTACCTATGTTTTTACTTTCTTGCTTATGTGTTACCACACTACCATGATGTTACTGACACTGTTCTTTTTGGAATATTTTCGCAGAGATGGCTTCCAAAGAAGTCATTTGCGTTGCTGATTCCGATGAAGAACCGAGTGTTGAGTATACTCCTTCACCAGAGGACTACGTACCGTCTAGCCCCGAGACCGAGGGCGCTACTCTAGGAGTCATTCGCCCGACTCCCATACCTGCAGGTTTTCTGAGTCCTATTAGGCGTAGGACCTCTGATGATTCCCCTGACCACCCTGCTCCCACCGCCACTGCTGGCGGTGCGGCCACTATGGATGCTTCCAGCTCCACTGACCCCTTCGCAGGCCGAGATCGGTCTGTGAAGACTTTTTTCGCCACGCCTGGTGCCGGCAGACGGGGATTCACCCCGGGAAGGGCACCTGGCCCATCCCGGACTCGGGAGGTTCGACGCACCCCTGATGAACCTGCGCCCAAGAGGCGTCATGTATTTCAGTTGCCCCATTTAGCGTGGATGCCGGGCCAGGTTCAGCACTGGCGTATGATCGAGGAGTTCCGTAGTTGTTACGCTCTTGAGGAATCCTCACTTCCCGACCCCTCCTGTCGTGTGCCTATGGGTATTTCACCCTTCACTGAAGAGCCCATCTCTGACACTGTACCATTACTAGTGGCTCGTCTGAGGCGCATCGAGACCGATCTGGGAGAGCTGGATGTTGATGTCCGCCAGTTACCTACCACCCCTGAGATGACCCGCCTTAGGAACCAGATGTCTGCGTTGATCGGACGCATGGGCGATACTAATAGCGCCATGGGGTCCCTTCACGCCAACATGACTGGAGTCAGCATGGCCACCACTGATCTGCTCCTCTCACACGAGAGCTTGCAGAGGAGGGTCTCAGCCCTGGAGTTTGTTTCTGGACGACTCCTCGCCACCCTCCATGCCATGACTCATGCCCCGCCCTTTTACTACATGCTTCCTGGACCTCCACCACCTCCACCAGCATTCTAGGTAGATGTGACCTAGTATCTTTTGATAACCGTTTTATAGATGAAACATGTTAGCATTAGTCAGGATTGGGACTGCGAGCCCACGATGCAAAACTTGTTTATTTTGAATATGTTTCATCTGTAATATGGTAACAAACTTTGATGTATGATTCCGGTTATTATGCTATGGAAATCTTTTGGTATGTTTATGGTTGATGTTTTATGGTTATGTTATTATTATGTTATGGTTGTATGGTTTACATTATCATGATTACTATGACACGCTATGTCACTTCATCTTCCCTATCTTATGTTTCTTGGTTGGTTGCGTAAAAATGTTTTGGCAATTGATGTATGTCGTGGCAGTTATTCTCGAGCATGTAATAACCCCATTTACATATTATCTAAAAATTTTCTTTATGTTGACAATTGTAACTTAAAGCGAAATCATGCCACCGAGACGCCGAACCACCAGGAACACCTCACCTCCTCCGCCTCCTCTTCCTATGACTGCTGAGGAAATCGAGGAGATGATTGCTAATCGCGTAGCAGAAACTGTTGCCGCCGCTGAAACCCAACGTCAGAACGACAATGGGGCGCGCGGTAAGTACGAATTAACCAATGTTAGAAAAACACTCGATTACAATTTTCCTAAATTGTATTCAATGTTTCAACCTAACAATTGCAGGCCCCCGTGAATGTTCATACAAGGACTTTATGAACTGCAAACCCTCGAATTTCAAGGGTTCTGAAGGCGCTGTTGGTTTAGTTCGCTGGTTTGAGAAAAGAGAGTCCGTCTTCCGCATAAGCAACTGCCCTAAGCAGTACATGGTCAAGTATTCCACATGCGCACTGACTGATAGCGCACTGACTTGGTGGAATTCCCATGCTGATGCTATGGGAACTGATTTGGCTTACGCCATGACATGGGACGAACTCAAACAACTGCTTCGCGATGAGTACTGCCCTAGAGAAGAGCTTCAGAAACTCGAAGCTGAGTTCTGGAACCTAACCATGAACGGAGCCGATGTTGCCGGCTATACCAAGAGGTTCCGTGAGCTCGCTCATCTCTGTCCAACCATGATCACTCCTCTTTACAAGAAGATTGAACGGTATATCTGGGGACTTGCACCTCATATCCAGGGGAATGTCCTTTCCTCAAATCCTCAGACTTTTCAGGATGCTGTGCGCCTGGCACACAACCTGGTTTACCAAGCCAACCGTCAAGGTGTGAACCTTGGCAAGAAATAGTCTGAGAACAAGACCCCTGAAGCCAGTACCACTCCTTCCACCAACAAGAAGCCTGATAACAAGAGAAAACGCGGATTCTGGAGGAATCGCGATGATAAGGCCCCTACCAAAGAAGCTGAATCGGTGAAAGTCTTTGCTGCTACTACCCCTACTCCCGTTATCCGAAAGACTGGATACAACGGTGGAGCACCCCTGTGCAACAAGTGCAATCTCCACCACACACTCGATTGTGGCAACGTCTACTGCAACATCTGCAAGACGAAAGGGCACGTAGCACGAGACTGTCCGAAGCGCACCTGTTACGGTTGCGGAGCCACCAGGCACTACAAGAAGGACTGCCCGAAGGCAGGAAACCAGGATCCGAATCAGGCTAGAGGAAGAGCCTTCGTAATCAATGCCGGAGATGCTCGTCGTGACCCCAACACGGTGACGGGTACGTTTCTACTAAACAATCATTATGCTTCCGTTTTATTCGATACTGGTGCTGATAGGAGCTTCGTGTCTACCGAATTTGGCCAATTACTTGAAATTACCCCTGTTGTCTTAGACACTAAGTTCACAGTAGAATTAGCGAACGGAGAATTAGTAGAAACTAGCATTATTTATCCAAATTGCTCGCTAGAACTCTCCGATCATCCCTTCAGCATTGATTTGATGCCTGTAGAACTAAGAAGTTTTGATGTTATCATTGGCATGGATTGGTTATCAAAGAACCGTGCAGAAATCGTGTGCCATGAGAAAATAGTTAGGATGCCACTCGAAGATGGCAACACTCTGAACGTACAAGGCGAAAAGAGTGGAACCCAACTAAACCTCATATCTAGTATGAAGGCACGAAAGTACATTCGTAAAGGATGTCATGCCATCTTAGCACACGTAACTGAGAAGAAGCCAAAGGAGAAGAACATAGGAGATGTTCCCGTTGTCCGCGAATACCCGGAAGTCTTTCCCGAAGACTTGCCAGGTTTACCGCCGACACGACAAGTAGAGTTTCGCATCGACTTAGCACCCGGTGCCGCCCCCGTAGCTAGGTCTCCGTACCGTCTGGCACCTTCTGAGATGCAGGAGTTATCTAGCCAATTACAAGTATTGCTAGATAAAGGCTTCATCCGTCCGAGCCACTCACCATGGGGAGCACCCGTGCTATTTTTCAAGAAGAAAGATGGAACTTTTCGGATGTGCATCGACTACCGGGAACTGAACAAACTAACTGTGAAGAACCGTTACCCGCTTCCTAGGATCGACGACCTATTTGATCAACTCCAAGGATCGAGCTTCTACTCTAAGATCGACCTGAGATCAGGATACCATCAACTCAGAGTTAGAGATGAAGATGTTTCGAAGACAGCGTTCAGAACACGCTATGGCCATTATGAGTTCCTCGTAATGCCATTTGGTTTGACAAACGCACCGGCTGTGTTCATGGATCTAATGAACCGCGTATGCAAACCTTATCTGGATAAATTTGTTATCGTGTTCATTGACGATATCCTTATCTACTCCCGTAGTAAGGAAGAACACGAAAAACATCTGAGGCTTATCCTGGAATTGTTGAAGAAGGAAGAAATCTACGCGAAATTTTCCAAATGCGACTTTTGGATTCGCGAAGTTCACTTTCTGAGCCATGTGATCAATGATCGAGGAATCCACGTGGATCCTACAAAAATTGAAGCAATCAAGGATTGGAGTACGCCAACGACTCCAACCGAGATTCGACAATTTTTAGGTCTTGCTGGCTATTACCGCCGATTTATCAAGAACTTCTCGAAGATAGCTCAGCCACTTACCGCCCTGACCCAGAAAGACAAGAAGTTCATATGGGATGACAAGACTGAAGCAGCATTCCAGTTGCTGAAGCGAAAACTTTGTGATGCCCCGATTCTATCACTACCCGATGGAATCGAAGACTTCGTTGTTTACTGCGATGCCTCGCATCAAGGTTTAGGTTGTGTATTGATGCAACGAGAGAAAGTCATCGCCTACACATCACGACAACTGAAGATTCACGAGAAGAATTACACCACACATGACTTGGAACTCGGAGCCGTTGTTTTTGCTCTCAAAATCTGGAGGCACTATCTTTACGGTACCCAATGTACCATATTCACCGATCATAAAAGCCTCCAGCATATTTTCAATCAGAAGGAGTTGAATATGAGACAACGCCGATGGGTGGAACTGCTAAATGATTACGAATGCGAGATTCGTTATCATCCAGGCAAGGCTAACGTTGTAGCCGATGCCTTAAGCAGGAAAGAGCATGCCAAACCTCGCCGCGTCCGAGCATTAGGCATGACCATCCACTCAAACCTTAATTTACAAGTGCGCGACGCACAGATTGAAGCCCTCAAACCAGAAAACCTAACTGGAGAAGGTTTACGTGGAATGGAGAAGCAGCTGGAAGGAAACCGATGGAACCAAGAACTTCATGGATAGGCTATGGGTACCTGTCTATGGAGGGCTAAGGCAATTAATCTTCGATGAAGCTCACAAATCGAGGTATTCCATTCATCCCGGATCCGACAAGATGTATCACGGTCTGAAGAAACAATTTTGGTGGCCTAACATGAAAGCCGAGATAGCCACCTATGTCGGCAAATGCTTAACATGTTCGAAGGTCAAAGCCGAATACCAGAAGCCCTCTGGATTGTTGACTCAACCAGTGATCCCAGAATGGAAATGGGAAGAGATATCAATGGATTTTATCACGAAGTTGCCTAAATCCAGATCTGGATATGACGCTATCTGGGAAATAGTCGATCGATTGACGAAGTCAGCACACTTCTTACCGGTCAATGAGAAGGATAAGATGGATAAGCGAGCCAAACTTTACATAAAGGAAATCGTCTCGCGCCACGGTGTGCCTAAATCCATCATATCCGACCGAGACAGTCGATTCACTGCACACTTCTGGAAATCTCTACAGAAAGCTTTGGGTACTCGACTCGATATGAGTACTGCCTACCATCCACAGACAGATGGCCTAAGTGAGAGAACGATCCAAACGCTTGAGGATATGCTAAGAGCATGTGTGATAGATTTCGGACCCAAGTGGGACGAGCATCTCCCTCTTGCCGAATTCTCTTATAACAACAGTTATCACACCAGCATCCAAGCCGGCCCTTTCGAAGCACTTTATGGGAGAAAGTGCAGATCCCCACTCTGCTGGACTGAGATTGGAGACAGTCAATTAACTGGCCCCGAGTTAATCTTTGAAACGACTGAGAAAATCTTTCAAGTCCGTGATCGCCTAAGAGCTGCCCGAGACAGGCAAAAGAGCTACGCCGACAACTGACGCAAACCCTTGTCCTTCAAAAAGGGTGATCGCGTCATGCTAAAAGTATCACCTTGGAAAGGTGTCATCCGGTTCGGCAAACGAGGAAAGCTCAACCCTCGTTACGTTGGTCCCTTCGAAATCACCGAAACCATCGGACCAGTAACTTACCGTTTTAACCTGCCCGCCGAGCTAAGCAGCGTTCACAATGTCTTTCACGTCTGTAATCTTAAGAAATGCCTATCTGATGAAACGCTCATCGTTCCTCTTGATGAGATTCAAGTGGACGAAACCCTACACTTCATTGAGGAACCCGTGGAGATACTTGACCGAGAAATAAAAAAGCTGAAGCATAGCCGCATTCCCATAGTCAAAGTACGATGAAACTCTAGGCGAGGACCAGAGTACACGTAGGAACGCGAGGATCAAATGCGCCGAAAGTATCCACGTCTGTTTGAGAACGTCGCATCCACCAGTAACCAAAACTGAATTTCGGGACGAAATTCTTGTAACTGGGGGAGAATGTGACAACCGGACCAAAAATCAGGTCAACTCTCTCTCCGTTGACTTTTGTTGACTTTCAATTTCGTTATAATTACGTGATTTACCGCTTTAAACTGCATGATTAACTGTGATTTAATTAAACGATTAACTGTTATGAAATTCGCGTTGAAAAACTGTGAATTATGAATGTTACATATTATTATTAATGGAATTTTAATAATAAGAAATTAAATATAAAAATTTGATGTTTTATATTTTATCAAACTGACTCAAAACTGTAAGTCATTTCATTGAAGACTTAACCACATTCCAAACTTAGCCATTAGGCCCGGTAGCCCATAACCCCAAAACGTCGATACTCGAAAACTTAACCGAAGGTTCATCTCGACTAACCGAGTAAAACCCCCAACCCGGAAACCCGACCCGCGGCCCGATACGCATTGGGCCAAACCGGCCCAAGTCCTTTCTTTTCTCCTTCGCGGCCCGCATCCACAAACCCGACCCAAGCCGAGAACCCGGCCCGACCCGGTTGCAGCCCAACTCGACTGGGCTTCGGCCCAGCCCCCTTTCCGAAACAAATGGGCTTCGGCCCGTTCTCCTTTCTTAACCCGATTGGGCTCCGGCCCAATTAAAAACAAATTTAATAATTTGTTTTAAACACACCATGTTTTATAAATTTTATAAAACTAACACAATTCTTTACCCACTAATATTTTTATAAAACTTGGGTTAACAACATTTATAAAAATAAAAATCATCATTCAATTGGATAAAATATACTTGGAGTATATTTTAAAAAGTCGTGATTTTTATAAACTCCTAACCACCTTTTATTTTATAAAAAGCTTCTAAACTTTTATAAAACTTATAAAATTAGCAACCTACTCTTGGATTAAGCTAGAGAGCTTGTAAGCTTGACAACACACTAAAACACAATGGTCATTAACCTTAATCAAGCCTATAAAAAGGAGACTAAGCCCCTTGTCCCCTTTGCACCAACACAACCATCTCTCCCTCTTGTCCCCTCCCTAAGAACCGGCCACCACCACCACCGCCGGCTGCTGCCGCCACCGAGCCACCTGCCGCCGCCGGACCCCACTGCTCCGCCACCCCAGCCCCGTCGCACGCCGCCCCAGCCCCGCCGGAAACCGCCACCACCCTCCATTCTCTCGGTTTACTCTCACAACCCATTGTGAGTGTTCTAAAACCCATCTCTTCTATGTTTTCTATCATATTTCACCACCCAAATGAAAACCCCAAGTCTTGACAACTAACCATCATGATCTACACCTAAAATCTTTTATGTTTGAATGCTTGGTTTGCAAGAAACAACTAACTAAACTCTCTTCTTAATCTCCATTCTTTCAAGATCATTTGGTGAAACACATTGTGAACCCTTTTGGATAGTAGCATATGTGCACCTTGATCATGCTTATGAAATCCAAGGATTTCATAGTTAGTTGCTTGCAAACCCAAGCCTCTTCATGTTTATAATCAAAGACTAAATAATAATACTTGTTATTATTTATTTTTGGTCCTAACACATGTATTAGTGTTAGTAGATTTATTATTTATCTTTGGTCCCAACACATGCAAATGTGTTAGTGATTGTTATTTACATTTATTTGTCCTAACACAAATGTGTTAGTGATTGCTATTTATATTTCCTTGTCCTAACACAAATGTGTTAGTGATTGTTATTTATTTTCTTGTCCTACCACAAATGTGTTAGTGATTGCATTTATATAAATCATTGGTCCTAACACAAAGTGTTAGTAGATATGAACATATGATTATGTTATAAAAATGCTAGAAAATGAAAGAATATAATAAACATGTAACCTAGAACAAAAATGGCTAAATCAAATGGAATAAATAAAATGTTACTTGTTTTAGTAAAAGTAACACATTAAATGTGTTATAAAAAGAAATCAAGACAAAAAGAATAATATTTATGTCAAATGATTAATTTGACATAAATACTTGGATTTATTACAAGTTTTAACCTTTCTTAAAACTTGCTAGAAAAGGACATTTTTCTATAAAAAGTCACATTTGGAAATAAATATTTTTATGAAAGATTTTATAAAAATAAATCAAAGACAAATCATTGACTTAAAATGTTTACATGGACTTTTAATATTACTTTGATGAAAACAAAGTATCCAAAAATGAACTAACGTTCGTTGGAGATTTTAAAATAAAAGTCAAGTTTTATAAAGACAACGTTATATAAATCCAAGCGTCGCTAAGATATCATGAGAAACATATATTTCACGAAAAGGAAATATTAAACGCTTTCGAAAATAAATGATTAAATGTTAGAAATTTTGAATATTTTTTCTAAGGTTCATGTTTTAAAAATAAGACAAACAATAGTAATTATTTTTGACAAATAATTATTTGCAAAAGGTATAAACCATGTCTTATTCACCAAAGAATTGTTAATCATAATTATTTAAAATAGTTATAACTTGCAAGATTAACAAATCAAATAAGTAATTATTTAATTAAAAATAATTATTCAAACTTGTGAAAATAATAATAAACATTATTATTCTTTTTAACTCAATGTTCAAGACTTGATTGAATTATTGAAATGATTATTTGTTTATATTTATTGAACATGAATATAAATTTAATACAAGATTAACGAGTTTTCAATAATACAAACGGACTTAAAACGTCAAGACTTGACCGGTATCACTTGGGTGACTTATGTTACTCAAATGATCATAGACCTTATGCATATGTTTATTAAATGATTTAGGACGTTACGTGCTACCGTCCTTCACTGCTTATTTACCGCTTATCTACTGAACCTGTGAGTTTCACGGCCCCTTTTTCCTTTTAACTGTTTTATACTTGGGGGAGAAATCATGAAAAACTGATTAAATGCTTTTTACTTAATATTATGGTTTATTTGTTAGCCGTATGACTACTTGTTCTCTTACTGATTGCCCAACTTGGTACATTATCGTTATAAACGTTTGTACAACCGAAATCCCATCATTAATTGATTTCAATTAGTTCTGTACGAAATGATAGCTAGTGAATAGATCTATTTGGGTTGACAACCCTACCGTAACTGGTAGCTCCAGTTCTGACTCCGGATTGTCTGGGGGTACACGTCAGTTATTCTGCTCTGTTAAACATCTCTGGGCAAGAGATGCTGGGTGGGTAAACCGTTAGTATTTGAAATCAAGGTTCAGGTGAGATCATACATCCACAACAATAAACCCTGATAATATTTAAGTATACTGAAAACTATTTTACAACTGTTTAACTGATGAGTCCTAAACCTGTGAACCTCACCAACTTTATGTTGACCGTTTTAAATTCATGATTTCTTAGTTAATTGACGAAACTCTCTGAAGACATGCAAATGGGGCTTACAAATGCTATCGGACCTGTCCTTGGAGTCATAGTCCCAACTATCCAATTTAACCATTTCATGCTTATAATAATTGTTTAAGACTTATGTTTTTAAATTGTAAGACATTATCGTTTCCACTATCTTTTCCGCTGCAATGAAATGAATTAATGTTTTATGAAGTTTTTAAATTATTAGAAGTTGTTCTACGTATCCTCGACTATGATTCCATTCTGGCTCACACCCGATACCTTTGACCGGGGTGTGACAGTAAGCCACTCTACCGATTTTCTCAAGGATTTTGAACGGACCGACGTAACGAGGTGCTAGTTTCCCTTTCTTGCCAAATCGGACGACACCTTTCCATGGGGATACCTTTAAAAGGACAAGGTCGCCCTCTTTAAACTCAAGGGGCTTTCGTCGTTTATCAGCATAACTCTTCTGACGACTCGTAGCAGCGAGTAAATGATCGCGAACCTGAGAGATTTTATCGGTCGTCTCCTGGATCAGTTCGGGACCGGAGATTTGAGATTCACCGACCTCGCTCCAACATATCGGTGATCGACATTTGCGACCATAAAGAGCCTCGAAAGGCGCCATACCAATGCTCGAATGAAAACTGTTGTTATAAGAAAACTCGATGAGTGGTAAAAGAGTGTCCCAACTACCACCGAAATCGATGACACAAGCGCGGAGCATATCCTCGAGAGTCTGAATGGTGCGCTCAGATTGACCATCAGTCTGAGGATGGTAGGCAGTACTGAGATCCACGCGAGTTCCCAAAGCTTCTTGGAGCGATTGCCAGAAATGAGAGGTAAATCGACCATCACGATCAGATATGATAGTCAAAGGAGTACTATGACGTTTAACGATCTCGTCTACATAGAGTTTGCCCAATTTATCAGCCTTATCCCTCTCATTTATAGCAAGAAAGTGAGCGGATTTGGTCAAACGTTCAACAATGATCCAAATGCTATCGTGACCTCTGGGAGTCTCTGGAAGTGACGTGATGAAGTCCATCGAGATGTCCTCCCACTTCCAAACTGGGATTCTCGGCTGCTCAAGTAAACCGGAGGGTCGCTGGTGCTCGGCCTTGACCTTTAAGCAGGTAAGACACTTAGATACATAAAGAGCAATGTCCTTTTTTCATGCCGGGCCACCAATAGAGTCTTCGGAGATCAAAGTACATTTTATCCGAACCGGGGTGAACCGAATAACGAGACTTATGAGCCTCGTTCATGATGATTAACTGAAGATCGTCACGTTCAGGAATCCATAGACGATTCAAGAAGTAAAGAAGGCCATCAGACTTAGTTTCGAGCTGAAGCTCGACACCACAAGATAGTTCCCCATGCAAGTTACCAGCTTCAACAGAGGCACGCTGAGCAACGAGAATGCGAGATTTGAGATCTGACCGGTGAAGAGAACCCTAGTTTAAAAGGAAAAGGGGCTATGAATACTCACCTCACGGGTGAATCGAAAAGAAAGATAAGCGATAGCGATGCGCGAATATCACGTCCGGAGATCACCTTTATGATTGACCGAGGTTGAACCAAAATAAATAAATAGAATAGTGAGTAAAGTGAGTAACCGTGACTTGACACGACACGACACGACTTAACCAGATCACAACTCATTGGTGTTTAAGTGATAGCGTACGGGCTTAGTTTGGGTTCAATTTTATACTCTATGTAATGTTAAGAGGTTCTAATCTAGCAAACTAGCATAGAGGTCAAACTAGGTCAACAAAAGTCAACAAATTCAATTTCCATGATAATAATCCAAGGTAATACACATGATTATCATATAGGATCAGATCTAACATAAGGTTTTATAGATTTTATAGATCTACTTGAATCTAGCATGAACCTAGCATAGTTTAGCATGAATCTAGCCAAATCAAGCCCATTAATCGGCTTTTGTTCACAAAACAAACCCTATTGAGCATGCATGGTTGGATCTATCATTTAAACACATAAAAGTTCATGATTTAATGTCTTTACCTACTGGTCTAACTTCACATGCCAAGAAAATTATAGATCTAAACATGTTAGGAGGCAAAAAATGTCATTTTGAAGCTTTATGACACACATTTCTAACCCTAGATGACACACATATTGAGATCTAGCCATTTTATCATGGAAAACCCTAACTTTATGATCATGATACATAGATCTGGTCCTAAACAACATTCATGAGGTAGATCAAGGCTATTTGAAACATAAAAATGGAATCTTAATGAGAAAATCCCTAGATCTAGCCCTAGATGACATGCTTTCTATAGATCTACCCTAGATCTAACATAAAGATGCAATCTTGATGACATATAACATGGATTTTGGTACTTAAGAGCATGCAAGATCAGATCTAAGCAATATTCAACATAAAAATCAAGTCTTGATACATAAAACCCTAGATCTACACCATGGAAGCATACATACTCATAGATCTAAGCCAAAAACATAATAAAGTTTCAATCTTGGACCAAGAAATCAATATATCTAGATGAAGAGATGATTTAGAACATAGATCTAACCCTAAGAAGCCATAAAGGTTAGATCTTGATAAAACGGGATGGAGATCAATACTTACCGGTAAACCGAAAGGATGAAGAAAAGGGGTGAAGAGGGAGGATCCAAGCTTCAATCTTCAAGCTTCAATCTTCAAAGATGGTATTAGGGCTTGTTTATAGGATTTCCAGGGGTTTTGGGACGTTTAGGAGCTGATGGGGGGTGAAAGTGGAGAGCATGGAGGCTAATGATGCTTAAATAGTGGAATTATTAGGGTTTTTCTGGATGTTTACTTCCTAGCGTATCGCCTAGGGCTTCATGAAGCTCTAGGCGATACGCCTAGTGCTTGCCCGGGTAATTACTTTGTTGTTTCATCGTTTCGGGTGCTCGGTTTGTTGTTTTTCGGTGTTTTCGAGTCCCGTTTTCTCCCAAATCACCCAAATAATGGTCCCATCATGTTCATTACATTAAATCCACTCAAAATGATAACAAATATGTCACGTAACACTAATGTATACGCAAATTAGGTCAAACATGCAATTTTGGTCGGTTTTGCCGTACGTATCACTTTTAAGCAATTCACCTACGATTTGTGACTCAATCAAGTGGGTGATGACTCAAGACATCATGTGTGATCATAAATGACCTAAAGACTCATAAGTATGACAAATCTGACATACGATACTCAAAAACGTGATCTCCCGGTTAAAATCGAATTCGCGCGGGATTTACCGAACGTTCACCGTTTTTGTTCTAAACCTCAAACCCATGCACGTCCTCACATGTATTCACTTGTATGCTTAACTAGTATCACATACAAGTCTCGTACATGATTGGATTGCTTGAATTCCTGGTTAAACAATTATCGGTGCATTGACGGTAAAATCCAAAATAGAGACAAATTGAATATCAAATCGATTAACGAATATAATAATGAATCCAACACCATAATATAAAGTATAAAACATCATGATTAAACATAATTCCTCATTCGATTATCAATCAAGGGTTTCGGGTTACAAAATGGATCGAATCGGATAACCGGAAATCAGAAATGTTACATTTTCCATATCAATTTGATATGCTTCAATTTTAGCAACCGAGTCATCAGAAGCCTTGGTAAGTAAATCAAGTTCAATCATGGACTTTTCAAACAAATTATTAAAATCATTTGCAGCATCCTCAGCTTCTGCCTTCCATTTCTCAACTTCCTTGACTAAGTCAACATTTTCTTCAGATAATTTTGTAATTTTATGTTCAAACTCTTTTTCGAGACTTTGAAATTTCAATTCTTTCTCAACAACCTCTACCTGAAAATCTAAAAAATTTGCTTTTTGAGAGGATAATTCTTGAATTAGATCTCCCAACTTTTTCTATTCACCTGTCAACTCTTCTATCTTTCTTTTATTTTCAGCAAACAACAACTCATTTTCTTTTATCAATACTTGAATCTTCTTGACTTCCTAAGAACAAAACTCACAAACCGATTCATAGCCACTATTTCCAGAACCACTTATTTCAGATTCTGAATCAGTTACTTCTACTTCATCATCACTATGAACAATTTGAGCAATCATCGCAGATGGAGCAAAAAGTGCAGACTCATCAGGAAAATCGGCAGCCCAATCATAAGCTTCATTCGATGTTAGTGATTTTGACTCAGAAGTAATAGCTGTTAAAGCAATTGGATGTGAATCATCAGAAGTTCGCCCCTAGTTATATTGTTTATCAACTTGAGAAACTAAAGCTGTTGGAGACTTTGATGAAGGAGCATTTGATTTTGAACATTCACGAGCAAAATGTCCAAAATTAGAACATTTGAAGCATTTTGCCTTTGATTTATCTATTCCAACCTTGCCATCTGGATTTAAACTTTGGAATCCACTCTTCTTCTTGAATCTTTTAACTCTTTGAGCTAACATTGCAAGTTGCCAATTAATCTCCATTTGTTCAATGTTATCTGGATCGATCTATTCAAAATCTTCTTCAATCAAATTAGATGTTGTCAAACCACCATTCTGCAATCCATAATATGAAGATAATAAAGCAGAAATTAATGCCAAATGTTCATCCGGTGTTTTTGTAGAAAATAAAGTCCGACTTGAATGATTTGGAATACTGAAGTTACATCCCCTTGATGAATTTGCAGAATTTCCTGAACCATGACCAGCAACAAATGCTGTTTGAGGTGGATTTGATGAATCAAAACGATATGATTTAGACTTTGCGATGATGCTTGCAGAATTTTGACCATAATATAATTTCGGATTTTGATTGAGCAGTTAATTTGTTGGATGTCATCATTTCCATTTCTCTAGCATGCAACTTCCCGGTTAAATCATGAAATGACAATGTTGAGTATTCCTTATCATGAGTAAGTAGTAGAACATAATTCTCCCACTTTGCTGGTAAAGCTTCTATCAGTTTCTCTTTCAGTTCCTCATCAGTCTTTTCAATATTCACCACTTTCATTTCACTGATTAGATGTGAAAATCTGGATTCAAGTGCAGGAATATTTTCATTATCATAGTGTTGAAAATTTTCAAATTCTTTGTTCAGCACTTTTCTTCTACTCTTCTTGTATTGATCATTGCCTTCACATCTTGCAGATAGTGCATCCCACAACTACTTTGACTTTTTGCAGGTACTAAACTGATGCAACAATTCAGTAAGCAACGCCATTGTTAGATAACCAAAAGCTTTTTCTTCAAGCTCATAGAGTTTTCTTTCAGCGGCATTGAAATTGTGAATTTGTTTAAAATCTTCATCTTCCTTTGGATGCATGTAAAGCTTGCGAATTGGAATCCATAAATCGACATTATTTGTGCTGATGTAAGCACAAAATCTTTGCTTCCAATTGTGATAATCCTCCAGCTTCAACAATTTGGGAACTTTTTGGCTTGTTCCAATTTCATTATTGAAGTTGAGCAAGGTTTGCATTGCACTTTGCATAGTAGCGAACGCTTGAAAATCAGACATTTTTCACCGAAAATGATACTTCAAAAACTTCAAACTCAAAAAGGAAGGTCTTCCAAGCAGCTTTTGGTTACCAAAACGGAGGGTACTGGCCATTAGGTAGTAAAAGTATAGATCTCGTCGAGATGGTCGTTTTGGATAGTATTGGGTTCAGTAACTCTTAACGGTTCTCAAGTTACGTCAGTTTTAATGAACGTAACTTTTCTGCCAGCGTACCAAATCACTCTCAGCGGACCAAATCCCTTCTCTGTGTAGCACCCTGTTAATCAACGTATCACAAATCTTCAACAGGCCACTCGTGGACCACAAACTCAGCGTACCAGTAAACAGGCCAGATTCACCAGCGTACCACTTTGGTACGGTGTAACTGTCAGCGTACCACCAAGTAACCGTCGCGTACCATCTTTGAAGATTGCCTTACGTACCAGGGAGCGTACCAACCAGCGTACCACTTTTCAGATGAAGATTTCCTTGTGTACCAAACGGCGTACCAGAATGTTCATCCGGCGTACCATGACATTTTCGACTGATTCTTCAGAATTTGACAGTTTTGAGCTAGAATTTGCTACAGTAAGGTGCGAAAACACTCTAGGAAGGTTCAGAAATCAAGTTTAGCACCAGGGAGCATACCAACCAGCGTACCACTTTTCAGATGAAGATTGCCTTGCATACCAAATGGCATACCAGAATGTTCATCCGGCGTACCACGACATTTTCGACTGATTTTTCAGAATTTGACACTTTTGAGCTAGAATTTGCTACAGTAAGGTGCGAAAACACTCTAGGAAGGCTCAAAAATCAAGTTTAGCACCAGAAACACCCAGAATTGAACGAATTCGATGAAAAATGAAGAAACACCCACTTTCTCTCACTAGAAATCCGAATTTGATCAAAAACACAGCAGTATAGCAACTTGGAATGCTCTGATACCACTTGTAAAACCGAGATACGATCTTACTACTGCATGCTTCGATCAATCTAGTAAAAACGAGAAGTAAATAAGAGAATTCTTATTGAATTACTTGAAGATTACAAAGACTCTCTCTGGTTTCTCTCTCTAACTCACACACAGAAAAGGTGTAGAAATGACAGAGTTGTTAAGCTATCATTCTAACACATAGTATTTATAGTAAATGACAATCTGGCCTGCGTACCAACTGGTGAACCATTTGGTACGGGCGTACCAACTGGTACGGCGTACCAATTGGTACGATACCATTGATATTGCCACTACAACTCACAGCCTCGCTTTAATCAAGATACAATACACGAGACACATTGTAGCATAGGAATATGCTCTAACATGGGTCTTTCAACATGATAGGATGAGTTACCTGGTTTCTTGTAAGACTGGTTACCATTCCCCCCATGCTTCTTATAACTTGGTTACTTTAACCCGAGCTGACGGGAACGTTCCAAGTTCTTGGTTTGGGACATTCACGCGCGAAGTGATAGAGCTCCTGGCATGTGTAACACTGGGCCTTTGACTTATCAAATCCGATGTTGACATTAGATGGTGGCTGAAATAGCTTTCTTCCAGTCTTCTTGAAAAATTATCTTGTCCTGGCTGTAATCATACCCATTTGCCATTTAATATCAATCTCTTCAAGATCATCAACAGAGATTTGGTAAGTTCCTCTTGACAAATAGTCATTGTTTCAATGTTTCCAGACATTTGGTAATTCATGCAAGCTACAAATGCATTGCACAAATCCTGATCCATGCTAGTGTTATTAGTTGAAGTCGTTGTAGACTGTTGAACATAGTACCCCGACGGTGGCTGTTGAACATAAGTCACATTGGAAGGCTGATGAGTGGCATGTGACACAAATACTTTAGTTTGAGCAGGAACTGGTACAGGAGTTAGAGCAATTGCAGGCTATGTTGGACCAGAAGAATTGGAAAACTGATAATTCTCCTCATAAGTAGGATGCGCTGCATGGTTTCTTGTAAGACTGGTTACCATTCCCCCATGCTTCTGATAAGTATAGTTACTTCCACCCGAGCTGACGAGAATTTTCCAAGTTCTTGGTTTGGGACAATCACGCGCGAAGTGATTGAGCTCCTAGCACGTGTAACACTGGGCCTTTGACTTATCATAATCCGATGTTGGCATTAGATGGTGGCTGAAATAGCTTTCTTCTAGTCTTCTTAAAAAAAATTCTTGTCCTAGCTGTAATCATACCCATTTTCCATTTAATATCAATCTATTCAAGATCATCAGCAGAGATTTGGTCAAGATCCTCTTGACAAATAGTCATTGTTTCAATGTTTCTAGACATTTGGGAATTCATGCAAGGTAGAAATGCATTGCACAAATCCTGATCCATGCTAGTGCTGTTAGTTGAAGTCGGTGCAGACTGTTGAACATAGTACCCAGACGGTGGCTGCTGAACATAATCACATTGGAAGGCTGATGAGCAACATGTGACACAAGTAACTCATATGATTCACCACACACGTGCGGAAATCATGTGTGATGGTCGATTTCGGTTGAATCTGCATCAATGCTTTCCTATTGATGATTTCTAAAGCTCAAGAACAAACACACAAAATGCTCTTTGTAGAATAATCCAGGAGTGGCACACTCAATAGGGTTTTCTCAATTGATATTTATACTACTAGAGAGCATAAAACAAAAATGATGTTTAACACAACAATCATGACATAGAATTCAACAATTAATATTCCATCAGACAGACAAGTTCGCTAGGAATTATTCAAGTTCGCTAAGAGTGAACAAGTTCACTAGGAAGTCTGCTAGGAACAATCAAGTTCGCTAGGAAGTTCGTTAAGAACAAACAAGTCCGCTAACAAGTTCGCTAAGAACAAACAAGTCTGCTAACAAGTTTGCTAGGAACAAACAAGTCTGCTAAGTATATGAACAAGTCCGCTAGGAACAAATTAAGTTCGCTAAGACATATAAAGATAGATCAAAAAACAAGTACGCTAAGTAGCAAAAAAGTTCGCTAAATACAATCATAGAAGTTCGCCAAGTAAGTAAAACAAGTTTGCTAAAACATAAACAAAATTTTACTAAGTACAAACTTGAATTCTATTATACAAGATAAGTATCTATTCTAGTAAATTCATCGAGAGGTCTTCACCAGCAATACTCAACGGTGAATGGTTTGTGTTACCAACAACCAAAACGGGTTCCAACAACAAGCCATAATTTTTGAGGGGTCTCTAATCAACTCTTCCCCTGCTTTTTTATTTTTAATGACACAATTTTGTCATTATTTAAAAAAAATATTATTTTTGATTTATTTAAATGAACACACTGACACACAACTAAGACAAAATGGCCAAGCTAACCTTCAAAGTATTTAGCTGAATAATTTTGAGAAATGGGTTTAGACAAACACACTTTACTGTGGCAATATTCAAACAACCAATTTAACAGTTACCTTTACTGATTTCATGTCATTTACCTCTCACAAGGAAACATACTCTCCATAGAAATTATGCATGAAATAAAGTGGAGAGATGCATACAATCACTCATCAACAAACAAAGAAATTGTTAGTGCTAGCCCTCCTTGAGTGTTCCTCCACACAGTGAGAGATCAGTTAGCCAATGGTACCCAAGCCATTGAGGATCTGGTTACTCCCGTGGAATCAATAAATGAGATTTCTTATAAACACATCCCTTTTGAGAATTTAGTAAGTGGGGATGGAGCTGCCTTGGTCTATGGCTTCCATGTTCCAGGTGATTTAACATTTGTTTTAGTCACTTAAATTTGAAGTTGTGACTTTAGGTATTTCAACCTTCTTCGGTTTAGGTTCATTTTTTAGAACAGTTTTAGCTACCTTGGGAGGGGTAACTTTAGGTTTCTCAACCTTTTGTTGTTTCAAAATTGGCTTCTTCACTTGTTTTTGAAACTTGGAAAATAGTTATTTTGATTTGAAAGCTTTCTTTGTTCTTTGGCTGGTTCATCAGAGGGTTTGACCTTAGGAGTGACAGTCTTCATCGCCTTAGGTGATTTCACCTTCATTGACTTTGACTTAACAGAATCCTGAGATGAAATCCTTTGACTCTGAGGATAGTAGGGCTCATAGGGGCGATAGAGACAGTTTCAGGCAATAGGACTAGCATTGCCACAAGTAAACAAGTCTGCTTCTTTGGGTAAAGTTAGACGTGTAACCATTTGTCTTCTTTAGTTGATGGGGAGCAGTATGGCCTTGTGTCTGCCTCTTAGAGATGTAGGAAGATCCAGTAATGATTTTTGGCTGGTTCCTAGAAGCTTGATGAGAGTTGGTCTTTGCAATCCTTATGCTCCTAGTATTCTTTGATATGGAAACACCATTTCTGCAACCGCAACTGCATGATCCACATGATGAGATATGAGATACAACCACTCCCTTGAGTTTCACATCTTTGACAACACCTGCAGATGGCACACTCGGTGGCTTGATGGTGATCTTGGGTCTTTCAACATGATAGGATAAGCCGCCTAGTTTCTGGTAAGACTGGTTACCATTCCCCCCCCCCCCTCCATGCTTCTGATAAGTTTGGTTACTTCCACCCGAGCTGACGAGAACTTTCCAAGTTCTTGGTTTGAGACATTCATGCGCAAGGTGACCGATTTCCTGGAAATTGTAACACTGGGCCTTTGACTTATCAAATCCGATGTTGGCATTAGATGGTGGCTGAAATAGCTTTCTTCCAGTCTTCCTGAAAAAATTTATTGTCCTGGCTGCAATCATACCCATTTGCCATTTAATATCAATCTCTTCAAGATCATCAGCAGAGATTTGGTCAATATCCACTTGACAAATAGTCATTGTTTCAATGTTTCTAGACATTTGGGAATTCATGCAAGGTAGAAATGCATTGCACAAATCCTGATCCATGCTAGTGCTGTTAGTTGAAGTCGGTGCAGACTGTTGAACATAGTACCCAGAAGGTGGTTGTTGAACATAAGTCACATTGGAAGGCTGATGAGCAGCATGTGACACAAATACTTCAGTTTGAGCAGGAGTTGGTACAGGAGTTAGAGCAATTGCAGGCTATGTTGGACCAAAAGAGTTTGAAAACTGATAATTCTCCTCATAAGTAGAAGCATCAAAAGCAGCATTGGGAGCCAAAGTAGATGAGCTCCTTGAAGTCACATTCCCCATGAGTGACTTACCACTGCGTTCAACTGCTCTTACTTCATAATCTCTAACCTTGTCAATCATATCCAGATAGTCAGCCTTGGTCAGATCTTTAAAGTTGTCAGGAGAGAGCAAGCGAGGATGACATGTAGAATTAGTACATTCCTGTGATGTAGGTGTATCTGAACTAATGTTGATGATTAAATAAAGTTGACAACCTGATCACGAGCTTAAAATAGAGAAAAGATCACCAAAACACCAAATACCGTAAAACCCATACACAACCGAAAACCTCATTTTTAGTTGAAAACCCCTTTACAACCGAAAACCAATAAACTCAATCAAAAACTACCAACTCGACCAAAAAGCTTTTGTTCAGTCAAAAACTCTCTGAAAACCAAAACCTCAATAACCTAGAATCCTTTGAACAAATTACACCACGTGATCCAGAAAAATTCAACGAACAAAATCCCGTCAAAATTAATTTACATCAACCTGAAATGAGCAGCCGTTTATTGTTTCAAAAACCGGTTGACGAGGACCACTCGTTTTAAATAAATACAAGGGCAATTTTGTAATTAATTTGAACTTTCAAAATTTACGAATTTCAATTCTCAAATACGTGATTTCAACAGATGGCAAAGCTGTAATTAACTCTATCTTCAACCTATGCGATGCAAATAATGTAAGAACAAACACGATCATAAACCACAGACGAAAACCATAAACACGATCGGATATTTGTTACACATCGTAAACCAGAACTATAATCTCAGAACAATCACAAACCGGATACACGATCGTACACCTCAATCGCGAACGTAATCCCTTAACTCGATCGTAAACCTGCAGACGAGAGCAACTTTTCAGCAAAAACATAAACCCTCAAACGTAAACCACTTATATGATCTAAAACCGGTAGACGAAAGCAAATCCTTAACTCGATCGAAAATCACAAGCTAGATCGTAAACTGTTGGCCTGATCGGACACCTCTACACAAACGGAAACCTCCTATGATCGTAAACCTTATGTACGATCGGAAACCCGTATATGATCGTGCACCTTAACTCGATAGAGAAACCACAACTGGCATGCAAACGTGAACAAAGCGGTCATAAACCAATCTTCAAGAAAACGATCACCTAGGTTAATCTCACAATACACTTTCCAAAGTTAGATTTACGATCGTGAACCTCTTCAGACGATCGTTACACAACGATTACGAGTGTCGAATCCATATAATCGTTGGATTCAAGAATAGAGATGAAGAATTTAGAAAATATTGTAAAAACAGAGATAAACGAAATACTTAAACCTTGATTATGATGCACACGATTCAATCGATACAATCGTCTGACACAACCTTTAGAGAATTTCAAATTCTCTATTCTCCATGGTCTCCCACGTTTTTCTCTCTGGAATGGCTCCTCCTACAAATGACTAGAAAATGAGTATCTATACTCATTTCCCATACAAGGCCTT
>JBCNJP010000003.1:52214636-52250674 GCA_039602395.1 Deinandra increscens subsp. villosa | reverse complement strand
ATTTGGCTAAGTGTGAAAATTTGACTTTTTCAAATTTTTTGCTTAAATCTCACTTGTTAATGACTAATTATGTTTGTTATTGTTTGTATGTAGGATTCTTGTGAATTCAAGAATTCTACAAGCGTTCAAGCATTTTGAACCTAGAGGTCAACCCATTCGATCCGTTCGACACATTAGCAAGTTGTGCTAAGCTTTTCTGTTTCTCATTCCCTAAATGGCTAAAGGAAATCACTTTGCTCCCGTCATGCAGAATAACAACCGTCAACCAAAACTAATGGGCGCGAGTGACTTTGATGATTGGAAAGGAAAGTTTGTGTTATTTATGGAGTATGTTGATCTTTTGACTTCAATCCTTGAAGGTCCTGCTATGGATGAAGTTGAAGAAGCTTCTGCTCCAGGAGTTACTGTCACTGTTGCTGACCCACAGATACCCAAGAAAAGGATTCCAAAGCCGCTGGATAAGCTGAACCCTGCTGAACATGCACAGATGATGATTGATAAGAGTGCATTGGGTTGCATCAAGATGGCACTCAATGATGATCTGCTACATCAGTATCGTGAGGCTACCTCAGGTCATGAGATATGAGTTGGTTTAGAGACAAAGTATGAAGGCAATCCGGCCACCAAGGAGAGAAGAATTGAAAAATTGAAATAAGCTTTCAACACTTTCGCTCACAGAACTGGAGAGTCGTTTGAAACTCATGTTAATCATTTTTGCAGAATCATTACCGAGATGACTACTAAGAAAATCTGTCCTGATTTCCGGAGATATCATCAGGAAAATTCTGCATTCTTTTCCTCAGGAATTTGCCTCCTATGTCACATATCTGATTGAAAACACTGATCTGGCCAAGACTGACTATCTGGATATGATTGATAAGGTTCGAGACTATGAAGTAAGAGCAGTTAAACATAGTGGTAAGTCACTCATGGGCAATGTGTCTTCAAGGAGCTCATCTACTTCGGCTCCCAATGCTGCTTTTGCTGCTTCTACTTATGAGGAGAATTATCAGTTTTCCAACTCTTCTGGTCCAACATAGGGTGCAATTGTTCAACAGTCTGCACCGACTTCAACTAACAGCAGTAGCATGGACCAGGATTTGTGCAATGCATTTCTAGCTTGCATGAATTCCCAAATGTCTAGAAACATTGAAACAATGACTATTTATCATGAGGATTTTGAACAAATCTCTGTAGATGATCTTTAAGAGATTGATATTAAATGGCAAATGGGTATGATTGCAGCCAGGACAAGAAAATTTTTCAGGATGACTGGAAGAAAGCTATTCCAGCCACCAGCTAATGCCAACATCGGATTTGATAAGTCAAAGGCCTAGTGTTACAATTTCCAGGAGCTCGATCACTTCGCGCGTGAATTTCCCAAACCAAGAACTTGGAACGTTCTCGTCAGCTCGGGTGGAAGTAACCAAACTTATAAGAAGCATGGGGGGAATGGTAACCAGTCTTACCAGAAACCAGGTAGCTCATCCTATCAAGTTGAAAGACCCAAGATCACCATCAAACCACTGAGTGTGGCATCTACAGGTGTTGTGAAAGATGTGAAACTCAAGGGACAGGTTGTATCTCCTATCTTATCATGTGGATTATGCAGTTGCGGTTACAGAAATGGTGCTTCCACATCAAAGATACTAGGAGCATAAGGATTGCAAAGACCAACTCCCCTCAAGCTTATAGGAACCAGCCAGGAATCAATACCGGATCTTCCTACATCTCTAAAAGGCTGACACAAGGCCATAATGCTCCCCATCCACTGAAGAAGACAAATGGTTACACGTCTGACTTTTACCCAAATAAGCAGACTTGCTGTAATTGTGGCAATGTTGGTCCTATTTCCCGAAACTGAAGACGACAAATGGTTATACGTCTGACTTTTACCCAAATAAGCAGACTTGCTGTAATTGTGGCAATGTTGGTCCTATTTCCCGAAACTGTCTCTACCGCCCCTATGAGCCCTACTATCCTCAGAGTCAACGGATTTCATCCCAGGATTCTGTTAAGGACTAAGCCAATGAAGGTGCAATCACCTAAGGTGATGAAGACTGTCACTCCTAAGGTCAAACCCTCTGAACAAAGAACAAAGAAAGCTTTCAAATCAAAAGAACTATTTTCCAAGTTTCAGAAAGTTTCAAAAATAAGTGAAAAAAGGCAATTTTGAAACAAAAAAATGTTAAGAAACCTAAAGTTACTCCTAGCTAAAACTGTTTTAAAAAATGAACCTAAACTGAAGAAGGTTAAAATACGTAAAGTCACAACTTCAAAAGTGAATAAAACAAATGTTAAATCACCTGGAACTTGGAAGCGAAAGACCAAGGCAGCTCCATCCCCACTTCCTGATTTCTCAATGGGGATGTGTTTAAAATAAGTCTCATTTACTGATTCCTCGGGAGTAACCAGAACCACAATGGCCTGGGTACTATTGGCTAACTAATCTCTCACTGTATGGAGGAATAGTCAACGAGGGCTATCACTAACATTTTCTTTTTTTGTTGATAAGTGATTGTTCCAGGCACATGATAGGATGCATCTCTCCACTTTATTTCATGCAGAATTTCTATGGAGAGTATGTTTCCTTGTGAGAGGTAAAAGACATTTAATCATTAAAGGTAACTGTTAAATTGGTTGTTTGAATATTTCTATAGTAAAGTATGTGTGTCTAAACCCGTTTCTCAAAATTATTCAGCTAAATACTTCGAAGGTTAGCTTGGCCAGATGTCTATAAATCTATTTCTTTTGTCTTAGTTGTGTGTCAGTGTGTTTATTTAAAAAAATAGAAAATTTTTATTTTTTTTAAATAATGAAAAAATTGTGCCATTAAAAATAAAAAAAAAGACAGGGGAAGAGTTGATTAGAGACCCCTCAAATATTATGGCTTGTTGTTGGAACCTATTTTGGTTGTTGGCAACATAAACCATTCACCATTGAGTATTGCTGGTGAAGACCTCTCGATGAATTTACTAGAATAGATACTTATCTTGTATAATAGAATTCAAGTTTGTACTTAGTAAAATTTTGTTTCTGTTTTAGCGAACTTATTTTACTACTTAGCGAACTTCTAAGACTGTACTTAGCGGACTTGTTTGCTACTTAGCGTACTTCTTTGTTGATCTATCTTTATATGTCTTATCGAACTTAATTTGTTCCTGGTGGACTTGTTAGCAGACTTGTTTGTTCCTAGCGAACTTGTTAGCAGACTTGTTTGTTCTTAGCGAACTTGTTAGCCGACTTGTTTGTTCTTAGCGAACTTGATTGTTCCTACCGGACTTCCTAGCGAACTTGTTCACTCTTAGCGAACTTGAATAATTCCTAGCGAACTTGTCTGTCTGATGGAATATTAATTGCTGAATTTTAATGTAATGATTGTTGTGTAAAACATTCATTTTTGTTTTATGCTCTCTAGTAGTATAAATATCAATTGAGAAAACCCTATTGGGTGTGCCACTCCTGGATTATTCCACAGAGAGCATTTTGTGTGTGTGTTCTTGGTGTAGTGTGTGTTCTTGAGCTTTAGAAATAATCAATAGGAACAGCATTGATGTAGATTCAACCGAAATCGGTAATCACACATGATTTCCGCACTTGTGTGGTGAATCAAATGAGTTACTTGTGCTCAAATCAGGTCCTGACAATTGGTATCAGAGCCAGGTTCTTCAAGTTTTGACGTTTTCTCAAAATGAAGAAATTATCAATTGAGTTGTCAATTTTGGTTGTTTTTGGTTGATTCTTGAGTTGATTCTTGGTAGAAATCACTCAAGGAACACAGTGCTATGATCAGATTAATGTAAATCTCAAGATTTTGGTCGATTTCCAGGGTTTTTGGCCAAGAGCAGTGTTAGAGCATATTCCTATGCTAACGTGTGTCTCGTGTATTGTATCTAATCTAGAGCATCTGTGTGAGTCAAAATAGTCACTGGCCATACCAGATGGTCAGCCGTACCAGATGGTACGTGCGTACCAAATGGTCCGCAGGTGGTACGTCAGCCAGTAAGTAAGTGACTATAAATAGTTTGTGCTAGAGAGAGTTCAAAAAGTTCTGTCATTTCTCTATCTCTTAACTGTGTGTGTTCAAGGTGTTTTCTCTCTCTAGCTTGTATTCTCTAAGTGAATCAATAAAGCAAAGCTTTATTTACTTGTTTGTGTTTCTCCGATTACCGAATCATGCAGTAGTAAGATCGTTCAGTGGTTTTACAAGTGGTATCAGAGCATTTGGTTGCTCTACTGCTGTGATTTTGGTAATTTTTCGGTTTCTAGAGAGAGAAAGTGTGGGTTTTCTTCGTTTTTCTTCAAATTTTCGCAATTCCAAGTGTTTCAAAGATGAAAAATGATTTTTGAGTGTTCCTAGTGAGTTTTCCCATCTCTTTGAAGCAAATTCCGTCAGTCAAAATTCGCGAAAGTTCATCGATTTCTGTTTCGTACGTTTCTGGTACGCTTGAAGAACAATCTGGTACGCCGCTGGTCCGTTTCTGGTATGCAAGGCAATCTTCAAGTTGGTCCGTGGCGGTTATTTTCTGGTTTGTTGACAGTTACTCCGTACCATATGGTTCGCCGTACCAGTTTCTGGTACGTCGCGTATTTTTGGTTTGCTGATGGTACGTGAGTTAAACTGGTACGTTGGAGGTTCATTTGGTTCTCTGATTGAATTGGCCGGATTTGGTACGTTGAGAAACTTTTGGTACGCTGGCAGAATACATGTGTTTATTAAAACTGACGTAACTTGAGAACCGTTAAGAGTTACGGGAGAAAATGCTAGCCAAAACGTTCGTCTCGACGAGATCTAAACTTTTACTAGCCTAGTGGCTAGTACCCTCTGGTTTGATCCCCAAAATCCGCTTGGAAGACGTCCGTTTTTCAGTTTGAAGTTTTTGTGTTCGGTGTTGTAATTTCAAGATGAGCGATTTTCAAGCATTTTCAGCTGTTCAATCATCAATGCAGGCCATGTTGAACTATGATAACGAGATAAGAACAACTTAGAAAGTTCCTAAGTTGCTTAGGTTGAAGGATTATGACAATTGGAAGCAACGGTTTGAATCATTTGTTAATGCTCTTGACATAGATCTGTGGATATCTATTGAGCAAGACTACACATATCCTAAGAAAAATGGAGAACCGGTTCCACGAAGTGATCTTGATGAAGATCAAAGGAAAGTTTATGCCAGAGAAAAGAAAACTTATGCAAATCTCACAATGGCATTACCAAGAGAACTCTTGCATCAATTCAAAAATTACACAACTTCAAAAACTTTGTGGGATGCATTAAAAGATAGGTGTGCAGGAAACAAGCAATATAAGAAGAGTCGAAAGAAAGTTTTGTTAAAAGAATTTGACAATTTTCAGCACTGTGAAAAAGAGAGTATTGCATACTTGATTTCTAGGTTTTCACATCTGATTAATGAACTTGATGTTATATGAGTCCAGAAGGAAAAAGATGACTTGATGGAAAATTTTCTGGAAGCTCTACCCGAAACATGGGAGAATTTTGTTATGATGCTTGCTAATGATCCAAATTACTCAAGTTGGACATTCAATCAATTGTTAAGCAAATTACAAGCTCGAGAAATGGAATTACTTGTGAAAAAGTCAGCAATTCCATCGGTTCAGAATCCTGCAGTCTATTTTGGAGAGAATTCTACTACCGTCCATGCTAAAGCTAAATCACATTCTAGTTCAAGCGTGAATCCCCCGATAACAGCTTTTCTTGCTGGAAAGTCTGAGAGTACTGGTTATTCTTCAGGTTGCAGTTTTACTATTCCTGATAGATCATCAAGCAAGTCAACTTCTAATCAAGCAACCAAAGATCTAGCTGATTTGTTATGTGCTTTCCTATCATCTTCTTTTGGATCCATCTTTAGTCAAATTGGTAATTCTGGTTTGGTTTCGGAGGATCTAAAACAGATGGATGAGGATCAGCTAAATAAATTGGATTTGGATTCGCAGTTGGCTATGACTGTTGAAAAAGGAAGACGGTTTATGGGCAAGCATGGCAAAAATTCTGTTATGGGAGGAGTCATACTGGGTTTAGATAAGTCCAAACTGAAATGTTACATATGTTCTACATTAGGACATTTTGCTCGAGAATGCAAGCAATCTGCTTCTAAACCAAGTAATTCTGATAATGATGATCACAATAAAGAGGCAAAGGCTCTAGTGACTGAGGGAGGTTATGATTGTGTTGCAGATTTTCTGGATGAATCAGCATTTGTAGTCCATCCTGCAGAAAGTTATGCATTAATGGAAAATATTGAGGTTGAATCGAGTGGATATGCATCTGAAACTAGTAAATCTGAAACAAGTGATTCTGAAATAAATGGTTATGAGTCAACTTGTGAATTTTGTACTCAGAAAGATAGAAAGAATTCAAGAGTTGGTTCAAGAAAAAGAAGGGTTGTTTGAGGAAAAGAAAAAGAATGAAGAAGCGATAGAAACTTACAAACAGAAGTGTGAAGTTTCTGATAACATTTTCTGGATAAATGAGATGTTACTCAAAGAGAAAAGTGTCTTATTGGAAGAGTTAGAAGACCTTCGGAAACAGTTGTCAGAAGGGAGTATTCAGAATGATCAACAAAAGTCACAACTTCAGCATGAAAATGATGAGTTCATGACAAAAAATTGTCAAGTTAACTGTTGCCAATGAAAAGTTGGTAAAGGAAGTTGAGGAATATAAGTTTAAAGCTAAAGATGTGAGTGAAGATTTTGAGAATCTGTTTCAAAAATCCACAGCAAGGGTGGAGGCACTTAAAGCATCTAATGATGAACTTCAAAAAGCATTGGATGAAGTTACTACTGACAGAACTCAATATGAAATTGTTCAGTCTGAATTGAAAGACACAATCATTACTTTGAAGAAAGACAAAAGCTTGTTAACCAAAAATGTTGAGATATATAAGGACAGAGTGGATAAAATTACAAAAGAAGTGCATGCTGCTCATGATGGTATGAGAAGAGAAAAATCGTTAGTTAATAGCACATCTGAGAAATTGATTCAATCAGATAAAGGTTGTTGCTGAAACTCAAAAGACCATAGCCGATTTGAATGTTGAAATCTTGGATCTAAATCATCAATTGCATAATCTGAAGAATTCTCACTCGTTTACTAGTTATTTGTGTCAAGACAATAACTTCAAGAAAGTGTTTGGAGGAGATGATTTCAATCAGATTCCACATCCGGTGATTCAAACAGAGGCTGTTGTTGATTTGATCACTCCGACTCCAAAGGAAGATTATTCTGCATTTGTGTCTGAAAAATCGGAGAAGAAGAAGTTACAGCATGTCAACAAGAAAGAAGAAGCTTCAGCATCTGGTGCATCTACATTTGTTAAATTTGTTTCTGGTGGTGTTTGTGTCCCTGATCAACAAATTTCTGATAATAAGTTGATTGAAAAAGATGAGAAGCTGGGGTCTGAGAAAGAATTAGTAGCTGAATTGGTACAAGCTAACAACTTACAGGGCATTAAAGCTAAATTCACCCAAGCTGCTCAAGATGGTTCTTTTCAATCTCAAATTGATCTGACAAAGCTACCTGGTTATAAACAATCTGGGTTGGGGAGTGCAGGCAAGAAGGTTACAAAGAAGAAGAACATGCCAAAGAAGGAAAAGAAAGATACAAACTTGGATCAAATATATCATCTGGCTCAAGTATTCATTTCAACAATGGAGAAGGGGTTTGGGGGAAAGCAAATGAAGAAAGGTTCAACTAAGAGTTCTCCGAACGAATCTTCTTCATCTGGTTCTAATGCTACACCTCAAAGTCCTACATCAAAATGGGTACACTCTATCCGATTTCAAGTTTTTGATGATATTTCTGATGATTGTGCATTCACTGATAAATGTCATCCATTTCAGGACAAGCCACAATCTAAACGATCATATTGTTTGTGCTATCAATGTCGTCGAAGGGGACATATGGCACATGATTGTCCTGTAACTGCCAAAAGAACTTTTTCTAGAAAAACTGCCACGATAATTGATGAATCAGGCATAATTGTTACTGACATACCAACTTCACATTTTAAATCAAAAAGTAAACATGTTTTCAAAAGTTATTCTAGTGTTGGTGATTCATCGCAAGATGATGTTTCAGTAAAAACTACACCCGTCAAAATGCAGTGGCGACCTAAGTTGGTTACCAAAGCTGCAACTGATTTTGCGGAAGACCCTGGTCGACCAGAAGCTGTGTGCTTCGGGTCATTTGAAGTCTAATCTTTAAATCCAGTGTGCAGGTATCTTCAAGAAGACCTATTGGTGATTGTGAAGTTCGTGCTTCAAGAAGTTGCTGATAGTGGAGTCTCCTATTTAACTTAAAGTTGAATGCTTCATGTTACTAAACTGCAAGTTTTTCTGAAAGCTAAAATCTGAAAGGTATCAGTCTCAATTGGCCAATTTTCTTTCTTTTACATTCCGTATGTAGTTTAGGGGGAGAAAATTAAAAATACCAAAAATAGTGTCTTTTTGTTTTTTTTTGTTAAAATGAAAATCCAAAAATAGAGTTTTCATTTTAAGGGGGAGAAAAAGGAAAAATACAAAAATATTGAAAAACAGAAAATACAAAAACATTGGAAAATGAGAAATTGTATCCGACATGATTGGGAAATGATGGTACATTGGCTTACGTGTCTAACTCATGGATAAAATAGATGAAAAAGCCATAAGATCATTGTTCGATATGCTTGGTTGGCTCGGCATTCAATCAGAAAGTATTCAGATGTGATAAACATTAAAATACTAATGCTTGACCAAGTGGACAACATCTTGATGCATATCTCATGATATATCAAGATAAAGATATGTGAAAAAGAAAAATGAGAAGTCACTGTGTATACATGTGTTCATTTTGCAAAGATTTAAACTTGTTTGATTTTCTTTATTTTGTCAAACGATCGAACTTTCTCTGCGTATCGAAAGATCGACCTGATTGTTGTTCGTTTGACGTTCTGCTTTATTTTCTTTGGTATTTCGTATAACTCATCCGACTTTCTCTGCGTGTACGGGAGTACCGACCTGATAGTTGTTGGGTTATACTATTTCAACTTGTTTTATTTTCTTATTTTGTTAAATCCGAGGCCTTATCTGCGTATCAAAAGATCGACCTTAAGGTAGACGATTTGACATTCTTATTTCTTTTTGCATGGAACACAGTTAACTAAATCATTAGTACAATCATTATGTGATCAAATCACAAATGAAATCACATATTGTGATATAAGCGAAATCATATCTGAGTATGTCTAATAGTGTGGGGTACTCTGGTCAAAGCAAATCTAATCAATACAATAACATATCCAGATGTTATGAGTATGATTGTGCCTGAGTTTAAGATGGTCAAATTATACCAGCAATTTGACATGACTTGTGTGCTGAAGTAATTGAAATTGAAGTGTAGTTCAGCATGTCATGATCAGTATGATCCCAAGTTGTGATCTTTCTTGCAAAAGACAAAAATAGTGTGTGATTCAGTATTTCATTTCTGTATTGCATTTATGTTTTATTTCTGAAAAATTCAAAAAGATTTTAGGTGTGTTTTAGCATAAACTTAGAAAAATCAAAAAGATTTTCGGTGTGTATTGATATAAAGTTTCAAAAAGCCAAAAAGATTTTGTTTCTTATTTGTTTTCGACCGGTCGATACTTGACATGAAATCAAAATTTCAAACCTATATCTTAGATTCTCGAAAGAGAAGTTTTACGCCAAGATTAAATTAATTTTTCATAAAGTAAAAGAAAGTCGCGTTTCTGTCTTCTGAAATTGCAGGTTTCTGTGTGATAAGACTCAAGCATGGTGAAAGAGGGAGTATGTAATATCTTTCTCAAGTGGATCTTGAAGTTCAAAGAATGTTCAAGATTGATCCAGCCATGCAAGCTCTAATTCTTACAAGATTTCAAGTTGAAGATCAGACGCAGTGATGCTGAAGATTGAAGACTGAAGTTTTGATTAGATATATAGATAGCTAGATAGACTACATGTTAAGGGGGAGTTTGTTAGAGCATATTCCTATGCTAACGTGTGTCTCGTGTATTGTATCTAATCTAGAGCATCTGTGTGAGTCAAAATAGTCACTGGCCGTACCAGATGGTCAGCCGTACCAGAAGGTACGTGCGTACCAAATGGTCCGCAGGTGGTACGCCGGCTAGTAAGTAAGTGACTATAAATAGTTTGTGCTAGAGAGACTTCAAAAAGTTCTGTCATTTCTCTATCTCTTAACTGTGTGTGTTCAAGGTTATTTCTCTCTCTAGCTTGTATTCTCTAAATGAATCAATAAAGCAAAGCTTTATTTACTCGTTTGTGTTTTTCCAAGCAAAGCTTTATTTACTCGTTTGTGTTTCTCCGATTACCGAATCATGCAGTAGTAACATCGTTCAGTGGTTTTACAAGCAGTTTTATGTTTTTATGTTCTGTACTTGAGAAAAAAATTTCAAATTCGCTTTTATGTTGAATCTTTGTCAAAATTGATGGATTGCCTGGTAGCGTAGCGGATAGTAATACCTTGAACTATGTCAAGAGGAAAACCTAGAAGCTAAAAGCCGGCTCTAGAATAATTGGAATAACCTCCAAAAGATAGACTTTTATTAAGAAAAAACAACCAACTCAAAACACACATAACAATAGTTTAAATAGGGAAGCAAACTTGCAAAGACAGAAAACAAATAAAACCCTAATAATGATAAGGGGGGGCGGTCGCAATTAGGAGGGTTTAATTGGGCCGGTCCTCATTAAACGATTAACCTTCCTTTAGCCACTTTGAGTTGGAATCGGTCCTGGGAGCCCGAAACCCGAACCATCCCCCTCGCCATCATCCTCCCCCGCTTGAAAAAGACTCGTCCCCGAGTCAACATCCTCCAAATCACCCTCATACGGAGACAGGTCTTTAACATTAAAAGTAGCGGACACCTTATAGTGACCCGGTAAATCTATCTTATAAGTATTGTCACCGAGTTTCTTCAAAAAATGAAATGGCCCATACGCCCATGGATGTAACTTCCCAAAGAGGCCTTGGGGAAAACGTTCCCGATGAAGATGTACCCAAACCAAATCACCTTCCTCAAACAAAACCTGTTTGCGATGTTTATTCGCTCTCTCCTGGTACTATAAGTTATGTTTGGCCTTGGGGAAAACGTTCCCGATGGCCAAAAATACCGTTCACGGACCAATGAAACAGTTTTATCTCTACCAAAATGACCCGACAAGCCGCCCGAGTGGCTCTCCAAGATGATCGCAGCCCGGAACAAGGATTATGGAACGCAGATCCGCGGGCCCTTCAATAACAGCCCCTCACGCCTAGTAAACAGCCCCCATGTGGAACCCGATGTACGGCTCCAAGCAAGACGAAAGTCCGGGTCGTCTATCTACAGATGTTACCACGATTTGAACCCAAAAACGTTAATAGTAGTGGTGGCCATCAACGATGGTCTACGGCTTAACGCATCGGCTATCGTATTTGCGGCCCCCTCTTTATGCCGAATGGTAAAGGAGAATGATTGTAATGCTTCAACCCATTTGGCGTGTCCAGGATTTAATTTAGCTTGCCCCTGGATATACTTCAATGCTTGATGGTTCGAGAACAAAACAAAGTCGTTAGGTAACAAATAATGGCGCCAATACTCCAAACTGCGGACTATCGCGTAAAACTCCTTGTCATAAGTACTATATTTCCGACGTACCTCATTTAACTTTTCGCTAAAATATGCGACTGGACGACCACCTTGACTTAAGACACCACCAATCCCGATGCCCGACGCATCACACTCAACTTGAAAGACTTCGTTAAAGTTTGGTAATGCTAAGATTGGAGCTTTTGTCACAAGAATCTTGAGTTCTTCAAACGCCTTTTGTGCCTCTGTTGTCCAATTTAACTTAGATCTTTTGAGGAGCTCTGTCATTGGGGCGACAATAGAACTAAAATTCCGAATAAAACGACGGTAAAACGACGCTAGCCCGTGGAAACTGCGGATGTCGTGTAATGTTTTCGGGATGGGCCAAGTTGTAATAGCTGAAATCTTACTTTCATCCATACCTATCCCCTCCCCGAGACTAAGTAGCCAAGAAAAACCACCTCCTCTGTTAAAAAATGGCACTTTTTTACGTTTGCGAACAACCGTTGCTCCCGTAATATTTTAAAAACATCCTCTAAATATTGCATATGTTGTTAGAGATTTTTGATGAACAAGAGAATGTCGTCGAAATAAACGATGACACACGAACCAATAAGCTTCTTGGAAAATGTGATTCATCAACCGCATAAAGGTGCTTGGCGCATTTGACAAACCGAATGGCATCACCATCCATTCATACAACCCGTCACGTGTTTTAAAAGCAGTCTTCCATTCATCGCCCGGTCTCATACGAATCTGGTGATATCCACTCCTCAGATTAATTTTCGAAAACAGCTTGGAGCCATGTAACTGATCCAGTAGGTCTTCAAAACGAGGTAAAACGATATTTCACCGTGATTTTGTTAACAGCGCGACTATCAATACACATTCGATATTTACCTCCGGGTTTAGGTACCAAAATAGCGGGGACTGCACATGGACTTTTGCATTCTCGGATGACACCTTTATCTAACAGTTCAGGGACTTGGCGATGTAGTTCTTGATATTCTTTAGGATTCATTCGGTATGCCGGTTTATTAGGAACACTAGCGCCCGACAGAAAATCAATGACATGCTGAATTTCACGTTCCTGGGGAAGTCCGGACGGAATATCATCGGGGAAAAGATCGCGAAACTCAGTCAATAGCGGCTGTATAGCCGCCGGTGGAAACTGGGGCCGACGGGTTTTCCTCCATCACAACTAATCCAAAAATCCACGGTGGCGCGGGATGCATCACACAACTTAGAAATTCTAATTTGGACAATATGAGTACTTCTGTTTGACTTTCTCATGGATTAAATGGCGCCAACGTGATGCTTAGATCATCCTTACGAAAACTATAAGTATTCCGGAACCCATCGTGCTTAACCCTGCGATCATAAAGCCAAGGTCTACCCAACAAAATATGACACGCATCCATCGGTATGACTTCGCACCATATTTCATCGGTGTATTTGTTTCCAATAGAAAATGCTACCAAACAACGATGAGTAACTTTGAGCAGATTACCTTTTTTTAGCCAAGTTAATTGATACGGCTCCGGGTGTGCTTGAAGAGTGAGTCCCAGTTTCTCAACGGCGGTTGTTGCGATCATGTTATCACAGCTCCCTCCATCCACCACAATATCACAAACTTTACCCTTAATGGTGAACTTGGTTCGGAAAATATTGTTACGTAGCCAACTGGTATCATCATCATCTGCGGCTACTGTAGCGCTGAGTAATCGTTGTGAGAGTAATGCTTCACCCCGATCTGGGTAAATATTTTCCCCATCCTCTTCAGACCCTGCTTCCTGGTCATCGTCATAAGTTCGTGCGGGGTCATTGACAAAAGCGATAACGTCCTTATTCGGGCAATCTCGACGAAGGTGACCAATCCCGTTGCATTTATAACACCGTATCGCCGCCGCAAGCGGGTTTGAGGAGGGTGTCGGTACCACGGGAACGGTGGCTTTAGGGCCTGTCGAGGAACTTGCCTGAGCAGTTGGGATACCCCGGCTTTGATTGGGCCGTGGGTATGTAGGTCGAGCGCGAGCACGGAGCTGTTTCTCCACACGCGAAGCTAACCTGCAAACAACATCGAAAGTATAATATTATTGTAGCTGGATGACATCTGCGATGTCAGTCCGTAAGGAACCCAGAAACCTTTCAATTGTTCTTCATCCTCATCTACACCACATTGCATGCGTAACATTTCAAACTCGAGGATAAATTCTGTCACCGTTAGAGAACCCTGTTCGAAAGCATGATATGCTAAAAACGCATCCTATTTATGAGTGACAGGCAAAAACTTTTTATATAATAAACGTTTCATCTTTTCCCATGATTCAATTTTTCGTTTACCTTTGTTACTGCTCTTACGTTTTAGGTTCTCCCACCACAAGAAATTCATCCGGTTCTACTCCACCTTCGAATTCGGGTATGTCCATGCGAAAGCCCAGATTTCACAGTGGGTCTGATGCTCGTGGTGGTATCGGTTGCAGCTGGTATGGCCGACCGAATGGGTTATAATAGCCGGCCCCATCATCGTCATCCCACACAACTGATTCGGTTCTCTCGGATCCCTCTTGATCATTCCAGAGACCTTCGTTCTGCACTTCCACGTCGCGAAGCCTCTGGCGTTATCATTCGATCTCCTCATCCCTCGGATCATGATAGTAATCATTGTTGCCTCATGCGGCGAATCTATGATGGTTTCTAGGACGATCCGACATGGCTCTGAATACCACTTGGTCGCGTAGCGGATAGTAATACCTTGAACTATGTCAAGAGGAAAACCTAGAAGCCAAAAGCCGGCTCTAGAACAATTGGAATAACCTCCAAAAGATAGACTTTATTAAGAAAAAACAACCAACTCAAAACACACATAACAATAGTTTAAATAGGGAAGCAAACTTGCAAAGAAAGAAAATAAATAAAACCCTAATAATGATAAGGGTGCCGGTCGCAATTAGGAGGGTTTAATTAGGCCAGTCCTCATTAAACGATTAACATTCCTTTAGCCACTTTGAGTTGGAATCGGTCCTGCGAGCCCGAAACCCGAACCATCCCCCTCGCCATCATTGCGATTCTAGTACACCTAAAAACCTAAATTGTAGGCACTGATTTCACTCAAAAGCATCAAGTTTTGAAGATTTTAGAGGCTAAAAGTCGTGATTTTTGGTGTTCTTCACATAAACTCACTATTTCATCAAATTAGGTCATTTAGAGTGGTTTTTGGAGTTTGTGTCAGTTGAATCAAATGATCCTACATGAATTTTTAGACTTTTGATGTCCTTAAACACTTATTTTGTTAAAATTGATTTTTAAAATTTGAATTTGCTCAAGAACAAGCTGTTCAAAATTTGTCTTAAGTCTGGAAATTTGATTTTTTTCAATTTTTTTGCTGAAATCTCACTTGTTAATGACTAATTATGTTTGTTATTCTATGTATGTAGGATTTGTGTGAATTCAAGCATTCTACAAGCGTTCAAACATTTTGAACCTAGAGTTTAACCCATTCGACCTGGTTCGACACATTAGCAAGTTGTGCTATGCTTTTCTATTTCTAATTCCCTAAATGGCTGAACGAAATCACTTTGATCCCGTCATGCAGAATAACAACCGTCCACCTAAACTAATGGGTGCGAGTGATTTTGATGATTGGAAAGGAAAGTTTATGTTATTTCTAGAGTATGTTGACTTTGATCTATTGACTTCAATCCTTGAAGGTCCTGCTGTTTATGAAGTTGATAAAGCTTCTGCTCCTGGAGTTACTGTCACTGTTGCTGACCCACTGATACCCAAGGAAAGGATTCCAAAGCCGCTGGATAAGCTGACTCCTGCTGAACGATTGATAAGCGTGTATTGGGTTACATCAAGATGGCACTCAATGATGATCTAGTACATCAGTTTCGTGAGGCTACCTCAGGTAATGAGATATGGCTTGGTTTGGCGAAAAAGTATGAAGGCAATCCGGCCACCAAGGAGAGAAGACTTGAAAAATTGAAATTGGCTTTCAACACTATCGCTCACAGAACTGGAGAGTCGTTTGAAACTCATGTCAATCGTTTCTGCAGAATCATTACTAAGATGACTACTAAGAAAATCTGTCCTGATTCTAGAGATCTCATCAGGAAAAATTTTGCATTCTTTTCCTCAGGAATTTGCCTCCTCTGTCACATATCTGATTGAAAGTATTGATCTGACCAAGGCTGACTATCTGGATATGATTGACAAGCTTCGAGACTATGAAGTAAGAGCAGTTGAACGTAGTGGTAAGTCACTCATAGGCAATGTGACTACAAGGAGCTCATCTACTTCGGCTCCCAATGCTGCTTTTTCTGCTTCTACTTATGAGGAAAATTATCAGTTTTCCAACTCTTGATGTCCAACATAGCCTGCAATTGCTCCAACTCCTGTACCAACTCCTGCTCAAACTGAAGTATTTGTGTCACATGCTGCTCATCAGCCTTCCAATGTGACTTATGTTTAACAGCCACCGTCTGGGTACTATGTTCAACAGTTTGCACCGACTTCAACTAACAGCACTAGCATGGATCAGGACTTGTGCAATGCATTTCTAGCTTGCATGAATTCCCAAATGTCTGGAAACATTGAAACAATGACTATTTGTTAAGAGGATCTTGACCAAATCTCTGCTGATGATCTTGAAAAGATTGATATTAAATGGCAAATGGGTATGATTGCAGCCAGGACAAAAAAAAATTTCGGGAAGACTGGAAGAAAGCTATTTCAACCACCATCTAATGCCAACATCGGATTTGACAAGTCAAAGGCCCAGTGTTACAATTTCCAGGAGCTCAGTCACTTCGCGCGTGAATGTCCCAAACCAAGAACTTGGAACGTTCCCGTCAGCTCGTGTGGAATTAACCAAACTTATCAGAAGCATGGGTGAATGGTAACCAGTCATACCAAAAACCAGGCAGCTCATCCTATTCAAAGCGTTGACAACTCTGGCAAGGCATTGGTTTCACTCGAAGGTGGAAGCTACAACTGGACGGCTTCCTCACCATCTTAATCTTCAAGCCAGTCGGACTACACACTAATGTTTAACTCTGATGGAGAAGAGAATTCTGTGTCTATTAAATTTGACCCTCTTTTCCCAACTAATTTCTGTTTGATGGCTGGAATCGATGAGATACTTGAAGAATCCTCTCCTGCGGTCGGAAATGCTACTACTGTGACTCCATCAGATGTTGAGACTATAGCTAGCAAGCGTCTTCTTGAACTGCAGAAAGGAGAAATTCCAGATGAGGTAAAATCACTGCTATGTTCAGAAAAATGTCTTAAAACGGTCGCTCGCTACCGCACACACAACCTAGAGTTGCATGCTAAGGCAGTAGAGAACAAAATTCAAGTTGAGTTTCTTCAAGCAAATTAAAAAGATTTTTTGGTCAAAATTAAATCACTTCAGGATGACATTGAGGTCATGAAGCACACGAAATGAAATTTAAAAATCCAAATTGCTGATCTTTTAAACAAACTGACTTCTTTAAGAAACAGCTATGCTGAAGCTTGAGAAACCATTGATTTGATGAAACTGAATCCTAAAACTTTGGGTTGTGTGGTGGCAAAGGACATAATGTCGCGACTTAGAACTGGTTTAGGTTAACTAGGGAGATACTTGATAGTGCAGCTGAGCACCCGCTCAATCATAACTATTATTGTGTCCTCGAATTGAGCAAAATCAATCGTAAGAGCCACATTAAGTTCATTGACCCCAGTTTGATTCCGAGTACTTCTGAAATCAAATCGATGGAAGACCAATTGGCTAATGTCAAAACTGGTTCTGGTCTCCCACTGATTGATGAAACACTTAAATTTGGTGATTTCGATGCAATTTCTTTGAATTCAGTTAATACCAGCATTTCTGAAGCTTGTGTGCAAAGGGCTGCTGAAACCGAGTTTCTCAATTTGTGTACTCAAAATGCATCAGAAGGTCAATCGTTTTTGTTCAATGAAAACTATGATGTTTTTAACACAAACGAAATTTCAAAAAGGACTAAAACCGTTCGGAGGCGTAAGCCAAAGAAGAAGGTTGCAACCGAGAAACTTGAGGTTCAGCAGGTCATCAATGATGATGAGTTTAGTCGCGCTTTTTCCGAAATGGCCTTAAAACATGGTAAGACAGTTATGCACACACAAGCTGGTCTTACAATCACCGATGGTAAGGTGATCACTGTTCCTATTGCACAACCGAACACTCCAACGATTGCTAAAGCAACTTCTGCATCTGTGGTTTTCAAACCAAGTGAAGCTTCTTTCAGCATAGCTCCCAATGAGGCTGGAAAGTCCAAAATGGTTCTATTCAAGGCAAGTGATCCTAAGAAGAAAAGAACTCAAAATGAACCTGTTTTGACTGCTCAACCAAGTGTTGAAAATTAGCCTGCTATGGTCGAGCTAGATGCTACTACTGTTGATGACCATAAAACTGAGAAGACACCAAAGAAGAAGAAATAAACCAAGAGAAGATAGAAGAAGACAGTCACTGAAACAAATAAGGATGAAAGTGCAATGTCCAATGAGCCACAACTAGCGGCTCCCCAAATTGCTGAACTATCTCTTGTGGTTAATCCCAGTGGGACAGTTGAGACATTGTGATGTTCGGTTGGCGGGAATCCACACCATGATGAAAGGGTGTGTGTGTGTGTGTACAATACGGGATATTCTGCTTACAACAACGCTACATTGCCTCCTGCTCACTTCTACCAGCAACAACAAGTGTACCACAAGGAAATCAATTGGCCCCAATGTATTATGGGAACTATGGTGAGGACTACATGGATCAACGACTTCACTCTATGTTTCAGCAATCTTACCCGAACCAACCCTATGTTCCTAATCAAGCCCTGTATGTCCCTCGACGTTTGGGAAGGAATACAAATACTTTCAGGCCACAAGTTCAACAACCATTGAGGATGACTGCACCGAATCCTATTCCAGTAAGATCTTGGACGCCTCGACTAAGGCCTGCGTTTCTACCAAGGCCGGTCATGGTTCAACAACATGTCCTGGCTCCACGACCAAGTGTTGTAGCTTCACCAACTCCTCCAGCTGTCGTTTGTGCACCAATTTCTCCACCTATGGAAAAGGCACCCAAGAAGAAGGCCCCAGCTCAATCTGGCCAGGGTCCATCTCATAACTGGTCACTTTCTTTTTCATGTGCAGGGACTGGCCTATAGTGTTGCTAACACGTGGTACTTAGATAGTGGTTGTTCCAGGCACATGACGGGGAACAAGGACATACTATATGATGTCAAAACAATATCACATGGTGGTCCTGTTGCCTTTGAGATGATGTACGGGGTGGTAGAATAGTTGGAAACGGTTTCTTGACTAATTGAGAAATTTCATTTGACAAGGTTAATCTGGTGTCCAATCTGAAATTCAACCTGCTAAGTGTTCCACAAATCTGTGACAACAAGATGCCGATGTTCTTCGATGACCGAGAATGCTATATTCTGAAGCCTGGGTTCAAGATTCACGAAGATTAGATTCTATTTCGTGCAAAACGGAAAAGGAACATGTATGCTCTGGATATGTCTGTTGCAAGGCCGACTAGTTTTGTAGTATGCTTCTTGGCAAAGGCATCAGAAGATGACTCTACTTTATGGCATAGGCAGATGGGACATGTGAACTTTCGGAACATGAACCGCCTTGTTAGGGGGAAACACGTTGATGGTGTGCCGGAGAAGGAATTCATCCATATCGGCAACTGTGTAGCGTGTCTGAAGGGTAAACAACACAAGATGTCTCACAAGCCAAAGCCACTAGGTAGAACGACGACAATACTTCAGCAACTCCATCTCGACCTTTTTGGTCCTGTGGGCATCAAGAGTTTAGGGGGAAAGTCATATTGCCTAGTTATCACAGACGATTACTCTAGATACTCATGGGTGTTCCTCCTGAAAGAGAAGTCTGAGACAACTGAGATTTTGTCACTCGGATCGAGAACAGATGCAGAGAGCGGGTTAGGATCATCGGATCAGACAATGAAGTATCAGACATTTGATGCTCTTTGTAATGAAAAAGGGATATCTCAACAGTTCAGTTCACCGTATACGCCACAACAAAATGGAGTAGCTGAACAGAAGAATAGAACTATCATCAAGGCTGCTAGGACCATGCTCGCTGATTCCAATCTAAAATTGTCTTTTTGGGCAGAAGCAGTTAATACAACCTGCTATGTTCTGAATAGAACACTCTTGCTCAAACATGCTAACAAGACGCCATTCAAACTGTTTCCAAAGTAAAACCAAATTTAAAATGATTAAAACCGTTTGGGTGCGCTTGTACTGTTTTAATTCCGTCAGAACAGTTAACTAACTTTGCCCCTCGGGCAGATGACGGTTATTTTGTTGGATACTCGATGTCGTCAGCGGCTTATCAAGTGTTTAACAGAAGTACTCAAGTTGTTATTGAGTCGTGCAACGTTACTTATAACGAACACACTCAGAACACTAGAGATCCTGCTCCGGACAACATGTATGACCTTGAGTCATTTTCTTCTACTTTTAATGTGCTTCAATCCGAAAATGCAGGTACTTCATCTGCTCAAGCTGATCAAGGAAATGAAGCAGTAAATCCTCCTGTTGATACATTTGCTCTAATCACTTCGCCAATCCTGGATACTATGTATTCGGTCGATACTCCAGAGTTACTATAGGGAAATCAGTCAACACCATCAACAAATGTCATTGGAGCTTCATCTTCTTTTGTAACTGATCAGCCGTCAATTCAGATTCATGATCCTGTAATTGTGGAAACAGAACTAGAACCAACAACAAATGAAGCAGATAACACTATTGAAACTAAAGTTGTAACTCATGAATCAGACTCAGACAATGTTACAGAGATTGATACGGGAGAGACCCCTGGCGATGATCTACAAATTGGAAATTTGGACCCGACTATTCCAGCACCTACTGTTGAAGAGACTCGAATTCACAAGATACATCCTACAAGCTAGATTATCGGCCCAGTTAACCAATATCTCACCCGAAGTAAATCCAAGGATTTTCATACGTGTTTGTTCTCCTACTTCATTTCACAAGAGGAGCCTACTATGGTTTCTGTTTCCTTATTTGACAAAAATTGCATTGCTGCTATGCAAACAGAGTGACTTCAGTTTAAATTGCTCAATGTCTGGCACCTGTTCGATCCTCCAGAAGATGTGAAGCCTATACCTGTAAAATGGATATTCAAAAGCAAGAGAGACGACTGTGGTATTATTATAAGGAATAAAGCTCGTTTACTAGTGAAAGGGTACATGCAAATTGACGGAATTGATTATGAAGATGTCTACGCGCCTGTCGCTCGTCTGGAGGCAATACGTATCTTTTTGGAATATGCCGCATCAATGAATATCACTGTTTATCAACTTGATGTAAAGACCGCGTTCCTATACGGAGAGCTTGATGAAGACGTGTATGTGCAACAACCTCCGGGGTTTGTAAGCAACTCTTTTTCAAAGAAGTGTTACAACCTTGATAAGGCCCTTTATGGTCTACACCAGGCCCTAAGGAAGTGGTACGAGAAATTATCTACTTATCTGCTATCAAATGGTTATAAAAGGGGTGTCATTGATCAGGCACTCTTCATACGTCACGTTCGTGAAGATATGCTATTAGTGCAAGTATATGTCGAAGACATCATTTTTGGTTCAACCAACGTCGGACTATGTCATGCATTTGAGGAATTAATGAACAAGAAGTTTGAGATGAGTGCAATGGGTGAGCTCACATTCTTCCTTGGAATTCAAGTGAAACAGAAGCATTGTGGTATTCTAATCAGCCAAGGGAAATATGTGAAAGTGGGATCCTGAAGAAATTTGCCTTCCAAGACTCTAAAGGTTTTTCTACACCTGTGGTCACTCATCACAAGCTCAGTCATGATTCACAAGGTGTTTGTGTAGATGAACATCTCTACAGGTCCATGATCGGTTCTCTCATGTATCTAACAGCAAGTCGTCCTGACATCATGTTTGGAGTGTGTCTATGTTCAAGATTCCAGAGCAAGCCGAAATAATCGCACTTGATGGCTGTGAAGTGAATTTTCCGATACTTGAAGTCAAATCCGAACAGAGGACTTTGGTACCCTAAAGACCCACTCTTTGACCTTCGATCCTTCCCAGACATTGATTATGCAGGTTGTGAACTCAATCGCAAGTCTACGACGGGAGGTACTTAGCTCTTGCGTAACCGTTTGGTTTCATGGCAATACAAGAAGCAGACAACAGTGTCAGTCTCAACGGCTGAAGTGGTGTACATTGCTGCTGCATCCTGCTGCTCACAAATGCTTTGGATTCAGAATCAGCTAATGGATTACGGTTTGAATTTCATGGGTACCCCTATTCATATAGATAATACTTCTGCTGTTTCAATTGTTAAAAATCCTATTCAGCATTCTAAGACTAAGCATATTGAGATTAGATACCATTTCATTAGTGATTGTGCCGAGAAAAAAGCTAGTTACCTTAGTCCATGTTGGTACTACGATTAGTTAGCAGACCTATTCACTAAGCCATTTGATATGTCTTGGTTTAACTTTCTGGTTAGTGTTGTAGGCATGATTAACTATGATTAAGCTTTATCCATTCCTTAGTATGTTAGTGTCTTGATTTCATAGGTTTAGCTGCTTAGGAGTGTTATCTGTGCCCTGCATGAAAAATCTCACAAAAAGATTTTACCTTCTTTATTTGTATATAGTTTTTCTTGCAAATTTTCAAGATTATTTTTTGTTTTGACTCCTTGAGTCACTTTCCTGCTATGTTTGACCTTGGTTTGACCTAAACACCTTTGTTTGTGGGTTGTCTTGTGTCAAATTCTCTTGAAAAGACCAAAAAGATTTTTCTTGTTTATTTCAGCTTTTGTGTCTGTTTGCCGTACCTGCATGTGGAAAATAAACAAAAACATTGAAAAATTGACAAAAACAACAAAAATAGAGTTTATTTTGTGATTTAACAAGTATTTTCAAACACATGTACAAATTTCTTTGAGAAAAGTCAAAACAATGAAAAATAAAAAAATCATTGGTTTGTGGTCGGACAAATTGTGTGGAACATGATATGATTCTTGAGTCACTTTCCTGCTATGTTTGACCTTGGTTTGACCTAAACACCTTTGTTTGTGGGTTTTCTTGTGTCAAATTCTCTTGAAAAGACCAAAAAGATTTTGCTTGTTTATTTCAGTTTTTGTGTCTGTCTGCCGTACCTGCACGTGGAAGATAAACCAAAAACATTGAAAAATTGACAAAAACAACAAAAATAGAGTTTATTTTGTGATTTAACATGTATTTTCAAACACATGTACAAATTTCTTTGAGAAAAGTAAAAAACAATGAAAAATAAAAAATCATTGTTCTGTGGTCGGACAAATTGTGTGGAACATGATATGATTCTGGTCTTGTAGATCTAACCATAGGATATGATCCAATCGATCGGTAATTCTATCATTTGATGTGTCGGTAGGCTCATCATACTGAGAAGTAAACAAATCTCTGTGATTACACACTAATTTCATTAAAAAATGTGGACCACGGAAATTTAAACAGTGGCATATTCTTTAAATTTGCCTTCTCAATAGTCCTAGTAGGAAAACTTAATCACACATCCTCTGTTTCTTCAGTATTAAGTTGACTTATTTCAAAAACTGAGCACATCATAATGTATCATCAATACTAAGGATACTTGATGGCGCTCAAATGAGACTCATCTGCTGAGGAAACTCTGACCTTGAGTCTCATCCATCAATAAAATCTAAGACACATCTGCTCTGAGGAATCACTGACCTTGTGTTCTTACGCACCATCATTCCATCAAATAAAGTGAGAGGTCATCTGCTGAGGAACTCTGACCTTGACGCTCTCACCCCACCAAACATCAGGTTTATAGTCATGAAAGAAGGGTTATCATGATTTCACGACTATATCCATGAAATAAGTCACTTAACACTAAAGAAAAGGGGGAAAGATCGCTTTTAAATGTGTGATTGAATCTGAAAAGCTACTTGACAATTGGTAGAATACTATTAACTTCCAACTTAATAAGGACCCCACAAAATATTTCTCTGAACTGGACAAAAACATGATAAATACATCACATAAGTTGAAAATTACCATGTATGAGCTTAAGTGGATAAACAATACCGACAATCTGACTTAGGTTACCTGATCTCAGAGGTGATTTGAATTATAAGTGTTATTGATCACGTAAATGACCGGTATGATTCTAAACATGTCTGACCACTACCATGAAAAAATAGGTGAATTTGAAGTCAAAGTGCTTAAATTTCTAAGTTTGGTGTAAAATTGACCAACTTGTGCTAAAATCAATCTTTGAATTGGTTTGAAGTTAACCAACTTGAAAGAAAATGAATTCTTGAGTTCGGGTGGAAAATTGACCCAGCTCGGATGAAAATGAAAATGTTGAGTTCAGGTGGAATTTTGACCATTTAAAGTCAAACTTAGGTGCTAGATGTGTCTTTGTCAAATTTGTTGAAATTAACAAGTGCTTGACTTATTTATACAAAATTTATCTTCTTGGTAGGTTACTGGTGGTAGACATGTCCTTTAGTTTTTAATCTTGTAGTTAAATTGCAAAAGTTTGATTCTATGTTAATTTTTAAGACTTAGAATTTTTCATTGTTTGTTCTTAAAATTCTGGTCTTAGCGGACTTGTTTTTGCCTTAACGAACTTCATCTTGAGGCAAGTCCGCTAAGAACAATCCACAGGTTTGATAACTTGTTTGCCTTTAGTGAACTTGTTTTTGAACTTGTAAAACCTTTCCTGCTTTTTATTCCCTGAAGTCCGCTAAGAACAAATTTGTTCTTAGCGAACTTACCTATCTGCTAAGTTTATTTATCAACTCTGGTGAGAAGTACGCTAAGTTGATATTATCCTTAGCGAACTTCTCCCTTGCTTCTTATCTTTAAATCTACCCAAGTATTGAGAAGTCCGCTAAGAACAGTTAATGTTAGCGAATTTCTCTTCTATACTTGGTATATTTTTATGGGATTTGAAGTCCGCTAAGTTTTTAAAATTAAAAAGTGCTTGACTTATATATACAAAATTTTGTCCAAGGTTTTTGCCTTAGCGAACTTCTCCATTGGCGTGTAAGTTTGCTGAGGTTGAATTAGTTCTTAGCAAACTTGTTTGCATCTTAGCGGACTTCTTCTTTTACTTAGAAAATTCTTTCCTCAAGTTCATTGTGGCCTTAGCGAACTTGCCTTTAACCCTTAGCGAACTTCCTTAGGCTTAGCGAACTTCTTTAGGCCTTAGCGAACTTGTTTAGTTTTATAGACTTAAGTTTTTTTTAGCGTACTTGTTTAATCCTTTTGTTCTTAGTGAACTTAAGGATTGGGTTAGCGAACTTGTTTAAAAACCTTTAGATATTTTTAAGTTCGTTTAACCTAGGAGTATAAAAGGGGGACTTAGTCGTTTTTTTTATTCACACATTCAAACACATACACACCAGCTTCTCCTCTCTCGAACCGGCGACTCAAAAACCATCACTGTGTGATCGGATTCTCCACCGAAAGTCTCGAATCTGTGAAATTACTTGCATCTAGAGTTTATTAACACACTCTCCTTATGATTGCAGGTTCGATTTCACATTTTTTTAGATTAATTTTTATCTTGGTGAGAGTTATGAGCCGGAGGTGCGATTATTAAGTTTTTTAGGGTTCTAATGTTATAATTTGATGTTTGAACAAATTCCTGTTACTTTCACTTGTTCCTAATTCACTTGTGTTCAAGATTAAGGTACGTGAATCTCATCTCTTAAATGTCACTCTTTAAATCCAAGAAGTTTTAGTATAGGGATTCGATTTGAATGTGTTTGAACTTAAATTTCTTAAAATTTTTATAACAGCTGGTAAACTTGTATTAGTTAGTGGTTTGAATGATATAAGTTACTTACATTGCTTGAATCTATGCTATTTACAACCAATGTTCTTGTTGATTACTTAGAAATTTCTTTGTTCTCTAAAATTTTGGGACTTTGGTTAGGTAATTAAGTATCACTGTGGCTGTTGTTGTCTTATTTGGGATACCCAAATCAGTTTGTGTAGATGTGCCCATGTGTCCTAAGTTGGCAACTTTGAAGTTCCTTGATTTTACTTTCTCTAGTGATTGGGTTGACATAGAGAATTTCACATTGTATTGACTTCACCTTATCTCCAATTATAGTCTTTAATCTTGACAGTAGTCTTGTTAGTTAATGATTGATTGATGAATCAAGAACTTGTAACTTGTTGATGATCAATATTAGGTTGTTAATTGGTGAAATTTGAAGGTTTAAGTTAAACTTTTCCTCAATTATGTCTTTAACTCAAATTGTTTAAATGATTGCCTATATCACCTATGAGCATTTCTTGAGTTTAACTTAGTTTGTCTGATCTCATAACAGAAACGGTTGTGACATTGATCAAGATCAGTGCATCTCTTTATTGTGATCTTAACACAAATTAGATCATCAAAGAGGTATGTTGTTCTAACTAATGGCAATTTGAGTCAAAACTCAAACTTAGCTACACAGCGTCAAATCTCTATTGTATTTGTTTTATTTGAGGCTTATCTGATTTCTAATATAAATTGCTTGATCCCAGCAGATTATTCACTGAGTTAATTAAGAATTCTCTACATCTTAGATTAGATCTTAGTCACCCATAGATCTTCACAAAGGTATGTGATTCTCAATACTAGCATTTATGTTATTAATCAGGCAGAACATCATCTCTCTTCATTATCACTTGCATATATGGCTTTCCTTGTGTTAATTAACATCCAATTGAGCCCGACACTGATGGTTTAGTCTGGTTAGGATCCACTTGGGTCTAGAACTAGTCAATAACTCAGGTGAAGGGATCTTGGACCCATTTGACACAAAATTGAAATTGTTTGACTGTTTTGACCTATTTAAGTTAATTTGATCATCTTTGTGATCAATAGTGAGCATAATTACTTAGATGTGATCTATGACACATTTAAGGTTTATATGAACTATCTCAGGTGATTAAGCTCTGTTTGAACCCTTACCTGGTCATTTTGACTTTAATAAGTCAAATTTTGCATGAAATTGACTTTATGAGACTTATGTGGCTATCTTGAGTGTATGAGAATTATGTGACTCGATTATGTATCTCTTGATTCTTATGTGCATAAGTTTGTATATTCGTATTGAATTTAACTTGTTAAAGTGCCCATCTAATCTGTTATGCTAATGATCACCACATTTTGTCTTACAATGCTCTAAATGAACCAGTTGACCCATTTAAGGACTTTTTGCATGTTTACTTAAGTTAACTTGAACTTGTTGCTTCCAGACAATCCTGTTGTAGTTAATATGTGATCTAGACACCGCATGATGAATTGTTAGTGTTAGGATCCACATGTGAAATCATATTGATCTTAGCGAACTTGATCAAGTCCTTAGAGAACTTCATTCCTTCTTAGCGAACTTGTTGATTGCTTTAGCGGACTTATGTCAAGACTTCATGCTAAAGGATTAGTTTTTGAATTTCTATTACACTAAGATTGTTTTGCTAGCTAAATAATTCACTTTTATACTTATTGCATGTATCTAGTTGCTTCTTTTGAGATATTAGACTTGTTATATCCTAACTTGTCTTTCTGATATCAAAATTTACTAACTTTGTCCAAGTTGTGTCTTATCTCAAATCTGATTTACCAAATCAAGGAATTCACAAGCTCGGGTGGAACCAAGTCCCAAAGTGATTTTCCCTGAGCTGATTTGACAAACTGGGATCTTAAAACCTCAATTTATACCAAATAAACTGTTGGGAATCGAGATACCGAGCCAACAAGATTTGGATAGATGTGATTAATATTCAACGACCACTTATTAAATACCGTCCCTACAACACAGTGAAGAACACGACAACTTAAGACAACATGACTCAACAAAGAAGAGGCTCTAGTGAATATTATTTATTGTTTGAATATTGTCACTAGTTAGTATTTTACTATTATGCCATTAGTGAGTTGTACTATATATAGTGAGTCTTTCCATTGTGAAAGATATGCATGTACGAGTGATAGAGAGAGAGTTAGTCATGGTTCTTTGAAGCTTGTAAGGGTTTATGAACTCACCTAGTAAGTTCATGATACCCGGGATGAGTGGGGTAGGTAAAATGTAATCATTCGATTATCTTTATTTATCTATCAATCCGTCTTGTTTATCTATCTATGTTGTTCTTCATCTATCCATGTTTTACTAGCTTTGCTCATCATCATCATCATCGTCACATCTCAAACACCATCGTTATTCATATCCGGATGTTCATTTGTTTCTACAAAAACGAGTTACACAAAGACTCGATCCGCTTCCGCAACCAAGGTATTTGGTCACCACCTCGGTTTTTTAATTGGCATCAGAGCCATGGTCGAGATAATGCAACCTCACGGTTGATATCTCAACTTTGTGTTCATATGCTCGTTATTTTTGTAAACAAATGGAGATGTATTTTGTTCTTGAAAAGATTTTAGAAATCCCCAACATGTTATTTCAAAATCTTCATAAAATGTCCTGATGAAATTCGAAATTTTTAAAGTTTTGATGATGTTTTTTTAATCGTGAAATGTAGTAGAAAACATTTTTTATTAGTTAAATTCCAAACCCAACATACACAGACATGCTTTTTGCGCATGCATCAAGTTGACTTCCTAAAAGTTACTTCCCACTTCCATGTGCACATACCTACTTCGCATGTGATGTCTCTCTCCTCTAGCCTTACCACTCTCTCTCTATTATGAAAAAACCATACACTCTCTCTCATCAAAGAAACCTGCTACACATCTTTCTCTCTTTTCAAAACACATGAGAGAAATTCACAAAATTGAGTGTTAATTTAATGGTGATAATCAAAGATTTTTGAAACCAAGATACAAAAACGAAGCTACAGCTCGTTCATCTTGTTGTTTATGTGTTATGGTTATGAAGCATTAAGTAGGGTAACTGTGAAGAAGAAGGTGACGGGGTTACAGTTTCCTTTAGGGTTTCACTGAGACGAAGGCAACATGCAACTAGCTAACAGACTCAGTTGAGAAGAAGATGACGATTATGGATACGGGTCGACATCTGGGTTACGTACGGATAAAAGTTTACGCGAAAAAGTGGGTAAAGTGACATGTCAAATCTTCTAGGGTTTTGTTAAAGAAGATGGACGTGATCTGCTCCGTTTAGGGTTTGGCGGTGATGAAAGTGACGGGATAACTGTGATCAGTTTATCAACGGCAGAGTTTGCTATAGTTCTGTCGTATCATGGCAGAAAAGGCGATGGCGGAGAAGGCAACGGACCGGTAGGGTTGCTGTTGGGATGATGGTGTGTCGCAGGGGGTTGTCGGAGAAAGCAGAAAACACAAAGGTCATGTTTCTCTCTCCTCGTTTCCGTTTCAACATTCAAGCGGAAAACTCATGTTCAACCGGAAATCTTAAGTTCAACCAGAAGCGATGAACATTCAACCGGAACTACTATCTACTTCAACCGGAAGTTAGATATCAACCGGAACCTTGAAGTTCCACCGGAAATCTTGTTCCGCTTCAACCTTCAAGCGGAGTCCCTAGTTTAACTGGAATCTCGAAGTTCAACCGGAAGTTACCTTCAACCGGAAAAAAGAGTTTGCTCAGGCCGCCGGAGTATGTTTCTGTTCCATTTTGCCTCAGGGGACATGCTTTCCAACCGAAAAATAACCTCAGGCCGTCGGAGTTGAAACCTCAGATCGGAAAACACTAATGGATCGGATTCAGATCACCAAATGCCTTGCTCGCCGGAAAATTGTTTCTTTGGTCGGAAATAGCTAAGATACGTCAGGAAACATCGGGAAACATTCTCTTGATCAGGTGACAAATTCAAGTTAGTATTATCTTGTGTTGTTTGAGTTTCTGTTCAAGATTATGGATATCAAGTTGGTTGACACAAGGTATATATCTCTCGTCTCCATAAAATTTTTGTTTAAAAAATAATTCGCTTTCGGATAATCATTTTTGTTGTCAACCTACAATCACAATAGTCCCTTGAAGTCAAGAATCTTGTAGCATACATCTCTTCATCGGGATGGGGTCACTGGTTTATATGAGATGATAACTAGTTACTCAGACTTCACAGAAATATTATTGCAAAGTTTGTTTTATGGGTTATGATTACAACAGAACATGCTTATTTATTTTGCCACGGGTTGCAAAAGTCAAGGGGGAGAAGATGTGATGAATATGATGAGACTTTTTGCAATGATTTGAGCAAAAGAAAGCAACGTGATTTTTAATCTTCGAAGAGTCCTCAATCCGTAACAGTTGCATCAATGTCATTATGGTAACAATCGAAGGCAAGATTAATAGCACAAAATAAGTGGTTTGTCTATGTGCAAAGCATTGGTTTGGTATTCGGCCAAGTATTTCAAGACGGTTGAATTGTGGAATTAATTCTCGAGTTTTTCATAGATCCTTTATCTTGTTTACTTTGAGTTACGACTGAGTCCTCAAGTAGCTAGCCATTGTGTCGAGTTTTGTAAACACCCTATGCATTTATAGCCTTTGAGGAATTTCGGGCTAGAAGATGTTTATTGTAGGAGGAGCTTCACAAAGGAGAATTGAAGAATGAAAGACTTGAAATTACATGAAGATTATCTTGAAGTCAAGTTGCAAGAATACAAGAATCAATGTCACAAGTGTTGAGTATTCCATCTACCAAATAGGGGGAGATTGTTGGGAATCGAGATACCGAGCCAACAAGATTTGGATAGATGTGATTAATATTCAACGACCACTTATTATATACCGTCCCTACAACACAGTGAAGAACACGACAACTTAAGACAACACGACTCAACAAAGAAGAGGCTCTAGTGAATATTATTTATTGTTTGAATATTGTCACTAGTTAGTATTTTACTATTATGCCATTAGTGAGTTCTACTATATATAGTGAGTCTTTCCATTGTGAAAGATATGCATGTACGAGTGATAGAGAGAGAGTTAGTCATGATTCTTTGAAGCTTGTAAGGGTTTATGAACTCACCTAGTAAGTTCATGATACCCGGGATGCGTGGGATAGGTAAAATGTAATCATTCGATTATCTTTATTTATCTATCATTCCATCTTGTTTATATATCTATGTTGTTCTTCATCTATCCATGTTTTACTAGCTTTGCTCATCATCATCATTATCACATCTCAAACACCATCATTGTTCATATCCGGGGTGTTCATTTGTTTCTACAAAAAACGAGTTACACAAAGACTCGATCCGCTTCCGCAACCAAGGTATTTGGTCACCACCTCGGTTTTTCATAAACTTAATTGCTTGGTTTTTTATCCCAGATTGTCAAGACTTCCTCAATTTGGTGTTTTTTACTGTTGTTGAGCCAAGTAGTCACATTTTCACAAATTTCTCCTTGACTCAACAACAAATCAAGATAAGATTGATTTAGACTAAATTTTTGGGTTATTTGTAGTTCTCATGCAAAACTTTCAATCAAGTTAAAATCTTGGAGATTTAGATCTGGCTCCTTGTGTAACGCCCATATACAATTCAATGTTAAATCTAACCAGTTACTTCATTTAAAGTAGGTCCCATAAATTTTTTTTATAAATCATATGATTTAATAATCATAAAACACCATCAGTGTGGTTTAACATTTACAAAATATACTAGTAATGAGTTTGACATCACAAGTCTTTCTCAACTTTTACAAAAGTTCTCTTTACCAAAATACAAGACGGGTCTCTCGTTCTTTGTGTAATCGGTTCTTCAATTGTCTTGATGAGCATCCCCGCTAGTCCCTTCCTTTACCTACAATTTACTCACTTTCAATAGTGAGTTTCTATTGCTTACATGAATAAATATCATTTACAATGAAGGAAACATTTGAATTTAAAAATGCAGCTTCTAGGCGTATCGCCTAGAAGGACAGAGCTTCTAGGCGATACTGAAAAACCGAGGTGGTGACCAAATATCTTGGTTGCGGAAGCGGATCGAGTCTTTGTGTAACTCGTTTTTGTAGAAACAAATGAACACCCGGATACGAACAACGACGGTGTTTGAGATGTGATGATGATGATGAGCAAAGCTAGCATAAACATGGATATGAAGAACAAGATAGATAGATAGATAATAAACAACGTGAAGGATAGATAAGTAAAGATAACCGAATGATTAAGATAATCGAAAGATTACATTTTACCTACCCCACGCATTCCCCGGTATCATGAACTTACTAGGTGAGTTCATGAACCCTCGACAAGCTTCAAAGAACCATGACTTGCTCTCTCTCAAAGTATCACTCATCAAGTCTTTCACATGAGAAAGACTTACTATATATAATACAAACTCACTAAGGGCATAATAGTGAACTACCAACTAGTGACAATATTTAAACAATAAATAATATTCACTAGAGCCTTCTTCTTTAGTTGAGTCTTGTATCTTGAGTTTTCATGTTCTTCACCGTGTTGTCGGGACGGTAAACGTTAAGTGGCCATTAAGTATTAATCACATCTATCCAAATCTTGTTGGCTCGGTCTCTCGATTCCCAACAGATACGCTTATACATGTAGGCGTATCGCCTACTGAATCATATGCTCCAAGGGATATGCTTGGAGCTGGTTTTTCAGGGATTTGGCCAAGTCCAGCCAGTTCCATACTTAGCCAAAATTTTGGCTTTCTTCCCCTGTTTTCTACCAGATTTCATCAGCTGGTTTTCCACCATTTTTCAGTTGTTTTAACACAAACAAATACGTTTTCAAAACATGTTTACATGCATATTAACATACCTTAACTAAATCAATTTCAGGTTTTGCACCAACGGGTTCAATCGACCCGTTTAACCTGTTAGGACACCCATTACCTTAAAGCTAATACTTTACCCCCAATGTTCAAGTTGATCTTACCATAACCCATTGGCATACATCAAATATCATCCAATACCATGAGTCAAATACATTCTTTTAACCTGCATGGATTCTATGCACTTCGTGTGCTTGTTACTATTGGTAATAACACCATTTTATAAAGGGTTATGTTCCTAAATTTTATGTGACAACCTATTTAAGAATAAAGTAAAATTTAGGGAGTCACTGTCAATTCATCCAATCAATTTTGGGTTATTGTACCTGTTTGACCCGTTAAGGCGGGTCCTTGCCTTTGGTGTCTCCCAATGCCTTATTTGACCACCATTTTAGCATTTAGGATCTATGGTTCTATAACCATTTATGATCCTCCTTTATTTGTTACATGGCATGGGTTCTAAACCCCATTTCCGCCCATTGCAACTTGTCATTCGTTATATGATTCATCCGAATCTTGCTTATGGTCAAATTTGGTCATTGGAGAACCTTTTGGCCATTAGGCTTCATGGTTCCTAGAACCATTCATCACCCATTTAGAATAGCTCATGGTTTATTCCCTTTGTATGTAATTACACATTTTACATAACTACTACTTGTAACATAAACGATGTTACCTTGGTTGTTGGAGTCTTCCGCTACTTCTTGATCAACTTGACCACCTAATGGGTCACTAACAAATATTAAGACCTTATCAACATAGCATTTATACCACATTTTTATTAATATGATTTCTATGCTACACATACATGTTTTCATATACTTAACAACCAAGCATATTTGTCAAGTTTATATCTAGCTTTATGGTCTCATTACATCACATATCAAGTAAGGCATTCACTAACCAATTATAGCCATCGATCATAATCTCATCAAGGATAGGTCAATTTATGCACCTAATGCCTCCTATGATCATTCAAGCTCAAAATCTAACAATTTGCTTGTTTTTATCATCAATTAGTTTCTTTTAGGCATTTTATCAAATACCTTGTGTGCACACATGTGTACACACATATAACCCATTCCCTTGAACCTCACACTTGGCCATTTAACATAGTTTAGGTGAAATCACCTCTAACCCAACATTAATTCATCACATAGCACCTTATTCAAGTTAGAATTTCACAATTAGAACCAATTCCATGACTTTCTTAAGTAGTCATCTACATGGTGGTTCAAGCGTAAGAATTTGGTGTCTACTTCACCAATTGTTTATCAAACTAGCAAGTTATGCAACAATTAAGGTTCCTAACACCATAGGATTCACAATACATCAAGAATTTGCAGATTTGAGGTCCACATTTTCGTGACCTAACATGCAACATATGGGGGTTTTACTTAGTTGATGGAAGGATGGACTTAGGGGAAGAATAACACTTCAAATTTCCAATTTCTAGCCAAAAATCGCAGTCTTAACCCCCTTGATTAGGAGATTTTACAAAGAAGAAGGAGGAGGAAGATGAAGTTCGATCCACAGGTCGTACATACGACCTCCTTCCTCTTCTCCCTTCTTTTACTAACCCAATTTTTTCATATTTACAGTTTTGGCCCCCATAGTTTAGTTCTTTCTTTTTATTTATAATAAAACTCTTATTTACACATTGCACCTTATAATTTACCATGACCAATATTACTAATAAAAATAGGGGTCATCATAGCTATGAAATTATTAACGAGACGTTAGCGGGAATTTAATTATATAAATTTTTGGATGTTACAACTCCACCCCACTTAAAGGGGTTTCGTCCTCGAAACGATTTACATACCGAATAAGTGAGGGTAGTAGCGTTGCATCTCCTCTCTCCTCTCTAACTTCCCACGTCAAGTTGGAGCCTTCTATGCTCCCATTTTGAACCCAATGGGTCTCCACCTTTCATCCACATAGGACTTTTGCCTATTTTTGGGCTGCCTTTAAGCTTTCCCTTATCATGATCATATCATTTATGGCTCATGTAGTCAACAATTGAAGTCCTCATATAACACTACAACAAATAACATACTATTTTGACCCTTTAGAGTCATCCAACCCATTTAACCCACTATTATGAGTTTCATATTTTAGATTACCACAATCTTATGTGTTTGGTATAACAATTAGAACTAATATTGATCCATGGTTCCCACAAACCATTTATGATCATTTTGCCTTTGGTACATGAAGATGGGTCCTTTAACCCATTTCCATCCATTGTTACCAAATTCTTGACTATTTATGGACCATATGAACCATTTATAGTCATAAATCATGTTTTCATATATCATGATCTTTCAAACCATTTACTTGTTTTAATTCGCCATGTAGTCCTAAGATATAGGAAATTCACATTTGTGGCTTCTTAGAGCCACTTAACCTATTTGACCCATTAGCATGGGTCTCAACTAATCATATAAATCATTAGGCAATAATTTTTGCATTCTATTATGGTTCTTACGGACCATTTATATATTTCAACCCGTTTGACCCATTAACTTGGGCTCTATTATTCGGGCATCAATTACAATCCACATCTTACTAACCCGTTTTCCCTTAATGATCTATGATTCTTACAAACCATTTATGATTAGTTAACTCATGGCACATGGTAATGGTTTTCTTTAACCATTTTCCTCCATGTTGCCATATTTTGACTATTTTATGGCTCCAATGAACCATTTATAGTCAACCTTCCTTATTTAATTTAACATGATTCCTTCCGAACCATTTAACTCATTTACATTACAATTTAACTATACTATGGTTTCTATGAACCATGAAGCTAATATCTAACAATCGACCATTTTTCACGTTGCCAAGGTTCCTATGAACCATTTAGCCAACGTTTATCATTCATTTAAGATGACTATGGTTCCTATGAACCATTTAGTTAACAATTTACATTTATAGATAACTATGGTTCTTATGAACCCATTTATCAATTCAACAACGTAATTACTCGATTAACGTTTACCTACAAGATTCAACATTTCACATCAACGATGTCTCAATGTAATCTTGTCTAAATTCATCATCAATTATTTAGAGCTTAACTCTAATGATTAGACTTCATAGATATGTTTATCTTTGCTACTTGTCCCATAAGGCAAGTTTATTGTTCTTCTAGCCATTTAATTCTTCTCACATTTCTATGGCATCTATAAGTCATAAATATATTGTGTATCATAACATAGATGTTTACCTTGACGATAATCCTAGTAGAAATCTCGTCTCACGGCTTCCCTGCTAGTTGTGTCCTTGCACAGTCTAACTATACCTACACATATTAAGCAGTATAGCAATATTTGCAATTGTTTAGCATATCACTTGCCATTTACATTTCACATTCCATAATGTAGTACATTTTTATTGGATGGTTCCTATGACTCTAAAAGTTATTTATACCATCCCATAACCCTTTTTAGGATTTCACCATTCCATCTATTACAATTCGACGTGTCGTACATTAATCAATTCGACGTGTCGTACATTACTCAATTCTTGGCTTATTTACCAACCTTTAACATGTACCACATTAAATATGATTCCTTTAGATCATTTACACATCAATATACACGTTTTAATCAAGCCATGGCTCCTAA
>JBCNJP010000003.1:52186866-52214136 GCA_039602395.1 Deinandra increscens subsp. villosa | reverse complement strand
ATTTAACAATCATAAAACACCATCATTGTGGTTTAACATTTACAAAACATACTAGTAATGATTTTGACATCACAAGTGTTTCTCAACTAATACAGAAGTTCTCTTTACCAAAATACAAGACGGGTCTCTCGTTCTTTGTGTGATTGGTTCTTCAATTGTCTTGATGAGCATCCCAGCTAGTCCCTTCCTTTACCTGCAATTTACTCACTTTCAATAGTGAGTTTCTATGCTTTCTCATGAATAAATATCATTTACAATGAAGGAAACATTTGAATTTAAAAATGTAGCTTCTAGGCGTATCGCCTAGAAGGACAGAGCTTCTAGGCGATACGCTTATACATGTAGGCGTATGGCACCTGAATCATTTGTCCAAGCGATATGCTTGGAGATGGTTTTTCAGGGATTTGGCCAATTCCGGCCAGTTCCATACTTAGCCAAAATTTTGGCTTTCTTCCCCTGTTTTCTACCAGATTGTACCTGTTTGACCCGTTAAGGCGGGTCCTTGCCTTTGGTGTCTCCCAATGCCTTATTTGACCACCATTTTAGCATTTAGGATCTATGGTTCTATAACCATTTATGATCGTCCTTTATTTGTTACATGGCATGGGTTCTAAACCCCATTTCCGCCCATTGCAACTTGTCATTCGTTATATGATTCATCCGAATCTTGCTTACGGTAAAATTTGGTCATTGGAGAACCTTTTGGCCATTAGGCTTCATGGTTCCTAGAACCATTCATCACCCATTTAGAATAGCTCATGGTTTATTCCCTTTGTATGTAATTACACATTTTACATAACTACTACTTGTAACATAAACGATGTTACCTTGGTTGTTGGAGTCTCCGCTCTCTTGATCAACTTGACCACCTAATGGGTCACTAACAAATATTAAGACCTTATCAACATAGCATTTATACCACATTTTTATTAATATGATTTCTATGCTACACATACATGTTTTCATATACTTAACAATCAAGCATATTTGTCAAGTTTATATCTAGCTTTATGGTCTCATTACATCACATATCAAGTAAGGCATTCACTAACCAATTATAGCCATCGATCATAATCTCATCAAGGATAGGTCAATTTATGCACCTAATGCCTCCTATGATCATTCAAGCTCAAAATCTAACAATTTGCTTGTTTTTATCATCAATTAGTTTCTTTTAGGCATTTTATCAAATACCTTGTGTGCACACATGTGTACACACATATAACCCTTCCATTGAACCTCACACTTGGCCATTTAACATAGTTTAGGTGAAATCACCTCTAACCCAACATTAATTCATCACATAGCACCTTATTCAAGTTAGAATTTCACAATTAGAACCAATTCCATGACTTTCTTAAGTAGTCATCTACATGGTGGTTCAAGCGTAAGAATTTGGTGTCTACTTCACCAATTGTTTATCAAACTAGCAAGTTATGCAACAATTAAGGTTCCTAACACCATAGGATTCACAATACATCAAGAATTTGCAGATTTGAGGTCCACATTTTCGTGACCTAACATGCAACATATGGGGGTTTTACTTAGTTGATGGAAGGATGGACTTAGGGGAAGAATAACACTTCAAATTTCCAATTTCTAGCAAAAAATGGTAGTCTTAACCCCCTTGATTAGGAGATTTTACAAAGAAGAAGGAGGAGGAAGATGAAGTTCGATCCACAGGTCGTACATACGACCTCCTTCCTCTTCTCCCTTCTTTTACTAACCCATTTTTTTCATATTTACAGTTTTGGCCCCCATAGTTTAGTTCTTTCTTTTTATTTATAATAAAACTCTTATTTACACATTGCACCTTATAATTTACCATGACCAATATTACTAATAAAAATAGGGGTCATCATAGCTATGAAATTATTAACGAGACGTTAGCGGGAATTTAATTATATAAATTTCTGGATGTTACAACTCCACCCCACTTAAAGGGGTTTCGTCCTCGGAACGATTTACATACCGAATAAGTGAGGGTAGTAGCGTTGCATCTCCTCTCTCCTCTCTAACTTCCCACGTCAAGTTGGAGCCTTCTATGCTCCCATTTTAAACCCAATGGGTCTCCACCTTTCATCCACATAGGACTTTTGCCTATTTTTGGGCTGCCTTTAAGCTTTCCCTTATCATGATCATATCATTTATGGCTCATGTAGTCAACAATTGAAGTCCTCATATAACACTACAACAAATAACATACTATTTTGACCCTTTAGAGTCATCCAACCCATTTAACCCACTATTATGAGTTTCATATTTTAGATTACCACAATCTTATGTGTTTGGTATAACAATTAGAACTAATATTGATCCATGGTTCCCACAAACCATTTATGATCATTTTGCCTTTGGTACATGAAGATGGGTCCTTTAACCCATTTCCATCCATTGTTACCAAATTCTTGACTATTTATGGACCATATGAACCATTTATAGTCATAAATCATGTTTTCAAATATCATGATCTTTCAAACCATTTACTTGTTTTAATTCGCCATGTAGTCCTAAGATATAGGAAATTCACATTTGTGGCTTCTTAGAGCCACTTAACCTATTTGACCCATTAGCATGGGTCTCAACTAATCATATAAATCATTAGGCAATAATTTTTGCATTCTATTATGGTTCTTACGGACCATTTATATATTTCAACCCGTTTGACCCATTAACTTGGGCTCTATTATTCGGGCATCAATTACAATCCACATCTTACTAACCCGTTTTCCCTTAATAATCTATGATTCTTACAAACCATTTATGATTAGTTAACTCATGGCACATGGTAATGGTTTTCTTTAACCATTTTCCTCCATGTTGCCATATTTTGACTATTTTATGGCTCCAATGAACCATTTATAGTCAACCTTCCTTATTTAATTTAACATGATTCCTTTCGAACCATTTAACTCATTTACATTACAATTTAACTATACTATGGTTTCTATGAACCATGAAGCTAATATCTAACAATCGACCATTTTTCACGTTGCCAAGGTTCCTATGAACCATTTAGCCAACGTTTATCATTCATTTAAGATGACTATGGTTCCTATGAACCATTTAGTTAACAATTTACATTTATAGATAACTATGGTTCTTATGAACCCATTTATCAATTCAACAACGTAATTACTCGATTAACGTTTACCTACAAGATTCAACATTTCACATCAACGATGTCTCAATGTAATCTTGTCTAAATTCATCATCAATTATTTAGAGCTTAACTCTAATGATTAGACTTCATAGATATGTTTATCTTTGCTACTTGTCCCATAAGGCAAGTTTATTGTTCTTCTAGCCATTTAATTCTTCTCACATTTCTATGGCATCTATAAGTCATAAATATATTGTGTATCATAACATAGATGTTTACCTTGACGATAATCCTAGTAGAAATCTCGTCTCACGGCTTCCCTGCTAGTTGTGTCCTTGCACAGTCTAACTATACCTACACATATTAAGCAGTATAGCAATATTTGCAATTGTTTAGCATATCACTTGCCATTTACATTTCACATTCCATAATGTAGTACATTTTTATTGGATGGTTCCTATGACTCTAAAAGTTATTTATACCATCCCATAACCCTTTTTAGGATTTCACCATTCCATCTATTACAATTCGACGTGTCGTACATTAATCAATTCGACGTGTCGTACATTACTCAATTCTTGGCTTATTTACCAACCTTTAACATGTACCACATTAAATATGATTCCTTTAGATCATTTACACATCAATATACACGTTTTAATCAAGCCATGGCTCCTAAGAGTCATTTAGCTATTTCGTATCAATATGATGTTTAGCAAGACCTTATCCGTCTTGCCTCATCATTATTGGTACAATTCCTATGAATTGTTTATCATCTGATTACAAATTAATCCATGGGTATGGTTACCATTAACCATTTATTGTTCATTTGACACGTTGGCACAGTATCATATTTTTGTGTTGCCATGGTTCCTTTGAACTATTTTGCTAGCAATCATCAAATAATCAGTATTATGATCCCTAAGGATCATTTCTAAACAATTTAACATGCTGACATGGTTATTTCTAACCATTATTCGATCACATAACAATTTAGCACGTAATTATGGTTCTTACGAACCATTACTTGTTCATATTACATTCCAACTTTTATTTGGAATATCTTGAGGATACTTACTTACATGGAAATCCTCTGTGCGGCTTCAGGAACGGTCGCTTCCAGCGTCCTTCCTGCTGTTATAGCCATTATTGCCTGTGGGCCTTACCCATAAAGCTGGGTCGATAACCCGCCTATCAGCTTCGATTCCCTATTAGTTATACAAAACTTTTAACGAGAATCAACATGACTCAACACCATGAGTTTTCCTACGTTTAAACAAGGTTACTTCTCACCTTTTGTTAAACGTTAACCATTTCATAGGGTTACGGGTTTTCTAGCATATGCAATAACCCATTTCTCTTTGTTCTTATTTTCTATTTCAAATTTTAATCCATCCTAGACTTGGGTTTTATCCCGAGTCACTTTAAAATTGATCGTATTATATAAATTCAATATCTTTTAAGCATTTATGATATCGCATAGTAAACATAAATTAACCGTCTCAACAGTTTTGTCGATTAAAACATATAACCATTTCGACTCATTAGTTCCATGGTCATTTGTTAATCTTTCTTTTATGACATTTCTATATATGGTTCAACCTTTGTACATCCAAAGATGTCCCAACATAACCTTTTTTCAAATTATTGGATTCACGACCCCCTCTTGGGTTATTTTCACCAATTACCTCATTAATTATATTGGTTTCATGGCTCCTACAGAGTCGTTATTTACCAACTTCCCATTCATTATATTAGCTTCACGGTTCCTAAAGAGTCGTTCGTCACCTATTTCCCTTTCATTATATTGGCTTCACGGCTCCTACAGAGTCGTTCTTACCAATTTTGATTCTTTATATTGGCTTCATGTCTCCTACAGAGTCATTCTTCACCAATTTCTCTTCATTATATTGGCTTCATGGCTCCTACAGAGTCGTTCTTCACCAAAATTCCATACGCACATTTTAAATTTTGAATTATGACCTCATGGGTCCAACCTCTTAATTTGACTCGATTTAGACACATGTGTATGCATTACCATTTATCAAAGTGTAACCCAGGTTGGGTAGTCCTACCTGGTTGTACCTTAGCACATGCCCATTATGTATTCGAGTCCTAGCCCAATGCATTTTGGGGTCATATGTGTCATCATCCATCCACATGCTTGGGGGAAATTGTCCTGCAAAATCAATGTGTCACTTCTGACCACTTTTAGGGTTTTCCTTACCTATAGCAAGGTTACCCTACATGAACATAAATATTCACGCGTGTTAAGATACAACATTGCCGACTTATGTGTCACCATGCTATCTTGTTACATTAAAAATTTCTATTCAAGATACAACATTGCACAATTACTTGTCACAATGCTATCTTGTTACCTTTATAAATTTTCATCTCATTTAGGATTTATGGTTCCTACGAACCATTTTTGATAAATACCACATAATATATGGTGGTGGCTCCCTAGAACCCTTTCCACCCATTATATCATGCTTGACAATTATATGATTCTGACAAGGTAAAAAAACATAATCCTCATATAACAGGATACAAAATTACTTATCAATTTCAAATTCTTTTGCCTTTGGCAAGGTTTTCTAGTTTTATTGGTCATGGCCAATAACTTTTCACAGGTTTATACGAGGTTTCTCACCTAGGCTTTACCCCGTTTCTACCCGCCTTACTGATATTTGGGCTCTCAAAGCCTCCCTTCTTTGTTCCTCTGTAATATCACCACTATTATGGCCTGTCATTGATCTACATAGTTAAAATTCTCATTAGCTTACAGCTTTTATTTACCTTTGCCCGCAGCAAGGTTCTTATAACATCGTATTGGTCGTGGCCAATATCCTCTCGTAGGTTTATACGAGGTTCCTAGCCTTAGCATTACATCGTTTCTACCTGGGATACTTCACTCACGCATATATTATATTGGTCGTGGCCAATATCCTCCCACAGGTTTATACGAGGTTTCTAGCCTTAGCATTACCCCGTTTCTACCTGGGACACTTCATCAAGCTTGAACCGATCACTTTCCCCGTTCCTCTGAGCTCAAGGTTTGAGTTCTAGTACTCCCCGAGTACTTAATTCCCTCAAACCATGGCTCTGATACCAAATTGTAACGCCCGTATACAATTCGATGTCAAATCTAACCAGTTACTTTGTTTAAAGTACGTCCCAGAAACTTTTTTATAAATCATATGATTTAACAATCATAAAACACCATCATTGTGGTTTAACATTTACAAAACATACTAGTAATGATTTTGACATCACAAGTGTTTCTCAACTAATACAAAAGTTTTCTTTACCAAAATACAAGACGGGTCTCTCGTTCTTTGTGTGATTGGTTCTTCAATTGTCTTGATGAACATCCCCACTAGTCCCTTCCTTTACCTGCAATTTACTCACTTTCAATAGTGAGTTTCTATTGCTTACATGAATAAATATCATTTACAATGAAGGAAACATTTGAATTTAAAAATGTAGCTTCTAGGCGTATCACCTAGAAGGACAGAGCTTCTAGGCGATACGCTTATACATGTAGGCGTATCGCCTACTGAATCATTTGTCCAAGCGATACGCTTGGAGATGGTTTTAAAGGGATTTGGCCAATTCCGGCCAGTTCCATACTTAGCCAAAATTTTGGCTTTCTTCCCCTGTTTTCTACCAGATTTCATCAGCTTAACTAAATCAATTTCACATTTTGCACCAACGGGTTCAATCGACCTGTTTAACCTGTTAGGACACCCATTACCTTAAGGCTAATACGTTGCCCCAATGTGCAAGTTGATCTTACCATAACCCATTAGCATACATCAAATATCATCCAATACCATGAGTCAAATACATTCTTTTAACCTGCATGGATTCTATGCACTTCGTGTGCTTGTTACTATTGGTAATAACACCATTTTATAAAGGGTTATGTTCCTAAATTTTATGTGACAACCTATTTAAGAATCAAGTAAATTTTAGGGAGTCACTGTCAATTCATCCAATCAATTTGGGTTATTGTACCTGTTTGACCCGTTAAGGCGGGTCCTTGCCTTTGGTGTCTCCCAATGCCTTATTTGACCACCATTTTAGCATTTAGAATATATGGTTCTATAACCATTTATGATCCTCATTTATTTGTTACATGGCATGGGTTCTAGGCCCCATTTCCGCCCATTGCAACTTGTCATTCGTTATATGATTCATCTGAATCTTGCCTATGGTAAAATTTGGTCATTGGAGAACCTTTTGGCCATTAGGCTTCATGGTTCCTAGAACCATTCATCACCCATTTAGAATAGCTCATGGTTTATTCCCTTTGTATGTAATTACACATTTTACATAACTACTACTTGTAACATAAACGATGTTACCTTGGTTGTTGGAGCCTCCGCTTCCACCTACGGCTTGATTGCTCTCTTGATCAACTTGACCACCTAATGGGCCACTAACAATATTAAGACCTTATCAACATAGAATTTATACCACATTTTTATTAATATGATTTCTATGCTACACATACATGTTTTTATATACTTAACAACCAAGCATATTTATCAAGTTTACATCTAGCTTTATGGTCTCATTACATCACATATCAAGTAAGGCATTCCTTAACCAATTATAGCCATATATCATAATCTCATCAAGGATAGGTCAATTTATGCAACTAATGCCTCCTATTATCATTCAAGCTCAAAATCTAACAATTTGCTTGTTTTATCATCAATTAGTTTCTTTTAGGCATTTTATCAAATACCTTGTGTGCACACATGTATACACACATATAACCCATTCCCTTGAACCTCACACTTGGCCATTTAACATAGTTTAGGTGAAATCACCTCCAACCCAACATTAATTCATCATATAGAACCTTATTCAAGTTAGAATTTCATAATTAGAACCAATTCCATGACTTTCTTAAGTAGTCATCTACATGGTGGTTCAAGCGTAAGAATTTGGTGTCTACTTCACCAATTGTTTATCAAACTAGCAAGTTATGAAACAATTAAGGTTCCTAACACCATAGGATTCACAATACATCAAGAATTTGCAGATTTGAGGTCCACATTTTCGTGACCTAACATGCAACATATGGGAAGCTGTAGATGCCTCCCGGACAAGCTGTAGAAGTCTTGGAATATGGCCATTTGCACAACGGAAGGTGTGGTTTTAACAAAAGCTGGGAAGCTGATGATGAGCAAGCTATTGACTTACTTCAATAGTCAACTTCGGTAATATAAATGCTGATTGACCCAGTCATCTATAAGGATATCATTGAAGCTTTCTTGAACAATGCCCAATCTGTACAGCTTGATGATGGTACAAATTTTATAAGGTCTAGAATTCAGAACACAGAAGTTGAAATTACTGAGGAGAAGATCAGAACTGTCCTGAACTTACAAGACGCTGACATGCCCAAAACTTTTACAAAGACTTAGTGGTAATCAACAATTACAAGGATTGGATATTCTGGAAACTTTCTCCCAAATGTCAGCAACAAGATCTTCAAGACCCTATTTCCATCTAACTGGAGATTCATAATCAGTTTCTTCATTGCCGCCTTCGGACACAGAAAGGCCGTTCCAGATGACTTCGTTGAAGAAACCGCGTGTGCTCTACACGGGTTTATCACTGGTGAAGGTTTCAATCTATCTCACCAACTTCTCAAGGGGATGATTGCTAACCTACATCCTACTGGAAGAGCAAAGAAGTTTCTGATGTATCCTCGATTCATTCAAGCTATACTAGATCACTATTACCCAAACTTGACCAAGCAAGGAGGGACCTTCTCCACAAGCTCAATGAATGATGGCTCTTACAGCAAGTACCACAAAGGTAAATATCAAGGGAACGATGTACCCTTCTTTCCCGAGATGATTGCTCGGATTGCTGCTCCCGGCGCTGAAGGAGATATTCAAATGGGTGAAGCCTCCGTAGAAGCACAAGTTGAAAATCCTATAGCTGCTCAAGTCCACCCTCAATTGGATTTGAATGCACTAGTTATTACTGATCCTGTTGCTGCTGCCGAAGACTGTTGATACCTGATATGTGCGTCGTGTGAAGTATCAAGCAGAGTTCAAGTTCAAGCCAATTGTCTACTGGCCGAACCTCGTCCGAACCAGGAGTTCAGACTGGCCGAACCTGGAGTTCGGATAGGGTTCGGACCAGGCTGTATAAATAGCTAACTTGTCTATGTATTCAATAGTCTTGAGCGTGTGAGACTCTCTAAAGTGTGTGTTTCTGAGAGTGTTTCTCTGTGTCTATTTCTAAGTATTTTACTGATTGTAATTGTCCGTTTGTGATCAATAAAACAATCGGTTAATTACATTTCTAAGTATTTTACTAATGCTTGACCATGTGGATAACATCTTGATGTTTATTTCATGAAAAAAAGAAAAATAAGTGTGAAAATAAGTGTCAACGATCGGACTTTCTCTGTGTGTCCACAAGACCGACCTGATCGATGTTCGTTTGACGTTCTGCTTTATTTTCTTTGGTGTTTCGTATAACTCATCGGACTTTCTCTACGTGTACGGGAGTACCGACCTGATTGTTGTTGGGTTATACAATTTTAACTTGTTTTATTTTCTTTATTTTGTTAAATCCGAGGCCTTATCTGCGTATCGAAAGATCGACCTTAAGGTAGACGGTTTAACGTTCTTATTTCTTTTTGCATGGAACACAGTTGACAATATCATGAAAAACATTATGCGTTGTGAAAAATCACAAGTGCTATCACACAAAAGGAAAAAGAGAGAAAACTGGAAAATGTCTGATTATGTCTGATAGTGTGGGGTGCACTGGTCAAAGCAAATCTAATCATTACCTTAACATATCCAGATGTTATGAGTATGATTCTGCCTGAGTTTAAGATGGACAAATTATACCGGCAATCAGCATGGCTTATGTGCTTCAGTTAATCGAAATTAAAGTGGAGTTCAGTGCGTTATGTTCAGTATGATCCCATATAGTGATCTTTCTCATACCAAAAAAAGTGTTTGATTCTGTTTTGCAATTTCATTTCATATTAAGAAAAGCACAAAAATATTTTCGGTGTGTTTTAGTATAAACTTTGAAAAATCAACAAGATTTTAGGTTTGTTTTGATATAAATTTTCTAAAAGCCAAAAAGATTTTATTTCTGCTTTATGTTCGATCTGATCAACACATGATACAAATTCAAATTTCAAAATCATGTCTTGGAGTCTCGAAGAGACGGTTTGCGCCAAGATTATTTAAAATGTTTGAGCAGGTTGCTAAAGTGCAAGGTATCACAACTTCAAGTCCTCTGAAGCTGTTAATAAAGGACCAGAGATACAGTAAACATCATCAAGTATTCAAGATCAAGTTGCGATCAAGTTGAGGGAGAGTTTGTTCAAAGATTCATCTCATTGGACAAACGGATTCTACACTTGAGGGGGAGCTTGTTTGAAGATACAGATTTAATGATGTTGAAGAGATACTGCACACGACGAGGGGGAATTTGTTAATACCTGATATGTGCGTCGTGTGAAGTATCAAGCATAGTTCAAGTTTAAGCCAATTGTCTACTGGCCGAACCTGGTCCGAACCAGGAGTTCGGACTGGCCGAACCTGGAGTTCGGACAGGGTTCGGACCAGGTTGTATAGTAGCTAACTTGTCTTTGTATTTAATAGTTCTAAGCGTGTGAGATTCTCTTAAGTGTGTGTTTCTGAGAGTGTTTCTCTGTGTCTGTTTCTAAGTGTTTTACTGATTGTAATTGTCCGTTTTCTAAGTGTTTCTCGGTATCCAAATAGCTAGATTGAGTAGACGATCCTATGCTCACGCATTTTCAAAGACCTTGGGAATCTCCAGGGTGCTAGTGTTGAAGCTTCTGGGCATATTGAACATGCTTCAAGTTCTGTGAATGTGGTCTCATCAGAAACAGAGGAAGGAGACGACAATGATAATGATGAAGAGTCTGACTCCTCGGACTCTGATGATGATCCTGCATAACCGGAAGGCATTCATCCTCGGAAAAGACAGAGGACTGGAGAATTGGGCCTCTGCAATTCAGACACAACAATCGACATCGGATGAAAGCTATGATCCACTGCAAGACGATGAAGCTGATGATGAGACTTTAGTGTCTCTGGATGAAGATGATATTTTGATAGATCTAGATGTACCTGATAATCCTCAAGTGTCTCCTCCACGAACAAGTCTAGATAACCTGACTGCGACCGCTGTTGAGCATGAGACATCTGCTGAGTTCATGTTTGTCCGAAAACATAGAAGTAAATCCTGCCAAGAAAAAATCAAGATTAGGAGAAAGCCTGCACAACAAATCAGTCTTGAGGTCACTAACCCATCTAGTACCGTACCTGATCCAGCTTCAGCCTCAACAATCGTCTCTCCACTTCCTGAAATTCAACAATAGACAATGGATATGGACATGACACCTTTGGAGAAGCTTGCTTAAACTGTAATTACCACCGTTGAAACAACTGGTGATGTTGCTTCCAGCTCGACCTTTACTGAGTCTGAACAAGTTATGGAACTCAAAGCTGAGATTGAAAATCTTCAGAGTCAGAACGATCAGCTGAACTGTTCTCTACAAGTGGCCAACCAGAAAATCACTGATCAGTCACAAGTAATTGTTGAACAGGCCGCAGAGATTCAAAGACTCAAAAACTTGTTAGCCAAATCAAATGAAGATAAACAATCAAGCGACAAGCCAGATGACAATACTGGTGATCAAGGTACCGAGCAACCAGAAGGACAGACGCAAACTACTCAAGTAGGTGAAGGAGGTAATTCTCAAGATCCTATATCTTCCACTCCTATTCCTGCTGTCAAAGACTCATCTGGTATTCAGGAAACTTCAAGCCCTATGAATGACAACGACGTTGAGGTTGATGTTGATACTGTCATTGAAGGAGATCTGCTGAATTTCTTAGATGATGAAAAATCTTTCATCAACAGCCTCCTTCATGACGAACCTGTTGATGAAGCCCTGGACTCGATCATGACGCTTGCCCCTATACCTGAAAATCTGAAACTTCCAAGGTTTGGACAAGCAACCAAAGCACTTGCTATTGAGAGATCCACAAGTGTGGAGCTGAAGCTGAACCTGACAGTTCCCTTCAACTATCCATTGTTCATACCGTTTATGCTGCACTCTCTACATCTTCCACAATAGTTCTTGTAACTGAAGGTGTCCGTCATATGCACGTCGACTCGGCCTTCCTAGATTTTGAAATGGCAAATTTCCGGGAATACTATGCAGAGAAGATTTATTCAAGAAGGAATTCATGTGGAATTCTCATTGAGACTCTTGAAGATGATGATGATGCAACATATGAAGAACATCTATACACTGTAGTCTTTAGTGATGAATACGACATGAATGAACTTGATGAGAGAATGAATGTGCCCATGAATGAAGCAAATCCACTAAACTACATTGACCTGGATACAACTGATAGTGAAGATGATGATGAGGAGGAACCTCTTTTTCCTAATCCTATTCAAGTAAAGGTGGAAGTAGATGATGTATATGTGAATGTTCCTCTATCAACTGTTATGTCCACTGGAGAGACTCTTGCTTTGGATATTACTCCACATGTTCCAGTGTCTATACCAACAGATGCTGAAGTCATTAACCTTGAATCGAGTGTTGCTCAAGAATTTCAAAATCAAACTGCTCCAGTTGTATCTACTGAGCAAGCTCAACAAGAACAAATCTTTGAAGCCTTCTTTATCCATTTCTCATCTGATTCTAAAGGAGAGGATGTTGATGTTGATGTGAAAGCACCTCAAGGACCTGTTGCAACTGAGCAACCAGGACCCTCTTACAAAGATAAGGGAAAGAGGCTCAAGTAAACACTCAGCAAGCAAAACAGATTGATTAAAGAAAAAGCAAATGCCTTGAAAAGGTATGAATCAGGACACCCTCCTGTTGTCATGTACAAAAGAGGCTCAAGTACATTACCACTTGGATCTGAGTCAGCCGGAACATATGAACCCAGAATTTGCATTGTCACCAACCTAGAAGGAACTGATGTAGATGAAGCAAAAATGTCTAAAACAGCTTGTATGGTGAGATCTCTGATGAGTGAGAACTTCTTGTTGGATTATCTTATGAGTCTCATCGATACTGAGCTAACAAAGCTATATACTGATGAGGAAAGGTTGAACTCTCACCTTCCCAAAAATCAAAATGTTGAAGACGAAGCTGATACCCTGATGGATGTCTTTGCTGATACCAATAAAACGGTCGAATTTACTCCAATCCGCGACCATCTCTCCGATCTAGTACACGACATCGGCAAAACATATTTTCCTCCTTCTGATAATCCATCTGAGGAAATTCCTGATCCTGATACTAAAGAGTATATCATATCCACTACCAACAGGTTGACTTTCGAAGATCTCTGCAATTATCTTAAATTCAAGAATGTGGAGAAAATGGCTTACAATCGGAAGAAACTAAAGGGTCTCCAAGACTTTGTAATTAAATACCGAAAGACTAAACATATGGCCAAGTTGGAGCAAATCAGAATCAAAGAACAGTAACGAGCTGAGGCTCTTAGAAGGAAAGATAATCCTCCTATCTATGACGACTGGGAAAAGATGGCTCCAAATTCAAAAGCTATGCTGCATGTTACTGCCAAGAACTTGAGAAAGATTCCTTCCAATCCCCATGTCAATTATGGGATGAAAATTCTTGGATGGAAATATGATGAAGCCTTTGACGCATTTCTAGTGAAGAGGCGGAACGGTTACGTCCAATTCTTTGCTGACTTCAGAGCTCTACGCAGTTTCTTCTCCAGGGAACTCAAACAGCTAAAGTACCTTGATCTAGTGAACCACACCAACCATGAAAAGGGATTGAAAGCTGCTTCGCTGATCGGTGCTGCTTATGAGTTCAAAAAGAACCTGAAAACTCATGAAGAAGAAGAAAAGAAAGCTCGTATACTTGCAGAGAAAAGGCGTCTCCGTGCCCCACATCGCGGAATGTTCAAAGATAATTGGAGCGGAGGTGAAAGTGAAGTCAATTCCAGGGAATCAGAAGAATTTTCCTGTGATCAGCTGGTATTATAGCGGAAAGACACATGCATTGGTGATTGAGAGAGAAGGTGCTGATACTATCAGACTCTTTGCAGCAATTGAACTCATACTACTCTCAATATCCTATCTAAAGCTCATCTATTATCAGAAGATCCGGTCGTTCCAACTCAGCTTAGACCATATGAATGCTATGATGCCAATTACTACTTAATGTTTCTGAATTGGTGGTGTACTAAACTTGCAAATATTGGTAAACTTAAGCTTAAGAAGGAAGTGTTAAGAAATGAAACATGCTGGTTGGTAGAAGATAATGGATCAAGTGTCGTTCTTGAAGGTTCAAAAAGATTGGTTGAGCTAAATAACTATAATGACCTAAATAAGCTTGTATGGCAAGATCTTTGGAGGCTATACGTGGACTTACTACATATTCTGATAAGGACAAAGAAGTTATAAGAGAGAACTGGAGATTTCTACTCAAGCTGCTCGGTCAGGTGGCTTAAAGCTCAAGTGTTTGCATTGCTAAAAAGGGTGGAAATTGTTAGAACCCGTTTTGGTTGTTGGCAACACAAACCATTAACCGTTGAGTATTGCTGGTGAAGACCTATCGATGAGTTTACTAGAATAGATACTTATCTTGTATAATAGAATTCAAGTTTTTACTTAGTAAAATTTTGTTTCTATTTTAGCGAACTTGTTTTACTACTTAGCGAACTTCTGTGATTGTACTTAGCGGACTTGTTTGCTACTTAGCGTACTTGTTTGCTGAATTCTATGTAATGATTGTTGTGTCAAACATTCCTTTTTGTCTTATGCTCTCTATTAGTATAAATACCAATTGAGAAAACCCTATCGGGTGTGCCACTTCTGGATTATTCTACAGAGAGCATTTTGTGTGTGTGTTCTTGGTGTAGTGTGTGTTCTTGAGCTTCTGAAATCATCAATGGGAAAGCATTGATGCAGATTCAACCGAAATCGACCATCGCACATGATTTCCGCACTTGTGTGGTGAATCAAATGAGATACTTGTGCTCAAATCAGGTCCTGATACTTGTTAATTTTAATGTGTTTTGTATTTGTTTTTTAGAAGGTAGGGATGTGAAATAAACTTCCGTTCCGAGGAAGGCTACGTAAGGCAAATGTGAAATACTCGATCCATGGTGATATGTTGGTAGGCTCAGCTCTTAAATCTAAAAAGGTATGCGTTACACACTTAAAGATAACGTATGGCAGTTTGTTGGGTAACAACACTTAGGTTAATTGCATTTCTATTTGACTGCATGTTCAAGTTCCCAATACACACGCTTTCCACCAAGAGTGTGAAATTGAGCTCAAAAAGTTGGTGCCCCCTCTCTTTGCGTGAGCAATGACCTGGGGATGCTTCGCATGTATGTAAGGCTCTCCTCTGCTTTGCGTGAGCAATCACCTGGAGTTGTTCATACATATGTGCTTCTAGATCACGATAAATAGTATATATAAAAAGATTAAAAAAAAGTGTATGTATACATCCAAAAGATGCTAAAGAGCACATCAAAAGAGACCCTCTAGCATCTAAATCCCTCAGCCTTGTCACTAATGCGTACTAGGTGTCATAGTCAGGTTAGAGCCTGATTGAAACACCACTAGGATATTAGTTGACTTTGTATATTATACCCAAAAAAGCTATGTGATCTATTCTTTCTCTTCTCAACCAAGTCTCGAGCTCAGTTCCAAACTTCGGGTTCAAGTTGTGAAAATATGTGGTAGGGAATTTATATGCTTGACAGTGTGCAATAAAATGTACCTAGGATTTGTTTGGGACCCACTTTCTGTTCATAATTAATGCACAATAAAAGATAAAAAAATGACAAACAACCTGACTAAGAAAAGGGTTTGAGTTTAAAGTGGATCAGTATATTGGCAATCTCCTGGACGTGTTCGAGTAACAGAATCTGAAAAGGGTTCCTCGGTCAAACTCATACGGTTTGATCCCTTAGAAACCTTCTCATGTTTGAATTGGTTCTTATTTGTTTATTTTTTAATTGTTCTTGTGTGATTCTTTAAGTTTTATTTTTGCCCTGGCCAGGTTAATTTGAGAAGTTTTAATAATATACCTAAATTTTAGGGGGAGAATGAGGGATAATAGGGAGATAAGCATTATCTCACTGGAAGTAATATGCATTATCTCAGGGGGGAGATAATATGCATTATCTCAGGGGGAGATAATATGCATTATCCCAAGGGGAGAAGAGATAATATGTATTATCTCAGAGGAAGTCAAAAGAGGTCTTGGGTTAAGGGGAAGTTTTATAGAAAACTCGTAATCTGTTTTAGGGTTTTTGGCTAAACTAATGTTACTCGCCTTCTAACCCAGAGACCATTCATCATATGTTTGGTGGTATGTTTTTTTAATTATGTCAGACAGGTTGACGATTGAAAGAGGAAATAACTGATGATTGTCTTCATAAAAAGTCGTTGCTGCTGCTCAATTTAAAAGAACCAGCCGGACTAGACTTCCCTACTTGGAAAACAAATTACATAGGGGAAGTTGTTGGTTCTTTTCAAGCTACCCAAAGCATTCAAAAGAAGATGTTCACAATTTTAAGGGGAAGCTGAAGACTTCCCTATCTGAAAAAGCTGTTGTTTAGGGGAAGTTGTTGGTTCAATTTCCGTTAAAGCTTCCAAAAGTTTCTAAAAGAAGAAGTTCACAAGTTAAGAGGAAGTTGATGTGTTCAAAGCATATGTTGAAGAAAAGGGTGCAGAGCAATTGAAGATCATGAAGTTTGGAGAAGAATAACCAAGTTTGCCAAAAAAGAGGTTTTCAAAAATTTTATCCTCAAAGGCAAAGTCAAGATAGTTACCAAAGATTCAGCAAGAACCAGAGTTCGGTCAAGAGAAGCAAGTGTATGAGAATCCTCCTCTCATTACCTGTTCATTTCTAGTAGTTCGAGCTGATTCTGATTGAGAAAAAGTGCCCAAGACTCATGAAGGCCAATGAAGATTGTCAAAGAAAGAATCTTCACAAACACCTATACCAGCAAAGTCAAGAACAAGAGTTACAAACAATTGAAGACTTTTAATATAACAAGCCTAGGGGAAGATTGTAAGGGAACTATTTAGAGGCTTGTAATATTAAATATAGGTGGGCTGGGCTTAGTGGTTTACTACAATTAAATAGATTAATTGTAGGTAGTGGGCTTGGGCTTAAAAGGCCTTATATGGGAAATGAGTATAGATACTCATTTCTTAGTCATTTGTAGGGGGAGCCATTCCAGATAGAAAAACGTGGGAGACCAGGGAGAACAGAGAATTCGAAATTCTCTAAATGTTTTGTTAGACGATTATATTGATTGAATCGTGTGCATCCATAATCAAGGTTTAAGTATTTCGTTTATCTTTGTTTTTACAATATTTTCTGAAAACTCCATCTCTATTCTTGAATCCAACGATTACTTGGATTCTACACTCGTAATCGTTGTGTGATATCGTGTTTGGACCGTGATTCGGGACTTACAGTATTCAATGTCAAGCTTGGATTATTGCAAACAGAAAATGTGTTAAGGGAAAACAGTTTAACAACTTAAGCACTCAGAGTTGTTAAAGTTGATTTGGAGTGTTCACAACAATGATATGTTGATTTAGCAAAAATCAATGAGGTTTTGTTGAAAGAGAAGAAAGAGTTGTTGGAAGAATGTGAAAAAGTTAAAGCTGAAGCTAAAGAAGCGGGTGAAGATTTTAAAGCGTGATTTGTGAAAAGTTATCCAGTTCAACAAAATTATGAAAAAAGCTAATCAGATTGATGTTGAAGATGCTGAGAAAATAATCAGTCTTCAAGAAGAACTTTCAAAACTTCTAGATGACAATGTTCTTTTTCGAGATAAGAATGAAGTTTTAACAAAAGATGTTGTTTATTTTAAGAAGAAATGGGAACAGATTATTGAGGAATTATTGGAAGAGTGTGACTTGAAAAGAAGACATGAATATGAATACAATGATCTATCAGATCAATTTATTGCTACTCAGAAAGAGTTGTTGGATGCTCAAGTGAAGATTTCAGAGTTGAAAATTGAGATTCTTGATTTGAACAAACAAGTGAAGAATTGCAATTTGTTTCCTACATTTCTGAATTATATATATACAGATAGGAGAAGAGTGAGGATAGTATGAAAGAAACAGATTTACACAAAGTTCCTGCACCAGTTGACATGTCAAATTTCTCATAGGTTCCGATTGATCCAAATGCAGAATTATATGATTATTCCAAATCCAAATTTGCAACTCCTCCTTCAGAGAAGAAAAAGAAATCTCATTCAGGAAAGCAGAAGGTTGAAGGAGGAAAAGCTCTAAAATTTGATGTTGGTTCATCATTTTTGGAAGATGAGAAATTTTTTGATAAGAACGTTGAAGGTTGAAGGAGGAAAAGCTCTAAAATTCCATGGATATTTCACCTGAAGCTGTATTTGATAAATCGGTGATTGTTGAGGACAAATTGAAGGACATCAAAGCTAAATTCACTAGAGACGCAAATGCAAAGAATGTGTCTGGTTCTCAATCTGGATCATCCAAGCTTTTAGGTTATAAGCATAAAGGTCTTGGTTATGAAGTTAAAGAGGTGCCAGTTCAACAGTCAAAACTGAAAAAGAAAGTTGCTAAATCTGGTTCAAATTAAAAGCAACAACAAAAACAGAAGAAGAAAAATGTTTATACATCAAAGAATGAGCATTATTACTCTAGAGGTTCTTCAAGTGGTTTGAGTTATTCATCATGTAGTTTATCTCCCGGGTATGATGTTTGTGATGATTTCTTTGATTCATTTGGTTCTTATGACTCTCATGCTGCAAAATCTTTCTACAAATCAAAGAGTTTTCTTGATGAGAAACTAATTTTTGAGTTAAAGTTGGGTAGTAGTTCCCTTAATGGTTTTCACAGAAAGTGTTTTGCATGTCGTAAACCAGGACATCTTGTTGCTCAGTGTCCTACGAATGCAAACACTCACTCATATGTGAACAAAACTGCTAAATATGTGGATGTTAATGGTTAAATTTTTTATGAACCACAACCGACCATGTTCAAATCAACAAGTAAGTCGTCTTGGGCAAAGACGCAAGTTGATAATTCTATGGGTTCATTTTAAAATTTTCAATCGCCCATGATTAGGATGCCCCAAGATGTTTCCAAGATCATCAAAGACCATGTTGAAGACATCGGGCGACCTGAGGCTGTTGACTCGGGCAAACCCAAAACCACTAATGCTTTATCTGGTGTCTGCAGGTTTCTTCAATAACACTTATCATGCGTGTGTTGCTGATAGTGAAGAACTTGCATAATTTAGCATTTAAAAGTTTTAATCATTCTTAATAAAAATTTCAAAATAATTTTTTTATACAAATGTGTTTTTCAAACTAAAACTGCAAATTGTCAGTGTTGGTCGATCAATTTTCTTTGTTTCATGTTTGTTTTACAAAGTAGTAGTTGTATATAATTAGGTGTAAAAAATTATAAAAAGCCAAAAATAGGTCTTGTTTTTTTAAAATGAAAAATCCAAAAATAGAGTTTTTCATTTGAGGGGGAGAAAAAGGCAATGCAAAAGATAAAAAAATGAAAAAGATCAGAATTTGAGATATTGATCATTGGGAAATGATGGTACATTGACTAACATTTCTGACTCGTGGATAGAGTAAATGAAAAAGCCATAAGATTATTGTTTGATGTGCTAGGTAGGCTCGGCAAATCAGAAAGTATACAAATGTGATATACATTAAATCTGATGGTTCACCTAGTGGATAACACCTTGATGCAGATTTCAATATATCAAGAAAAAGATATGTGAAAAGACAAAAATGAGAATTCACTGTGTAAACATGTGTTCATTTTGCAAAGATTTAAACTTGTGTCATTTTCTTAAATGATCGGACTATCTCTGAGTATACTGGAGTATCGACCTGATAGTTGTTCATTTAAGGTTCTGCTTTATACAATTTCAACTTGTTTTTATTTTCTTATTTTGTTAAATCCGAGGCGTTATCTGCATATCGAAAGATCGATCTTAAGGTACAAGATTTAACATTCTTATATCTCTTTGCATGGAGCACAGTTGACGATCTCATGAATACAAAATACTTAGTGAAATTCTCAAGTATAATCACATGAAAAGTATGTGAAACATATCTGAATATGTCTTATGATGTACAATCAATTATACATATTTTATACACAAATAACTTCTGAAAAATAGACAGGAACTAACTAACTATTACTGAAACTGTTAAATAATGTTCCTTTGTAGTTTTTAGTATTGTCCAGGTCCGGAATCACAAAAGGAACGAAAAAACATGGAAAACACGAAGAAATCACAAAGTTCCAAGAATTCGGCCTGAGACGCGGCCCATGCCCAGCCAGGCATGGCCCGTGCCTATGCCAGCAAAATCCGAAAGAGTTGACTTTTGTGTGGACATCACACGACCCGTGTGCCTCTGACCCTCTATGCCACACGGCCCGTGCCACTGAAGCCACACAGCCCGTGCCTCTACCCATAGAAGATTTGCGAAGATTTTCTGAAGCCACACGGCCCGTGCCAGTCCAGATTTCTGCCTATAAATAGATATCTTCTCCTCATTCATTTCTTAAGCTTTGCTCAGGCTTCAATCTCGTTTTCACTTTCTTATATCATCTTTTGGGCTTTTGTTTTCGATGTTGTAGCTATTCGTCAAGATTGTAAGAACTTTATCTTTGTATAATATGATTTCGTATTTATCTATGAATCTTTTCATCTTCTTCTAAGCACATCTTCAAGCCATGCTTATGCTTGGCTAAATTCTTACTGTTGGGCTATACTTTATGAGGCATGAACATTAGATTGGGCTTACTTGTTTTGGGCCTTGTATGTTTACGATTTGGGGTAGTTGGGCTTATGTATTTACGATTAATTCTAGGGCTTTTGTAGAGGTAGTATAAATACCTCATGTGTTTATGATTAATGATAAGTTTGCTATTTACGATATTTTGTTTTCTCTATACATTTACGATCGCAAACTCGGTTTACAAGAAGATTGATTGTTCTTCATTCAAGACTTGATTGTGTTGCTTCTTCTTCATCTTAAATATGGCAAAAACTGGAAGGAATGTATGGAAGGATCAGGACAAGATAAGGATGGGTTTTGATAAGAGCAAGCTTAGATGTTTCAAGAGAAAGCAGAGACGAAGGCTTTGGTTGTGCAGGACTGTAGAGAGTATCAATGGGCTTCGCAGGTAAGGGAACTCAGTCTGACAGGTATTATGATTGCTCAGATGGAGAATAATGATGAGGAGGAGCATGCATTTATGGTCACAGAGGAAAAGTTAGAAGAGAAAGAAGAGAACCTGGTTGAAGACAAGGAAGCTTTTGCAGCCGAGGTCGACAACACAAAGGTATGTACTAATCCCACTTGTGCACTTTTAATTCCTGGCCTTAGACAACTTTGGAAGAATAGTGAGATAGAATTATTTGATATGCAATGTTCTAGAAGTTCGTTTAAGGGTAGATGGGAAAAGAGTGAGGAGAAAGTTAAAGCTCAGAAATTGGATATAGAGAAATACCAAGCCCCCTCTGAGAAGTCTGTCCTGTATGACAATGCTAAGTTAGAAATTGCTGAGCTTAGGAAGCAGGTAGATGAACTTACACATCAGAACAATGAGTTGCAAGTAAAATTAGATGTGAATCAAATGAGAAACAAAAGAATGCTTAAAGATGGTAAGGCCTTGTCCAACTGCATAACCGATGTTAGATTTGGTAAGGATAAAGGAGGAATAGGAATTAGTTTTTCTGAAAAGAATAAGAATAATGTTCCTAAACCTGTGCCTAGAGATATAATAGGCATGATCTATGAGGAGGATGAGGTAGATAGAACTGAATCAGAAATGCATGAAGCAGGACCTCCCATAGATAGTGTTTTGATTGATGTGAAACCCATGACTAAAGAGGAGTTAGAAAATGAGAAACATATGACCTATGGTTCGGGTATTCAGAATCGATCAGTGACATTCACTTGTGAATCGAGTTCATCTCAGGAATCATTAAACGATAATGTTAGTTCTTCTGATGTTTTTGTTTCTTGTGCAGATGAAGTGGGGATCAAAGATGTTTCTGAGAAGGATGTTGAATGTTTGAGGGTTAAAGAGTGTCATGAGTCTAGTAGTTCAAGTTTTGGTTTACATAAGGACGATGTTTTGGCATCTGTGTTTGAACTTAATGCGTCCAAGTCAAAACGATTAATGATGTCTATGTCTTCAAAACATGTTTCTAATTCTAATGAAGTAGTTAATGGTTTTAAAATTCGTGTGCCAAATACTAAAGCTGGTCGTGAGTCCAAACCCAAGGAATTTGTTCCTTATCCCTAGGTTGTGTCTACCTTTAACAGAACCAACAAATCCAAATCAGAACAATTTTGTTTAATTACGCAACCTGAGAAAGTTCCAAAACATTTGATACACAAATGGGATGATAAGCCTGAATTGGAGTCATCTTACCCAAGGCGTTCATATGTTTATAGTCATGTGAATGAGCCAAGAATTATGAATTGTTTTCAATGTGGAAAACCAGGGCATTTTGCTGTAAATTGTTTAAATAGACCTTATCAACCATACTATCCGCAAAACCCACGGACTAGAAGTCGATTTTGTGTTTGCGACACTTAAAAGGTAGTCTATAATGGTGCATTTGCCTTTTTGTTGGGTTTCGATGTGTTTACGAGAAGTTACAGGTACAAAAATGGTGGTCTTCTGCGTTTACGATCGTCGAGAGGTTGAAGACGACGATTCGGTGTTTACGATCCATGTTTCCGATAACGTTTACGATCGGTGTTTACGACTGCTTGGTTTACGATTCCGAGAAATTACGACAAACGACGTTTATGATCGGGCTTCGGGTTTGCGACCGGGCCTATGTCGGAATCAATTTAACCAGATCGTGAACACTTAATTGGATCGTAAACTCATTAAAAAAATTGGAATTAAAATCGTAAACACTTAAATAAACTTAAAATGTTTTTGAAATCACATCAAACTTAATTTTTCTAAGATTAATTTGAGCAAGTCAATTTTTTAAGTGCGTGTTTTGTTGAAATCGTGTTTCAAAATCAAGTTCTTACCTTGAAAGTTTAAATTGAAAAAAAAAAATTAACGATATAATGTGATAATCAATTGAACTTCAAGATGTTTTAACAAACATAATTGCTCATTGATGAGTTTGCACCTGATGCATTTGTCTCGTTTTCTCAGATGGCAGAAGATATGCTTGACGAAGAGATTCACTTTGAGAGGGATCACTGCATACCCGCTTATCTTGACGACCCTCCTGAGAGACACATACAGTTGTTCTACTCGTTAGTAGCAGGATTGAACGTGTGTAAAATCAATCATGCTCTCAGGACAAGCGTGCTGATCGATGAACAACTTGTCAGAGAGTTCTAGGGAACTGCAAGAGCAAGTGCAGATAAAACAAGGATCACTGCATATATGGCGGTTCTTGATTCTTCTCCAAGTAGCAACAACTCATGGAATATGATATTGGAGATTCTGCAATGTGGAGTGAATTTTAAGAATGTTCATAATGATCGACGAGTTGTGCCTTATTTGAAAGATTGTGATTGTGGGAAGGAACATTGTCGTGAGAAAGCAGCATATAAGGTTAAAAATCATCTGCGAAAAGTCAGCCTTAAGGACGTGGCTGTGGAACTTTTAATAGACTATAGAAGACAGCAAGGAACATCTGATGTTGTAACAAATGATGCTGGGCTTGTTAGTCATGTTCATCTTAACAAGACACTGTTGAAGGATTCAATCTTTCACGTAATAGCGAACCGGATCGTGGAACGTGAATGGTGGTCAAGCAAGAAGCCTAATACCTTCAAATTTGATTTGCTGCATCTGTAGACGCTCTAATGGTTCATGCATAGGGGAAGATTGTTGGGCTATACTTTATGAGGCATGAATATTAGATTGGGCTTACTTGTTGTGGGCCTTGTATGTTTACGATTTGGGCTAGTTGGGCTTATGTATTTACGATTACTTCTAGGGCTTTTGTAGAAGTAGTATAAATACCTCATGTGTTTATGATTAATGATAAGTTTGCTATTTACGATTTTCTATTTTCTGTATACATTTACGATCGCAAACTCGGTTTACAAGAAGATTGATTGTTCTTCATTCAAGACTTGATTGTGTTGCTTGTTCTTCATCTGAAATCTTGTCTTTTTCGTCATCTTCTTCTCGAATCACTCACAAACAAGGTTTCCACACTTGTTTGTGTTTACGATATCGTGCTTGGTTGTTGATTCAGGACCAATAATTGGTATCAGGGCTAAGAATCACCTGATTCGAGGTTCCATGATATTGGATTCGAGTTTTTAGCTGGAAAAGGTGTTGGCTTGTGATAGTTTTTGGAGTTTACGATCAGCTCTGGGCTGCTTGTGAAGTTTACGGTTGGTGTTCTTGGTGTTTACGATCGTTTATGGGCTGGTATTGAAGATTACGATCGGTGTTCTTCATCAAAAGGGTGTTTACGACTTCAAGACTGCATTTTTAAGGGTTTACTATCGCGATTACAATTTTGTACGGTGTTTACGACTTCAAGATACGTTTTTTTGAGTGTTTACGATCCAATTACGATCCGAAGGCGTTTACGATCGGGATTACGATCCGGAGTTGTTTACGACCAGTGTTTACGACTAGTTGTTTACGACCTGAGTTTACGATCCAACTGTATGATTCAATCGTAAATGGGTGTTTACGATCGGAAACTCATTTTTGGACAATTAGTTTTAGGTTTTCCTAAACTTTTGTCATGGATTTTGAACCTAGCATGTATCAGAAACTGGACTTTGAGATTGGATCAACCAATCGTCCTCCCAAACTCACATCTGCTGATAACTTTCTTGAGTGAAAATACAGATTTCAGAACCATTTGAAAAGCGTTAATTTGAGACTCTGGAGATCAGTTGTCAATGGACCGTTCATTCCCACACACACTGAAGCAGGAAAGGTTGGAGTGGTGAAAACTGAAGCAGAATACTCAGATGATGATTGGGAAAAGTGTAACAAGGATGAAAGAGCGTATGCTATCATGAAAATGGCGTTGACTCCGGAGATTTCTCAAGGATTTTAGAAGTACAACACTGCAAAGAAGCTCTCGGATGCTCTGGTGGTTGCATATGAAGGAAATCCCGATATCAAGGTGAGCCGTAAACAGATGCTGAAGCAGAAGTTCAATTTGTTCAATCACATTCAAGGAGAGTCCTTTGAAGCTCAAGTTCAAAGATTTGGGTCCTTAATCACTGAGATGTCAAGCTAGGACGTTGAACCCGAATAGAAGGATAAGAATCTGAAACTCTTGAACAGTTTACCTAAGAACTGGAATACCAACATTTCAATTATTAAAGATAACAACAAGCTGGATGAGTTAACTGTTGATGAGCTTATTAACAAACTGAAGTCAAAGCTACTTGATGATAAACAGAGAGAGCTGAATCATTTAAGTTCACTCAGTACGTCATGAAAACTGAATCAGGCTCTCTTATCTGAAGAAGTAGGGTCAAAGCAAGCTGGAAGTTCGTCTGGAAATGATTCACGTGCTAACAGAAAGTTAACTGCATTCGTGGCACGATCTCAAGCAAGTTCAAGTGGAATGGTCAATGCTGATGAGGCTAATGCTACCAATGATCCCAACTTTGCCCTTGGAATGGGATTTATGAACAGTTACCATGCACTTATGGCTGGAACATTGGTGCCTACTGATATGCTGTCAGGAGAACTGAAGCACATCAATCCTGAAGATGTGGAAATGCTTGATGTTTCCTGGCAAATGGCAATGGCAGTTTTCCGCGCTAAGAAGTTTATGGCAAAAACTGGAAGGAATGTATGGAAGGATCAGGACAAGATAAGGATGGGTTTTGATAAGAGCAAGCTTAGATGTTTCAAGAGAAAGCAGAGACGAAGGCTTTGGTTGTGCAGGACTGTAGAGAGTATCAATGGGCTTCGCAGGTAAGGGAACTCAGTCTGACAGGTATTATGATTGCTCAGATGGAGAATAATGATGAGGAGGAGCATGCATTTATGGTCACAGAGGAAAAGTCAGAAGAGAAAGAAGAGAACCTGGTTGAAGACAAGGAAGCTTTTGCAGCCGAGGTCGACAACACAAAGGTATGTACTAATCCCACTTGTGCACGTTTAATTCCTGGCCTTAGACAACTTTGGAAGAATAGTGAGATAGAATTATTTGATATGCAATGTTCTAGAAGTTCGTTTAAGGGTAGATGGGAAAAGAGTGAGGAGAAAGTTAAAGCTCAGAAATTGGATATAGAGAAATACCAAGCCCTTGCCTCTGAGAAGTATGTCCTGTATGACAATGCTAAGTTAGAAATTGCTGAGCTTAGGAAGCAGGTAGATGAACTTACACATCAGAACAATGAGTTGCAAGTAAAATTAGATGTGAATCAAATGAGAAACAAAAGAATGCTTAAAGATGGTAAGGCCTTGTCCAACTGCATAACCGATGTTAGATTTGGTAAGGATAAAGGAGGAATAGGAATTAGTTTTTCTGAAAAGAATAAGAATAATGTTCCTAAACCTGTGCCTAGAGATATAATAGGAATGATCTATGAGGAGGATGAGGTAGATAGAACTGAATCAGAAATGCATGAAGCAGGACCTCCCATAGATAGTGTTTTGATTGATGTGAAACCCATGACTGAAGAGGAGTTAGAAAATGAGAAACATATGACCTATGGTTCGGGTAATCAGAATCGATCAGTGACATTCACTTGTGAATCGAGTTCATCTCAGGAATCATTAAACGATAATGTTAGTTCTTCTGATGTTTTTGTTTCTTGTGCAGATGAAGTGGGGATCAAAGATGTTTCTGAGAAGGATGTTGAATGTTTGAGGGTTAAAGAGTGTCATGAGTCTAGTAGTTCAAGTTTTGGTTTACCTAAGGACGATGTTTTGGTATCTGTGTTTGAACTTAATGCGTCCAAGTCAAAACGATTAATGATGTCTATGTCTTCAAAACATGTTTCTAATTCTAATGAAGTAGTTAATGGTTTTAAAATTCGTGTGCCAAATACTAAAGCTTGTCGTGAGTCCAAACCCAAGGAATTTGTTCCTTATCCCCAGGTTGTGTC
>JBCNJP010000003.1:52052311-52186366 GCA_039602395.1 Deinandra increscens subsp. villosa | reverse complement strand
GCGGCTCTTGTTGTTAATCCTACGCATCCTAGAATCCTGTCCGACTGTGCGGCAAAGAGAGCTGATTTCTCAGGGTACATCACATACCTGCTGAAACATATGTATCCTGAGAAAAGGTATGATTACATTAAAAAACTGATTGAAGATGAGAAAAACAGAAGAACTGATGGTAAGGAAAGTGAAAATGTAAAAGGAAAGAGGAAGCAGTACGTTAGAAGCTCGACAAAGGAACCAGCTGATGAAATTGAAGACGAAATTGAAGAAATGGCCCAGCTCGAAAGAAGATCAAAGCAAAAACGTACTGCTACTGCTGAAGAAGAAGTGCAGGCTGTCAAGAAGAGAAGGGTTGATCCCAGGGCTGAACTGGATGAAGATGTCATCAGAGGTGTAAATACCTCATTGGCTAATGAATTGGGTATGATCAAGACCAAACTGGTTAATTCTGAAATTAGAGAGAAGGAAAAAGATATACAGATCAAGAACATGAATGAGATTATCGCTAAACAATCTTCTCTGATCAAGACCCTGCTAGTTGAGATGAATGAAATCAAGAGGCACTTGGATATGCCAAACCAAATGACTGAAGCCGAAATCGATTCAATGACTGACTTCCCAAAGTCTACAGCTGGTGGAGTAGGAGGTAGTGGATCTGGTGGAGCCGGTGGAAGTGGATCAGGAGTGAATGAGGATGATGGTAGTGGAGCCCCTAATGCTGAAGATTTGGATGCAATAAATGTCAGTGATGCAAATCTGTTTAGTGTTGAAACAGAGCAACCACAGCCTGAGATCGTCCAGGCTAAATTTTACCTGGTAGACGAAAGTGTAGAAGAAGCTGATATTGATGACCGATCTGAGCCTGCAGACTATTATTTGAAAGAAAACTCACTTACTTATCAGGCGAAGATCAGCTCGGTCAGTGAAGATGTTATTGAACTTAGAAGAGAAGAATGGTTTACCAAGTCAGAAATTGCAAACCAGACTCCCCTATTCCAGAACATTTCACAACCTCGGAGAAAAGAATCTGAGAGACACATTATAAGCTGGAAGTTCAATACAGCAATTCATGCTTTCATGATTAAACGAAGGGGGGGGGGGGTAGCATATGATACATACACAAGCGTGATAGTTTCAAGACTCTTCCCAGATGGGATTTGAGAAGGTTAGCGGAGCTTCCCATGATTGATGCTGATAAAAACCCCAGAGCTAGCAACTTAAGAATGATGATTCAGCAAGCCGCAAAGGACGACTTTGTGTCCTTTGGGTTCATGAAGGGTCAAAGAACGAAGTCAAAGTCTAAGACCGATGAGACAACTGGAAAGCCAAAGGTCTACCTGAGATTCAAGCCAGCAAAGACAATGAGCAGGATCAGAATACCGGATCAAGAACCGTCAAGGCTGCAAAATTTCAAAAAATGGTTTTATGATAACCAGACCGGTGAAGCTGTTATCCGCACAGGTTGTCTTGTCTAGAATAGTTTCTCTTTGTAATGTTGTCTTTTGGTAGGCTAGCGAAACTACCGAGCGAAACTGCAGTTTCGCTCGGTATCTAGTTTAGACTGTCTCAGCGACAGTTTTGCTTGGTCAGCGAAACTGCCAGCGAAACTGCCTACTGGACAGTATATAATAGCCGTCTTTGTGCAGCCAAATGTAACTTTTGCAAACCTTTGAACCCTAATACAAGAAATCTGCGTTTTGGTAAGTTTGGTGACGGCTAGGAGCTTTTCATAACATTATTGTAGCTTGTTATCATTTCTTATCATCATCTTGGTTCAAGTTGTGATTGTTCATTACTAGAAATCCATTCTAGCTATTGGAAATCATCTTTGTTGTTATTTCTTTGGATTTCTTCTCAAAACATCATCATTAGCACTGTAATAGATTAGTGAGGACCAACACTGGTGCATTCAATCCAGTTGAATTTGGACTTGAGCAGCTACAGGATTTTCAACTTGAGCTTCTACTGCCGCTTCACCCATTTGAATATCTCCTTCAGCACCAGCAGGAGCTCCGAGCAATCATCTCGGGAAAGAAAGGTACATTGATCCCTTGATATTTACCTTTATGGTATTTACTGTAAGAGCCAACATTCATTGAGCTGGTGGAGAAGGTATCTCCCTGTTGATCAAGGTTGGATAATAATGGTCCAATATAGCTTGAATGAACCGAGGGTACATCATAAACTTCTTCGCCCTTCTAGTAGGGTGTCGGTTCGCAGTCATCCACTTCAAAAGCTGGTGATATAGATTGAATCCCTCACTAGTGACAAACCTGTGTAGGGCACATGCTGTTTCATCAACAAAATCATCTGGAGCGGTCTTTCTATGCCCAAAGGCTGAAATGAAGAAACTGATTATAAACCTCCAGTTGATTGGAAATAAATTCTTGAGTATCTTGTTGCTGACATTTGGGAGAAAAACTCCAAAATATTCCATCCTTGTGATAGTTGACTGCCACTGAGTCCTTGTGAAGGTCTTGGGCATATCAGCATCTTGTAAGTTTAGGACAGTTCTGATCTTTTCTTCAGTAATTTCAACATCAGTGTTTTGGATTCTGGACTTTAACACATTGGTACCATCATTAAGCTGTATAGATTGAGCATTGTTCCAGAATGTTTCAAAGATGTCTTTGTAGATGACAGGGTCAATCTGCATGGCTGTTACCCAAGTTGACTATTACAGTATGTCAATTTCTTGCTCATTACTCCTTCCCAGTTCTTGTTAAAAAACATATCTTCCGTTGTGCAACCGACCATACTCTAAAGCTTCTACAGCTTGTCTGGGAGGCATCTGCACATATAGGATTACAGGATTATATCTGAGTTGACACTAGATGAATGTCATGTCACACCAGACTCGTGTTAGTGACAGATGTTTTCATATGAGAATCAAAGACATAAACTGACTCACACAGTGCGTATAATTCAAAATGATCAAAAGCAACCAGAATATCATGATTAACAAGGCAAAGTATCATTGGACCCTAAATGTATTGTGTGTATAATTAAAATCTGGAAAACAAGGAGCCAGATCTAAATCTCCATTAATCTAAGTCAATCTTATTTTGAATTTTTTGTTGAGCCAAGGAGAAATTTGTGATAACATCTACTACTTAGACTCAACAATAGTCAAGAATACCAAATTTAGGAAGTTTTTGACAATCTAGGATCAGAAACCAAAAGACTTTGTTAGAACATGTTATGATGTCTAATGCTAGGTCTAGGTGTTTTGTCTATGTAATAGTCATTTTGTATAATCTGGTCCCAGCATACCAGTGGACGGACCAGGTGGTATGCAGCCACGGACCACCTGGTACGTGGGTTAATTAGTACGTCGGGAAGATTAGTATAAATAGTTTAAGCTCTGTGTTTTTAGAGAGAGAAACAACACTTTTGGTTCAAATTTCATCATTTCTTCTCAGTTTTACGTCCAATCTATTCGAAATTTGCTTCCAAAATGATTCGTGAGTGTTTTCATTGAGTGTTGTGTTGATTTCTCGTCCGAAAAACCAAAAACTGTCAAATTCAGTCGAGTTTCATTTGGTACGCGCCTGGTCCGGCTCAAGAATACACTGGTACAACGCTGGTCCGTACAGCAATCTTCATAGTGTTCGTGGTACGTTTCACTTGATCCGTAAGGCAATCTTCTTCGTAGGTCCGTTGCAGTTACTGACTGGTACGTTGGTAGTTACACCGTACGAGTCTGGTCCGTTCCAAATCTGGTCCGTGAGGAAAGTGATATGCTGGTGGTACGCCTTTTTTATTCTAGTCCGAGTGTGGTATGCTGTAAAAAGTGGTACGCTGAGTTTGGTTCTGGTACGCAGATCGACATTTCGGGACGTTTGAGCCGTTTTTGAGAAAATCATCAATGATCCGTTCGAAGCCTTTGCTGAAATGTCTACAACCGTTCAAGCCTTACTGAACTACGATAATGAGATAGGAACAACGAATAAAGTTCCTAAGTTGATGAAATTCGAAGATTTTCATAATTGGAAGACTCGTTATGAATCGTATATCGGTGTGACGGATGTAACCATATGGACTCCTATGCTTGATGGGTATGAAGTTCCAAAGTTCACAAGTGGAGAATTTGTTGGTCAAGTGAAGCCTTATAATAAAATGAATGATGCTGAGAAAGAAGCATTTAAACTAGAGAAAAAGGCGTAATGGCTCTTCCAAGGGATATCTTACATCAATTTAAAATGCATACAACATAAAAAATATTGTGGGATGCGTTGTGTAATAGATGTGAAGTCAACGCTCAATAAAAGAAAAGAAAAAAGAAGGTGTTGTTGATAGAATATTAATAACTTCTGCCACGTCCAAAATGAGACAATCAGTTATCTCATATCAAGATTATCACACTTGGTAAATGTGCTAGAGATAGTTGGAGTGAAGAAGGAGGCGGGTGAATTGAAAGATAAGCTTCTAGATGCTTTACCAGCAAAGTAGGAAGGCTATATCTTGATGTTAACTCATGATAAAAGTTTTGATGAGATTTCGTATGATGATCTGACAAGGAATCTGTTGGCTCGAGAACTAGATATGATGCGAGTGAAGATTCTTCCAGCACAAGTTCAGAATCCGGATGTTTATTTTTGAGAGAATGCATCAACAATGCATGCTAAAGCTAAAACTAGAATAAACCCACCAACTACTGCCTTTTATGTTGAAAATTCATCGAGTGGTCATGCTAGTGTATCTTGGGGTTCTTCTGGTGAGAGTTATACTCAAAAAGCAGTAGTGACATATCCAGTTTACTCCAATCAATCTGCTTCTGCACCAAATCAGAATGCTATTTCTGCCAAAACTACAAATGATTTCATGGTGCTGCTTTCGGCAATGGTTTCTTCATACGATGGGGTAGTAGCTGGAAAGTTGACTAGTGCTGAGTTAACAGATGAAGACTATGAAAAAATTGATGCTGATGATCTAGAACTTATGGATATCAATTGGTCCATGGCAATGCTTGTTCAGAGAGGTAAGAAGTATATGCAAAGAACGAGACGCAAAGATTTAAATCTTGAAGGAAAGCTTGGATTCGACAAATCCAAAGTTCGTTGCTATAATTGTCAGAATTATGGTCACTTCGCAAAGGGATGAAATAATGCAAAGAAGCAAGAAACTTCAAAATTATTTCAGAAGTATGCAACTTAAATTTCGAAAGCATCACAAAGCAATTCTACTCCATCAAGTTCAAATGCAAATGCTTCGAATCAAGATTCTAAAGCTTTGGTTTCTCAAACTGGGGAAGGCTATGACTCGGGAGCACATTATCCTGATGAATCTGCGTTTCTGTGTACTGAAGAGAGAAATGTGAGAATTGAAGATGATCCTAAACTTTAGGTGAAGACTTCTTTGTAGAAGGCCATCAAGCCTTTATGGCTAACATTCAGGTTGACTCTAAACCTTGCGAACATTGCATGACCTCTGCTAACAAATTGAAGGAACTTTCTAATGAGAAAGTTATGTATTATGACAAATACATGTTAGTAGAGGAGAACACAAAAATATACAAACAAAGGTGGGAGGCCGTTAAGGCTGAACTGAAAAGTGAGCATGTATCGACTTTGAACACCAAAATTGAATTAAATAACAAAACTGAAGATTATATCTTTTGTGAAAAGAATCTTGTAGAAGCTAATGCTAAGATTTCTGAATTGAACATTGAAATTCTAGATCTTAAAAGACAACTTGAAAATTTCAAAAACTCAGCTTCCTTTGCAAGTTTTCTTTGCAAAGATGAAACTCTAAAAGAGGTGTTCAAGGAATCGAAATGCAATTAAGTTCCACCCCCGATTGTGCATGGTTTGGAACTGACAGACACTGAAACGAAACCATCAATTGTGTTTGATTATTCAAAGTTCACTGAGAACTTGGTTGGTAATTCTGACATACACAAAGGCACTTATAAAAAGAAGCCTGGAAAACATGTGTCCAAGGCAAATCTTGATGCTTCAAAATCAAATAAGTCAAGTGATTCTGTAGGTGACAAACCAACTGGTTCTGTCAAATTGATACCTTTGGAGCAAGCTATTAAGATAAAAGAAACTGAGAAGAAAATGAAAACTTTTGAAAATGAAAATTTTGCTAAAGGCCAAGATCTCTTTTATGAAAAAGACTTAGTAACAGCTAGCAACACAACCACATCGGATGTTAATGCAATTCCGGTTGCTCTTCCAAAGTCTGTCAAGTTTAGTGGTGTTGGTTTTGATTCAGTTTCTGAAAATCTGAGGTCAATCAAAAGAAATCTCAAGTAGTTCAGAAAAATGATAAGAAATTGAAAGGTAAAATGGAAACTGGTGAATCCTCTCAGAAAATCAGAATGTATTGTCTCAAAGGTAGTAACACCATATTTTCTGATGAGATGTTCCCGTTATGCTGTGTTGATCCAAAACGGATTGCTAAGGTGTTTTATGCTGAGTCTGAGGAGAATTGTGTGTCTGATCATGGTAGTGGGGAAAGTGGATCATTGCTAAAACTTAGAATGAGTCCAAACGATCAGGATCCTCAAAAGTCATACATTCCAAACGATCAAAAATTTGTTTCAAAACCAAAAACTTCCAAATACTCATCAAAGAGTTTTTACAACTCTGATGGTCGGTTTTCCATTAAAACAAATGATTTTGATTACAAATCCTATGGTTTTTGTTATGATTATGATTTCTATGATGATTTTGGTAAATTTGAACAAAACAAAGCCCAAATGATCAAACCAAAAGGGTATGCTGATCAATGTGGAGTTGATGAATATGGTTTTTATAACCAATTTGGGTATATTACTCCTTTTCTTAAACCTCTTCCAAAGCTTAACTCCTGAAGGTTTAATGCTAAAACACCAAGGAGAGTTGTTAAGCAATTGTCTGATGATAACACCTAGACTGATTGAGGAAACGGTTTTCTATGGTCTTTGTTGATCATAGGCGGTGTTATCATTGTTATCAACAAGGTCATCTCAGAAATAGATGTTTGATTTTGGCAAAGAAATGAGCTTCCGCTGTTAGTAAAGATAAATCTGATTCCATTTCTAAGCCAAAGGAGATAGATGAAAAGGTGGTAACAAAACAGTTTTTCAAATGAGAAAATTTTTTCAAAAATCAAAAATCTTTTGGAAGTTTATCTTCGAGTGAATCTGCTACTGATTCATCTATCCCGGTGTTACGGCAAACGTGGCTGCCTAAATTTTCCTCAATAGCCACTGAAGAATTTTCTGAAGATACCGGTCGACCCAAAGTTGAAAGCTTGGGTCCAGATTCACACTAATTATTTGCTGATATGTACAGGGTGCTCGAACTCCAGCTGTCAACAACTTCTGGGTAGTTGATAGTGGAGCATCCAGGCACATGACGGGTAATATTTCTCTGCTTTCAGATGTTAAACCAATTAACGGAGGAAATGTTACCTTTGCTGGCAATAAAGGTGGAAGAATAACCGGAGAAGGAAAGATGGGTAACGAGAAGGTCACGTTTGATAAAGTGCAACTTGTGGAAGAACTGCAACACAACCTGCTGAGTGTATCACAGATTTGTGATAAGCAGTACACTGCTGCTTTCACAAGTTCTGAGTGCCTGATTCTGAAACCTGGAATTCAAATCCCTGATGATTGGATTGTGATGCGTGCGCCAAGATTTCGTGATTTGTATGTGTTAAATATGAATCAATCTTCGTCTGCTGTAGCTGCTACTTGTTTTATCTCAAAGGCTACTGAAAAAGATTTAATTCTGTGGCATCGCCGTATGGGACACATCAACTACCGCAAGATGAACTACTTAATTAATCATAATCTGGTACAAGGCGTATCGAAAAATCGGTTTTCAATCAATGATGTGTGTGTTTCCTGTAAGAAAGGAAAACAACGGAAGAAGTCTCATCCATCCAAACGACTTAATTCGATTGTAACTCCGTTAGAGTTTCTTCATATGGATCTCTTTGGTCCGATGAATGTTCGAAGTGTTGACGGGAGTTTCTATTGTTTGGTGATAACGGATGATTTTTTCCCATTTCTCATGGGTGGCGTCGCTGCATTCAAAGGATGAAACTCCAGATACTATTCAGAAATTGTTATCCAAGTTCGAATCGATGTATAAATACAAAATCTGTCGTATTCGTACTGATAATGGTACCGAATTCAAGAATGTTAAAATGACAGCTTTTTGTAATTCTCTTGGAATTGTACAAAAAATTCAGTGCGTCGTACACTCCTCAACAGAATAGAGTTGCTGAAAGAAAGAATCGAACATTGATTGAGACGGCACAAACTATGCGGCCTGATGCACATTTACCGATCAAGTTTTGGTCTGAAGTAGTTCACACTGCATGTCATGTGCTTAATCGTGTTCTGATTGTCAAACGATTCAACAAGACAAGTTATCAATTGCTTAAGGGTCGTAAGCCGAATTTACATTTTTTAGAGCCATTTGGGTGTTTATGCACGGTTCTCAAGGAAGGTGGGAAGTTTGAAGCCAAAGCTGTTGAAGGCATCTTTGTTGGGTATCAGTATCCAATGAAACAGGTTTATTTTCCTTCTTCTAAGACAACTGAGAATCATTTGAATGTGGATTGTCAAAGACACACTTTTCTGACACCCAAATCGGTTGATATTCCTGCTTTTGATTACAAGACCTTATTTGATTCTTTCTCGGCGGCATACAATGATTCTGCTGATGAGCATGCTGAAGAACTTCAAGCTGCTGCTATGGGACATGCAATACTTACTCCTGGTTCATGGGTCCCAAAGCTTCCAAGTGTTACTAATGTTGCTTCATCTAGTCAGAATGTTTCTAATTTAGAAACAATGAGTTCGTCTGATGATGATGAGAGTACGTTTCATGAAGCTGAATCAACACCGGTTGATGATCCTATTAGCTTACCGAGTACAAGTTCTTCAGTCCTGGTTTCTTTACCTATTGGTGATCTTTCAAGCTCAGAGGAAGCAGATGCAACTTTAAATAATCTTGCAGATAATATTGAGGTTCCTGATTCGACTACGCTTCGGATTCATAACATACATCCCCAAGAGAAAATAATTGGAGATCCGAATTCTGGGGTGCGCACACGGCATTAATTCGCTGATTCTGTTGATGCGTTAATTGCTGAAATTAGGGATTCCAGTGTTCAGAATGAAGTATTTCACTCATGTTTTCTGTCTCAAATTGAACTTACCAATGTTGATCAAGCGTTGGAAGATGCTTCTTGGGTAGAAGCGATGCAGAACCAATTGCAGCAATTTTAGAAATTAGGAGTTTGGCATCTCGTTGATTTACCCGCTAATTCTAAAGAAACTTGTGGAACGAAATGGGTTTTAAAATGCAAGAAGGACGATCGTGGTATCATCATCAGAAACAATGCTCGGTTAGTGTTTTAGGGTTTCTCTCAGATTGAAGGCATTGATTTCAATGAAGTATATGCTCCTGTAGCATGAATTGAGGCTCTCAGGATCTTTCTAGCTTTCGCGGCACATCATGGATTCAAAGTATATCAGATGGATGTCAAAAGTGTGTTTCTTAATTGGAAAATTCGTGAAGAAGTGTATATGAAGCAACCGCCTGGTTTTTATGATCCAGAGTTTCCTGAACGGGTGTATAAGCTAGACAAAGCTTTATATGGTCTTCATCAGGCTCTAAGGGCTTGGTATGAGACTTTTTCTACACATCTACTGGAAAATGGATTTAAACGTGGGAACGTGGATTGTACATTATTTTCAAAGAAGTTTAGGAAGTATTTGCTACTTGTCCAAGTTTATGTGGATGATATTATATTTGGAAGCACAAATGACAGCTTATGCAAGGAATTTGAGCGTGTCATGCAAACGAAGTTCGAGATGAGTTCTATGGGGAGATGGGTTTCATTCTGGGTCTTCAAGTTCATCAATCTTCGAAAGGCATATTTTTGCATCAAACAAAATATGTGTCCGATATTTTGGCTCGTTTTAATATTGGAGATGTTCGGATCCCGAGTACACCTATCCAGGTTTCACATGGTCTTGAACTAGATGAGTCTGGTGATAATGTTGATCTGATATTGTTTCGTGCAATGATAGGTTCCCTTATGTACTTAACTGTATCCCGACCTGATATAATGTTTGTTGTGTGCTTGTGTACTAGGTATCAGGCAACTCCCAAGGCTTCACATATGGTAGCAGTAAAACGGATCTTTGCTTATTTGATGGGTAATCCGGATCTTGGTATCTGGTACCCTAATGATGATAAGTTCGAGTTATCAGCTTATTCTGACTCAGATTATGGCGGCTGTAAAATCAATTTCAAGTCAACCACCGCTGGATGTCATTTTTTTGGGGAGAGATTAGTGTCCTGGCAATGTAAGAAACACACTTCGGTTGCAACGTCTACTGCTGAGTCGGAGTATGTGGTTGCTTCAAGTTGTTGTTCACAAGTTTTGTGGATTCAACAGCAGTTACGCGACTATGGTTTGATTTTTCTCACTACTCCCATTTACATTGATAACTCGGCTGCTATTTCTACCACGAAAACCCTGTTCAACATTAAAAACCTAAACACATTGACATCAGATATCACTTTATCTGTGATTGCTATGAGAAGAAACCAATTGATTTGTAGAAAATTCACACGGATTTTCAAAGGGCTGATTTATTCACTAAAGCGTTTGATAAAACTCGCTTTCAATTTTTATTGCAAATCAATGGGGTTACTCGGTTGAATGACAAGTAAACTGGTTCAGTTGATCATTTTTACTTTCTTTTGATATTTTCTTTTATTTCTGCTTTTTTGGGGAGATATGGAAAAATACAAAAATAGTGTGTTTTCTTGTATTCAAATATGAAAAAGCATAAAAAATGAAAAAATCAAAAATTGAGAAATGTGATCCAACCTCGTGAGAAATGATAGTACATCAGTGAATGTTACTGACCATGGATAAACTAGATTGAAAGGTTGTAGGTTCTTGTTTGTTTCATTGAATGTGTCAATCAATATCTGATACTTGCTAGTATAATAAAAAAATAACGCTTTCCTGAAATCTGTGGTGTAACATGATTCTTGTGGTTGTGTAATCTTGATGTAAGATGAAAAATACAAAAATAGAATAAATAAGTGTTCTAGTGTATGCATGCTTTCTTTTGAAAGATTTAAACTTGTTTGATTTTCTATATTTTGTCAAACGATCGGACTTTCTCTGCGTATCGAAAGATCGACCTGATCATCGTTCGTTTGACGTTCTGCTTTATTTTTCTTGGTGTTTCGTATAACTCATCGGACTTTCTCTGCGTGTACGTGAGTACCGACCTGATTGTTATATATTTTCAACTTGTTTTGCTTTCTTATTTTCCTAAGCAATCAGACATTCTCTGCGTGCTCACAAGGCCGACCTAATTGTTGTTTGTTTAGGGTTCCGGTTTCTTTTTGCATGAAACACTATGAACGACTTATATCTGTAAATATTCAGTGATGAATAAGAGAAAAATCAAAAATATCATAAGTCGGATTTTCAATTACTTGAATTTGTGGGTACCATGATTTCTGTGCTTGAAAAATATATCTAATTCATATGAGAAAGCGGTAAAAAATGATTTGATTTGACTGAAATAAACATTAAAATGTTGTATTCGTGGACTGCGGGCTTGCATGCTGATTAGGTTGAAATTGAAATGTGTTAAGTGCATCTCACTGATATGATCTCATGTTGCGATCTTTCTCACAAAAACATAAATTATTGCACTTATATTTCTGTTTTGCATTTTATTTCTTGTTTCAGAAAAATCAAAAAGATTTTAGGCATGTTTTAGCATAAGTTTGAAAATTCAAAAAGATTTTAGTGTGTTTTGATATAAAGTTGCTAAAATTCAAAAAGATTTTATTTCTGCGTTACTTTCAATCAACTGAATTCAGGAACGGCAAATTTTTGTTAAGAGAACCACAATCGAAGCTCGAATCGGCTCATCATGGTTTAATTTGGGAAAATTTGGAGTTTTGAGAGAGGAATAACAACGTTTAGGGTTTAAGGAAAAATGGGAATTTCACATGAAATGTGGTCCGGACGTACCACATGGTACGCCCGACGGACCACTTTGCGTATAAAGGGGCAAATGTGGTACGTGTTCGGCATAACCCACGTACCACATTCAAACACTTTCTGCCAACCCTAAATCTCTCATTACTGTTTTTTACCGATTTCTCTGTGGATACCGAACCTTTGCTCACAATTTTTGTTGCTAAAGACAGGTATGAGGAAGGTGCATCTGTACATGGTCTTGGATTTCATTATCGTTGTCTATATCATCTGATTTTTGAGATTATCTATTCGGTTTTTTCGCGAAACCGAACCCAGGGCTGGTTAAGGGTCTTAGAGAAGATTTCAATGGGTTTTAAGTACACACACTTAGTCGGTTTTTGGTCTAGAGTGAATCCTCATCGAATGATTTCATTACAAACATGGTTTTGATAGTTAAAATTACAAAAGACTCTTCGGATGAACTGTTCTTCCGCCATACCACATGGTACGCGGTGTACCAGATTTGATATGTGGCCTAATGTGGTCCGTATCTGGTCCGTTTGACCAATCTGGTACGTGGTCAACAATTATGGTCCGCTCCATACCAGACGTGGTCTATTTGACCAATTTGGTCCATGACGTGGTCTCCTGTCAAATTTTTCACAAAGTTCATTGTTTGAGTGTTTAATGTCAAACTAGAGTCGGTTGTAAGCGGTTTTGATTATATCTTGTGATTTTAATGATAATTGATGTTTATGATTGTTTCAGAAATGGCAGCGTTAAAGTCTAATGACGAACACAATATTTGTGTGTATCTCGGGGCGTCTGCAAAGTGGGGATCTCACTTCGGAGGAATATTTGATTTTTTTAGACGATCGAGATTATACTATGCTGCTACACACGAGTGTACACCTTACAAAGACTTGCTTACAATGTTTTGGACTTCAGCTCAAGTAGATTGTTCGGTGGTACCTTCGGTGATACGTGCGAAGATTCTTCAAACTGATGTTATTGTAACTGAAGAAGATGTTCGGAGGGTTTTGCAATTCAATGATTAACTAGCATTTCCAAAAGAGTTTGATCAGATTGAAATGGTTGCATTACTAAGAAGAGTGAATTATGATGGTAATATCTATGCATCCTGGTTTCTTAAAGCCAATCTGAGTCCTCCGTATAAGTATACGATGCACGTGATAATCAGTTGTTTTGTTAATCGGTTGAGGGGTCATGAAGAATTCGATATGAAAGTGTTATCTTTCTTTACGGCTTTGGTGATGAATTAGAAATTCAACTTCTCAGGTTGGATTTTCAACTAAATGAAAGAGAACATCCTGTCTAAACAGAACAAGAGTGTGATGTATCCCCGGTTTCTGCAAATGATCTTAAATGAGCTGCATCCTGATCTTCCAAAGAATCCAAATGTTGTCTTAATATTGAAGCACATGAATGAGGTAGCTGCGGGGAAGTTGCCAGTTTATTAGAAAAGAAAAGGAGCAAATGTGGCTCCTCCGGTTAAAGGTTTGATTGGCCATCTGGCAAAACCTAACTATGTGGCTCCAGCAGATGGTGCTCCAAGACATCCGGATAGTAGTAATGATGAACTGGAATATGGTGAAGATGGTAACCCAGTTGAAGAAGATGATAATGAAAAAGATGATGAAGATTTGCCTGTCTAACAACCGGTAGAACAGCAACCTGCTGCTTCTGTACTTGTGCAACAACAACAACAACAACAATCTAAGCCAGTTCAACAAGATCCAATCATTCCTAATAGAGAAGATGATGTAGCTGGTTCAAAAGATGTTTCTGGAGATGATGATGATGAAAGTTCTTCGGATACAAGTTCTGACTCTGGTGATTATGTTGAAATTTTGCATAATACCAGAGGGGTTATGGTGAAGAAAGGTTCTAAAGCTCATCTAGCTTATCTGGCTTCAATAAATGAAGATTTTTCTAGATTTGAGCATTTATCAAAGAGGTCTGCTGATACAGAAGACGTTGATGATCCATCTTATACTCCATCTGTGGAGGAATCAGCTAGACAGACAAAGGATGCTGATAAAGGAATAGCCCTAATGGTCGTTACTGGTAAACGTGTGAAACATATGTCAAGACCTAAGATGATGGTAAAACAGGGCTCATTCCTTCCTGATGCTCGAAAGGCTGGCAGCCGTCCGCCTAGCAAGAAGCAAAAAGTTACTCCAAAGTCTTCGATTCCAAGTCAACCAACCACCAAATCTGCTAATGTTCAAAGTTCAAGTATGCCACCTGTTAGAAAGTTGATTGTCAGAAATTCATCAACTTCTGCTTCTGCTTCAACTGCTGCTTCTTCTACTACATCAAAAATATCATCGACTGAATTAAAGCTTGCTTTGCGTCAAACAAGACTTGATGAGTTAGAGTCTACCAATCATCAAAAAGCAAATGAAATTCAAGGATTAAAGAATACCGTGAAAGAGTTGGTATCTCGTGATCAGTCAAAAGATCGTGAGATTGCTCGGCTTCAACAAATCTTTCTTTCTCTGGGTGAGCAGCTAAATCGTCCGTTAAAAGCTTTACCTGCTCATGGGGAGATGAGACCGAATTCTGAAGAGGCTTGTAGAGAAGATGACGACGTGTCACGATATTTGAATGATACGGATAACCCAGAGGGAGGTGTCGGTGGAGATGGTTCGGGTGTTTCTAGTGCAGCAAGAACATCTGCTGCTGCTAGAACTTCATCTGCTGCTGCATCCTAGGGGGAGTCTTTTAAAGATGTTTATGATGTGACTCCAATTACAAGAGTTGCAATTGAAGAAGGAGAATTTCTGCATCAATACTCAAAAGAGCAATTGGCTGTAATATATGCTCTTAATATTGAAGATGTTGATAAGGTTCCTTTCGCTGAACCTCAGAGAGCAGAAGATTCAAATGATGAGTTTGTATATGAAGAGGAGCATGTAGATGTTGAAGATATGACTGCTGAAGAATATCCAGATGATCCTAAAGCTTTTGGGAATTTTACTGATAATGATCAGTCTGGAAGATTTAATTTCTTTGCAAAAGATGATGAGGAAAAAGATGAGAATGAGTTAAAGAGAAAGAGCCTGAGAAAGAATCTGAACAACCTAAAATTTCTGAAGCTGGTAGTTTTTCTGAAGAACAAGAGAAACGAAGATTGTTTGATGAATGGATGAGGGAGCAAAGATCAAAGAATATACCTGTGGTGAAGCCTACAAAATCTGTTAATCAGAAGAAATTCTTTGAAAACAGAGGTGTAGCCACTGGTAATATTATTAGTTGGATGTTTGATTCCCAGCTCAAGTGTTATGCTATCAAGAAAGAATTTGGCATTATCTACTTGAAGAACGCTAAGAGGTTTGATACATTACCTGTCTGTGATGTGCGGGAATTTATCTAGAAAGCCATTTATGAATTATGGTGAACATCCGTCTGGCGAATTCTTTAGAAACAAGTTTCTTGAAGAATGTCAGAAGCGATTCAGATTTCTAAATCCTCAAAGGCCGAAGTATGTTGATCATCCGACTGATATTCATCCAAAAACAGGAAGACGAGTTGTGGTTTTAAAGTACAAAAAGCCTATTTAACTCAAGAAGATACCTTTGAAAAGTATGGAACATAATTTCATCAAGACATTAAGGTGGTGGTATTATGATGAGTATACAGGAGAAGCAGTAATTGTTGTCAAGGAAGAAAACAAGGTGCTTAGGATTTTTATTCCTATGTGGTTGATTAGTCTGTCTGAAGCTGACATCGACAAGCTCTATCACAACAAAATTCTATACAAGGCTGAGGATGCTGATCAAACCTTGCAATTATAAAGAGTGATTAGAGTTTGTTATGTTTTCGGGATTCATGCTGGAAATAATCGAAGACAGTATTGGAATTAATCGAAGACAAAAGCTTCTGAAGACTAGCATAAGACAAGGGGGAGTTTGTTTGAACATGTTATGATGTCTAATGCTAGGTCTAGGTGTTTTGTCTATGTAATAGTCATTTTGTATAATCTGGTCCCAGCGTACCAGTGGACGGACCAGGTGGTACGCAGCCATGGACCACCTGGTACGTGGGTTAATTGGTACGCCGAGCAGATTACTATAAATAGTTTAAGCTCTGTGTTTGAGAGAAGTTGCGAGAGTTGAAGTCTTAAGTGTGTGTATTCTGTAGTGTTTGCTCTCTGTTCTCTCTCTGTACTCTTGAACTTGGTTCTCAATAAACGAAAAGTTTATTTACATCGTGTTATCGAATTGACCGAGATCATGCATTAGTAAGATCCAATTCATTTTTTTACAGACTTTAAGTTCAGATGTTTAAAATGAGGTTTTAGAATCCCAGTTTGTCAACTCAATTCAGGGAAAATCACTTTAGGACTTGGTTCCAGCCAAGCTTGTGAAATCCTTGATTTGGTGTTTTAAGATTGAAAAAAAGGAACACTTTATTCTAAATCAGCACATTTAGGTATAGGACAGACAAATTAGAATATAGCATGTTTATCATATTTCAAAGACCAATTAGATACATGCAATAAATGTAACATTGACTAGTTATGCTAACAGAACAATCCTAGTGTATTGGAAATTCAAACACTGATCTAATGACATGAAGACTTGACTCAAATCCGCTAAGAAGAAAACAAGTTCGCTAGAAACAAGTCAAGTTCGCTAAGCAGACTTGAAGTTCGCTAAGGACTAAAGCAAGTCCGCTAAGATCAGTGAGGTTTCACATGCAGATACATAACACTTAGAATTTACTATGAAGTGTCTAAGTCACATTTCAACAATAACTGAGGCTGTCTAAAAGCAATAGAGTCAAGTTAACACATATGAACATGCTAAAGGTCCTAGAGGGTCAAAAAGGTTCAATTTTGAACTATAAAAGACAGAATGTGGTGATCTATGCTTAACAGATTAAAAGATGGCATTAACATGTGAAATTCAATCCAAAAAAAAAAGCTTGTGCACATAAGAATCAAACGGACACATAATAAAGTCACCAAATTCACATTCAAGCAAGATACTCACATAAGTCTCATATTGTCAATTACATGCAAAATTTTGACTTAGTAATGTCAAAATGACCAAAAATGTGTTCAATCAAAGCTTGGTTACCTAAGATAGTTCACATGAGCGTAAAATAGGTCATGGATCATACCCTAGGTAATTATGCTCACTAATGATCACATAGATGATCAAATCAGCTTAAATAGGTCAAACCAGTCAGACAACTTTAAGTTTTGTGTTAAACGAGTCCAAGGTCCCTTCATCTGAGTTATGGTCTAGTTCTAGATCCAAGTGGATCCTAAACAGACTAAACCACCAGTGTTAGGCTCAATTGGATGTCAATTAACACAAAGAGAGCAATTTGCAAGTAAAGTTGAAAAAGAAGATGATCTAACTGATTAAGAATACAAATGCTAGTTATTGAGAGTCACATACCTTTGTGAAGATCTATAGGTGACTAAGATCTAATCTAAGATGCAGTGATTCTCAAATGACTCAAAGATTAATATGTTGGGATCAAGTAATTTATATTAGAAATCATACAAGATTTAAATATAACAAACATAACAAAAATTTGCCCCTATGTAGCCAAGTTTGAGTCTTAACTCAAATTGCCATTTGTTAGAACAACATACCTATTTGATGATCTAAATTGTGTTAAGATCACAATAAAGAGATGCAATGATCTTGATCAAAATCATGACAGTAACAGTTTCTGTTATGGGATCAGACAAGCTAAGTTAGACTCAAGAGATAGTCAAACACAGAAAATATCTGCAAACAGTTAAATAAATTGAATTAAATACATAATTGAGAAATATTGAACTCAAACCATCAATTTGACTAATCACTAGTTATTTACAGTTTCAAGTTCAAGTCTCATCAAATTAGTCAATAACTTATAAGAAAACAAAATTGTTATTGGAGACACGGTGAATTCCATACAATGTATGATTCTCTATGCCAATCCAACTTCAAGGTCAAAAATTTAGGAGCTAATTAGGTTGCTAACTTAGGTCAAATGAGCACCTCCACTTGGTATAAATTGTGCATTGCAAACATTATAGCAGCAACAATTTTGAGTCTTAATTGAGCAACCGAATTCCAAAATTTTGAGAACTTAAAAATTTCAAGTAACAAACAAGAACATTGGTTGTATCATAAAGCATTGATTTAAGTATTGTAAGTAATTACACCATTCAAACCACTAAATAACACAAGCATAACCAACTGTTATAACAATTTAAAGAAATTTTAAAGTTCAAACACATTCATCCGGTCCCCTGAACACAACATTCTCGGATTCAAGGTGTAAAATTTGTGAGGTGAGATTCACATACCTTAATCATGATCACAAGTGAATTAGGAACAAGAAAGAAATGATTTGAATCTGTTCAATCAACAAATTATAACATTAGAACCCTAAAATATCTACAATCGCACCATACGGCTCAAGAACACCAATGAGATCAAACTTAACCTAAGTATAATGGAAAATCAAACCTGTAATCGCAAGAAGAGTGAGTGAATCAACCCTAGATGCAAGTATTATCACAGATTCAAGAGATACGGTGGTGAATCAATCGCACAGTGGTGATTTCTGAGTCGTCGGTTCGAGAGCGAGCGGGTGTTTGTGTGGGTTTGAACGGATGAATGGAAAAATTGACTAAGTCCCCCTTATATACGATTAGGTTTAGCGAACTTAGAAATATCTAAGTTTTTAAACAAGTTCGCCGCTAAGAGTAAGCAGACTAAGACAAGTTCGCTAAAGGGAGATTTATGTATGAACAAGTTCACTAAGGCCTAATATAAGTACGCTAAGCCCAAAAGAAGTTTGCTAAGGCCAGGGAAGTTCGCTAAGCCTAGTGAAGTTCGCTAAGGCTTGGGAAGTTCGCTAAGCCTAATGAAGTTCGCTAAGGCTTGAAACAAGTACTCTAAGGCCAAATTGAAACTTGAGAAACATGAAATTTTCTGAGTAACAAATGAAGTCCGTTAAGTTGTAAACAAGTTCGCTAAGAACTAGTTTAACCTCAGTAGATTTTTAGATAAGAGGAGAAGTTTGCTAAGGCAAAAACCCTCTTAGTGGACTTCTCAAACACTTGATTAAAATTTTAAAGAGTAAACAAGGGAGAAGTTCGCTAAGGACAAGCTCTACTTAGCGGACTTCAAATCCAAACAGAAAAATATTCTAAGTATATAAGAGAAGTTCGCTAACGTTAAGTGTTTAGCGGACTTATCAAGACTTAGATAAGTTTAAAAGTTTAAAAAAAATAACAGAAAAGGAGAGGTTCGCTAAGGACTAAAGTCAACTTAGCAGACTTCTTTCCTGAGAGTTAAAATGAATAAAAAGGGGAAGTTCGCTAAAAACAAATTGGTTCTTAGCAGACTTCAAGAAATATAAGACAAGGAAAAATTTTACAAATCCAAGAACAAGTTCGCTAAAGGCAAACAAGTCTTCAAACCTGTGAATTGTTCTTAGCGGACTTGCCTCAAGATGAAGTTCGTTAAGGCAAAAACAAGTCCGCTAAGACCAGAATTTAAAACAACTAAGAAAAAAAATTCTAAGTCTTAAAATTTCACCAAAACTTTAATTTTTTTTTTAACTTTATCTACAAGATTAAAACCAAAAGGCATGTCTACCACTAGTATCCTACCAGGAAGTTAATTTTGTATAACAAAGTCAAGTATAAGTAAATTTCAACAAATTTGACTCAGACACATTTAGCAACAAGAATTTGTCTTTTACTGGTCAAAATTCCACCCGAACATAAAACTTTCATTATCATCCGGTCATTTGCGTGATCAATAACACTAACAATTCAAATCATCTTTCGTATCCGGTACCCTAAGTCAGATTGTCGGTATTGTTTATCCACTTAAGCTCAGAAAAGGTAATTTTCAACATATTTTCGTGATGTATTTATCATGTTTTGTCCGATTAGTGAAAGATGTGATTAACCTTATATACAACTTAAGTAACCCGAATTCTACAATGGGCCATTTTTGCACTTCGGATACAGTCCACACACATAAGAATTTTAGAATTGGAACATATGGAATTTCTTCAACATATGACAACTTTTATTATTTCCCCTTATTTTTTTAGTGTTAAGTAGCTGATTTCATGAATGGATGTTATAATGGATTGCGTGAACACAAGGTCATTGCTTTCGCAAAGTAGATGTGTCATGGATAATGATGAATGTGATGATGGGATCGCGTGGTCACAAGGTCATTGCTTTGGCAAAACAGATGTGCCACGGATTTATTGATGGATGAAGCAGCACCAAGGTCTTTGCGTAAGCAAAACAGATGGTGTGCTGATGAGTGAAATCCGGGACTTAATGCTAAAGAAATATTCGTGTGTGTTGGCATATCTTACTTAGCTCAGACTTAGGCAAATTTAAAGAATTTTGCACCGGTAGACTTAGAGGCTGTTTGTTTTTGCAGACAAAAACTGTCTGCAGTCTGATTTCATCTAATTTCATGTCTGCAACTGAAGATGTGGTCTGAAAATCTGCAATCTAAATATATAAGACTGTTTGTTTAATAAACTTGAAACTGTCTGCAAATACTAAAAATATATAACTGTCAAACTTATCCTACTTAATAAAAGTCATTTAAGTTTCAATAGAAATACAATAAAACCAAGTATAAATAACATAAAACACAAAGTAAAATAAACTTAAAGTACATTGTTTTGTATTAATTGGTGTGCTATTTGATCTCGTAGTTGACTCATGACTTCACGATCTTCTGAACTTCCATGTCTTGGTTCTTGTTCATCACCGTGATCTTGTACATGTTCATCTCCATCTTGTAAGCATACATTTGGCTGATCATATTCATCAAAAAGCTCATCACTTAAACCCTCTTTCCGTATAAAATTGTGAAGCGCAAAACATGCAATTGTAACATTTCGTTGTGTAAGCAACGAAAAAGGGTCCATTCTCGTTAATATTGGAAATCGGGCTTTTAATACACCATAAGCACGTTCAATAACATTTCTAAGTTTTGCATGTCCATGGTTGAAGTTTTCTTTGTCGGTCAATGCACGATTTGGATGAAAATCTCCAAGCCAATACCTCACATTTCGATATGGTGCCATAAAGCCTCGAGTGTTTGCATATGCAGCATCACATAGATAATATTTATCTAAAAAATAAAATACGACCATCAATCTTCAAACTATATACAATATAAATAATAAAGCTTAGATTATAAACATATACCTGGAGGAGGAAGTGGAAATTGTGCATTAGCATTTGATAAAGATTTAGACAAAATTCTGGAATCATGTGCTATTCCTTCCCATCGGGCCACGAGAAAAGTAAATACCATGTTGAAGTCACATATGGCCAAAACATTTTGATAGCAATCTCCTTTTCCTGTTCCTCTATACAAATATTGTTGTTCAACAGGGACAATAGCATGTATCAAAGTTCCATCAAGTGCTCCGATCGGTCCCTACATAGAATTTAATAGTTAATAATATACATGGAAAGAAATCGCAATAGTATTTTTACAATGTACCTTAAAAAGTAGTCGTAATCTCTTATGATGCCCCTGGATATTTGGATTACGATTAAAAGATGATGGTACTATCACCTCTTTAGCAAATTCCATCATTCTTGACAATACTTCGTGAAAATACTTATGAATTGTTTGTTTCGAGTGTTGAAATCGACGCTTAATAATTAAAAAACGTTGATTGTGACCAATCATCATAAAAAACATAGCCATTTTTTCTTCCACTCGTATATGTTTACAATCTTTTAACCAATCGTTTACTCTAAAATGTGTGCAAAGTCGAACAAATGAACCACATGACATACGTAAGAGTTCAATGCATTGTGTATCATTTCCTTGCAATAACTCTAAAGTAAAATAGTGTCTGGACATAACCGAAGTATTATCTTTTTTTCTTTTGTTATGCCTTGGCCAAAAGTACCGAAGATAAAGGTACATCACAGTGAGGAGCAATAACTTTTGATTGTAATCCATGTTAAGCCTGTCAACAAAAAGCAAATACCAATGGTTCAAATAACAGCAAACACACAAAACAAACACACATAACGGTTCACATAAAGGTTCAAGTTATGTGGAGGTCAAGATGAGGCAATGGTCGTGATTTTAGTGACATTGCCCTCGGGTGACCCTGCGCCGAATTAGTAAGGACTATAATAAATACTTGTCTATTATGATTGTTAATTCTAGCATATTACATAATATTGAAATTCTACAAAAAATAAAACACACCTTCTTAAAATCCTCACATTCCTGAGATGTTAAAGTGAACATGTTTGTTCGAGGGGCGTAGAGATTTCCGGTCTTGTTTCTCAAGTAGCACCATCCCACGTATTTTGCCTTACAGGTCTCAAAAGCATTCATAATTTGCTTTTGATTCAAATTCATTCCAAATCGTTCCTTAAGTTTCTTTCCTAACACATCCCAAGACTCCCCATGCAAGCTTGAACCATTTCTACCTACTCTCACTAATTCTTCAACACGTGATTCTAATAAGAATTGGGTAGACTCATCCGTCCATGATTGTCGACTATCACTATTACCCATCTATGATTAAAATCACAAACCATATCAATAATAATTTTATCAACATAACTAGATTCTATTTTACAAAAAGAAATCAATTGTGTGTATCAATCGTGTGTATCAATCTATTCTACAAAAAGAAATCAATTGTGTGTATCAATTTATCCTACAAAAAGAAATCAATTTTGTATACATTCTCATGAACCCTAGAAAATGAAATTAATTGTATATACATTCTCATAATCGGTATGCATAATCAGAATCAATCTTTATCAACAATAATTTTATCATGAACCCTAGAAAAGAGTTATAACATTTCCGCACAATAATATTCACACCACAGTAATGAAACGTAGAAGAAAACACACATGAAATCAAGAACAAAACAAGAGAAGAAATCAAGAAGAAGAACTAACCTGTCGGAGAGGAGAGGCTGCGAGGAGGAGCAGCAGCGGAGAGAAGCAGTGGCGGCTGTGAGGAGAGAGCGCAAGGAAAGGAGGAGCGCCGGTAGAAGGTGCGCCAGTAGGGAGGAGGGCCGGCGGTAGAAGGAGCGCCGGCGGAAGGATGTGCGTGACGGAGAGAAACGAGAGGGGAGGGGGAGCAACAAGCGGCGTTCTTTTTTTTAGGTTAGGAAGTGTTGTGAAGATGTTTTAAGCAAGGGTTCAAGGGCTTTTTTTTCCAAATGTTTTAAGCTAATATAAGGTCTTCACACACACAAAAAAAAAGCAAACAGTCTTCAAGGGTATACGTATGCGCGCCCGCAGACATACCCCCTTTGAAGATGTTTTAAGAAAAAACAAACACCCTCTTAGAGGTTCACATTTTCAAGCAAATTAATGTGTAATCACAGAAATAGTCTACTTCTAAGTATGTTGAGCCTACCGACGCATCAAATGATAGAATTACCGGTCGATTGGATCATATTCTATGGTTAGATCTACAAGACCAGAATTATATCATGTTCCTTACAATTTGTCCGACCACAGACCAAGGAATTTTGATTTATTTTATTTTTCTTATTTTTCTTAAAGTAGAATGTTCAAGTGTTTTATAAACACTTATTGAAATTCAACATAGATACTATTTTGTTGATTTTTGTCAATTTTTCAATGTTTTTGGTTTATCTTCCACATTGCAGGACCGACAGACAAACACAAAAACATAAATAAACAAGAAAAAAACTTTTTGGTCTTTTCAAAAAGAATTTGACACAGGACAACCACAAACAAAGGTGTTCAGGTCAAATCAAGGTCAAACAAATCAAGAAAATTGACTAAAAGAGTCAAAATAACAAATAATCTTAAATATTTGCAGGAAGTAACTATATACAAGTAAAGAAAGTAAATTTTTTTTGTGAAATTTTCAAGCAGGGCACAGATAACACTCCTAAGCAGATAAACCTATGAAATCAAGACACTAACATACTAGGGAATGGAAAAAGCTTAATCATAGTTAATCATGCCTACAACACTAACCAAAAAGTTAAACCTAGATATATCAAATGGTTTAGTGAATAGGTCTGCTAACTGATCATCAGTACCAACATGGACTAAGGTAATTGCTTTTTCTCGGCACAATCCCTAATGAAATGGTATCTAATCTCAATATGTTTGGTCTTAGAATGCTGAATAGGATTTTTAACAATTGAAACAGTAGCAGTATTATATATATGAATAGGTGTACCTATGAAATTCAAACCGTAATCTAGCAGCTGATTCTAAATCCAAAGCACTTGAGAGCAGCAGGATGCAGCAGCAATGTACTCCGCTGCAGCCGTTGAGATTGACATTGTTGTCTGCTTCTTGCATTGCCATGAGACCAGACGGTTTCCTAAGAATTGAGCTCCTCCCGTCGTAGACTTACGATTGAGTTCACAACCGGCGTAGTCACCGTCTGAGAAGGCTTGAAGATCGAAGGTTGAATCTTTAGGATACCAAAGTCCTCTATTCGGATTTGACTTCAGGTATCGAAAAATCCTCTTCACAGCCATCAAGTGCGATTCTTTCGGCTTACTTTGGAAACGGGAACATAGACAAACTCCAAACATAATGTCCGGACGACCTGCTGTCATATACATGAGAGAGCCAATCATGGACCTGTATAGGTGCTCATCTACACAAACACCATCCGGATCCTGATTCAACTTGTGACGAGTGACCACGGGAGTAGAAAAACCTTTAGAATCTTGAAACCTAAACTTCTTTAGGATCTCTTTCACCTATTTCCCTTGGCTGATTAAAATGCCATCAGGCTTCTGTTTCACTTGAATTCCAAGGAAAAATGTCAATTCACCCATGGCACTCATCTCAAATTTCTTCTTCATTAGTTCCTTAAATGCATGACATAGGTCGACGTTGGTTGAACCAAAAATGATTTTGTCGACATATACTTGCACTAACAGCATATCTTCTCCAACGTGACGTATGAAGAGAGTCTGATCAATCACACCCCTTTCATAACCATTAGACAGCAGATAAGTAGATAATGTCTCGTACCACTTCCTTGGGGCTTCGTGTAGACCATAGAGGGCCTTGTCCAGTTTGTAACATTTCTTAGGAAAAGATTTGTCGACAAACCCCGGAGGTTGTTCTACAAATACGTATTCATCAAGCTATCCGTAAAGGAAGGCGGTCTTTACATCAAGTTGATAAACAGTGATATTCATTGATACGGCAAATGGCAGAAAGATCTGTATTGCCTCCAGATGAGCGATGGGCGTGTAGACATCTTCATAATCAATGCCGTCAACTTGCATGTACCCTTTCACAACAGGCGATCTTTATTTCTAATAATAATGCCTTGGTCGTCTCTTTTTTTTTTGAAAATCCATTTGACAGGTATAGGCTTTAAATCTACTGGAGGATCAACTAAGTGTAAGACATTGAGCAATTTGAATTGCAGTAACTCCGTTTGCATGGCTTCAATCCAGTTATCATCTAATAGGGCAGCAGCAACAGTAGGAGGCTCTTCTTGTGAAATGAAACAAGAGTACAAACATGTGTGCATTTCCTTTGACTGACTCTGGGTGAGACGTTTGTCAACTGGCCCAATAATCTGACTCGTAGGATGTATCTTGTGAATTCGAGTCTCTTCAACAACAGGTGCTGGAATAGATGAGTTAAGATCCCCGATTTGTAGATCATCGCCAGGAGTCTCTCCGGTATCAATTTCTGAAATGACATCTGAATCAGTGTTGTAAGCTTCATCTGTTACTAGTGCTGGTTCTGTTTCCACAATCACAGGTTTTGTGATCTGAATGATTGGCTTTTCAGGTGCTGAAGTAGAAGTTAAAGCTCTAGTGACATCCATTGATGGAATTGACTTATTTCCCCATAATAACACCATAGGATCGACCGAATAAATAGAATCCAGGTTCGACGAAGTGATTGGAGGAGATACGTCAACAGGATGATTAATTCCTTCAAAATCTTGATTAGTATCAGCAGATGAAGTACCTGTATCATCAGATTGAACACATTAAAAGTAGAAGAAAACAACTCAAGGTTATACATGTTATCTGAGTAGGATCTCTAGTGTTCTGAGTGTGCTCATTAAATGAAACCTTACACGACTCAATAACAACTTGAGTTCTTCTATTGAACACTTGATAAGCCACTGAGGTTAATAAGTATCCAACAAAATAACCGTCATCCGCCTGAGGGGTAAATTTAGCTAACTGTCCCAACTGAATTAAAACAGTTCGAATGGCGTCTTGTTAGCATGTTTGACTAAAATTGTTCTGTTCAGAACATAGCAGGCTGTATTAACAGCTTCTGCCCAAAAAGATAATTTCAAATTTGAGTCAGCAAGCATCGTTCTGGCAGACTCAATGATAGTTCTATTCTTCCGTTCAGCAACTCCATTTTGTTGTGGCGTGTACGTTGAACTGAACTGTCAAGTTATGCCCTTTTCATTGTAAAATGCACCAAACGTCTGATTCTTGAATTCCGATCCATTGTCTGATCTGATGATTCCTTCTCTGGCACACCATTAACATGTTTCCCCCTAACAAGGTGGTTCATGTTCCAAAGGTTCACATATCCCATTCGTCTATGCCATAAGGTGGAGTCATCTTCTGATGCCTTTGCTAAGAATCATGCCACGGAACGGGTTAGCCTTACAGCAGACATATCCAGGGCATACATGTTCCCTTTCAGTTTAGCACAAAATAGAATCTGATCTTCGGTAATCTTGAACCCAGGCTTTAGAATATAGCATTCTTGGTTATCGAAAAACATCGGCATCTGGTTATCACAAATTTGTGAGACACTTAGCAGGTTGAATTTCATATTGGACACCAGATTAACCCTGTCAAATGAAATTTCTCCATTGTTCAAGAGACCGTTTCCAATTATTCTACCACCCCTAACATCACCTCCGAAAGCAACAGGACCACCATGTGATATCAATTTGACGTCATACAGCATATCCTTGTTCCCCGTCATGTGCCTGGAACAACCACTATCTAAGTACCACGTGTTGGCAGCAATCTGGGCCAGTCCGTGCACATGAAAAAGAAAGTGATTAGTTCAGAGATGGACCCTGGCCAGATTGACCAGGGGCCTTCTTTTTAGGTGCCTTTTTCATTGGCGGAGCAGTTGGTGGTTTTAAGACTACAACAGGAGGAGTTTGTGACGCTGTAACATTTGGTCGAGGAGCCCGGACACGTTGTTGCATCATAACAGGCCTTGGCATGAAGGCAGGCCTTGGTCGAGGCATCCAAGATCTTACAGGAATAGGATTTGGTGCATTCATCCCCACTGAGTGTTGAACTTGTGGCCTCAAAGCATTCATATTCCTTCCCAGACCACGAGGGACATGCTGGGCTTGGTTAGGAACATAGGGTTGGTTCGGGTAAGATTGCTGAAACATGGTGTCAAACCATTGATCCATGTAGTCCTCACCATAGTTCCCATAATACATTGGGGCCAATTGATTTCCTTGTGGTACCACTTACTGTTGCTAGTAGAAATGAGCAGGAGGCACTGGAGCGTTGTTGTAAGCAGAATAACCCGTGTTGTACACACACACCCTTGCATCATGGTGTGGATTCCTATAAACTGTACATCCAAATATCTTAACTGTCCCCCTAGGGTTAACCACAAGAGGTGGTTCAACAATTTGTGGAGCCGCTGGTTGTGGCTCATTTGACATTGCACCATCAGCCTTATCAGTGTCAGTGACTGTCTTCTTCTTTCTCCTCCTTGTTTGTTTCTTTTTCTTGGGTGTGTTCTCAGTTTCAAGAGTATCAGAAGTTGTAGCATCTAGCTCTACCACAACAGGCTGATCCTCAACACTTAATTGACCAATCAAACCAGGTTCATATTGAAGTCTCTTTTTTTTAGGATCACTTGTCTTGAATAGTGCCATTGTGGATTTTCCAGCTTCATTGGGAGCTATGTTGATAGATGCTTCACTTGGTTTGACAAACACGGATGTAGAAGTTGCTTGATCAAGGATCGTTGGTACATTTAGTTGTGTCGCAGGAACAGTAATCACCTTACCATCGGTGATTATAAGACCAGCTTGTGTGTGCATAACTGTCTTACCATGTTTTAAGGCCATTTCGGCAAAAGCACGACTAAACTCATCATCATTGATGACCTGCTGAACCACAAGTTTCTCATTTGCAACGTTCTTCTTTGGCTTACGCCTCCGAACGGTTTTAGTCCTTTTTGGAATTTCATTTATGTTGAAAACATCATAATTTTCATTAAACAAAAACGATTGACTATCTGTTGTATTTTGAGTGCACAAATTGAGAAACTCGGTTTCAGCAACCTTTTGCACACATGCTTCAGAAATGCTAGTGTTTACGGAATTCAAAGAAATTGCATCGAAATCACCAAATTTAAGTGTTTCATCAATCGGTGGGAGACCAGAACCAGTTTCAACATTAGCCAATTGATCTTCCATCGATTTGATTTCAGAGGCACTTGGAATCAAACTGGGGTCAATAAACTTAATGTGGCTCTTCGAATTGAGTTTGGTCAATTCGGGGACACAAAGATAGTTTTGATTTAGAGGATGTTCAGCAGCACTATGTAGTATCTCCCGAGTAAGACCTAAACAAGATCTGAGGTGCGACATTATGTCCTTTGCAAACGCACTGCCTAAAGTTTCAGGATTCAGTTTCATCAAATCGATTGTTTCTCGAGCTTCAGCATAGCTGTATCTTAGAGAAGTCAGTGTACTTAAAAGATCAGCAATTTGGATTTTTAAGTTTGATTCAGTGTGCATCATGAATTCAATATCATCCTGAAGTGATTTAATTCTGAAAAAAATATTTTGTTCATTTGCTTGAAGAAGTTTAACTTGACTCTCGCTATCTGCCGCCTTAGCATGCAACTCTAGGTTGTATGTGTGATAGCGACCGACAACTTCAAGACATTTTTCAGAACACAAAGATAATTTTACCTCATCTGGAATTGTTCCTTTCTGCAGTTCAAAAAGATGCTTGCTAGCTTCCGACAGAAGAAGAGGTTTCTTCAAGAATCTCATCAATTCCAGCAATTAGACATAAATTAGTAGGAAACAGAGGGTCAAATAAGACAGACTCAATAATCTCTTCTCCATCTGAATTGACCAAAAGTGCGTAGTCTAACTAGCTTGATGGTTGAGATGTTGATAAAGACGTCCAGTTGTAGTTACCGCCTTTGAGTGAGACTAATGCCTTGCCAGTGTTGTCAATTCTTTGAGCAGATTGTGAACTTGACGATCGAGGATGAGAGACATTTGAAATCCCATTCTGTGGCTTTTGATAGGATGAGCTGCCTTGCTTCTGATAAGATTGGTTTACGTTGCCAGCTTTTTTTTTGAAAAGCCCAATTACATCCACCCGAGCTTACAGGAACATTCCACGTTCGTGGTTTTTGACATTCACGCGCGAAGTGTTTGAGCTCCTGGCAGTTGTAGCATTGAGCCTTGGACTTATCAAACCCAATGTTGGCGTTTGAAGAAGGTTGAAACAGCTTCCTCCCAATCTTTCTGAAAAATTTTCTTGTTCTTGCAACAATCATACCCATCTGCCATTTAATATCGATCTCTTCTAGATCGTCAGCAGATATTTGGTCAAGATCTTCTTGACAAACAGTCATGTTCTCAATGTTTCCTGACATTTGAGAGTTCATGCAAGCCAAGAAAGCATTGCACAACTCTTGATCCAAGCTAGTGTTGTTGGTTGAAATTGGTGCTGACTGTTGAACCAAGTACCCAGAAGGTGGCTGTTGAACAAATGTCACATTGGAAGGCTGATGAGTTACATGTGATGCAAATACTTCAGTTTAAACAGGAGCTGGTACAGGAGATGGAGCAATTGTAGTGAGTGTTGAGCCAGAAAAGTTGGAAAACTGATAATTGTAGTGAGTGTTGAGCCAGAAAAGTTAGGAGCCGAAGAAGATGAGCTCCTTGAAGTCACATTACCCATGAGTGACTTACCAGTACGTTCAACTGCTATGACTTCATAGTCTCGAACCTTGTCAATCATATCCAGATAGTCAGCCTTGGTTAGATCAGTGCTTTCAATCAGATACATGACATAGGAGGCAAATTCTTGAGGAAAAGAATGCAAAATCTTCCTGATGATATCTCAAGAATCAGGACGAATTTTCTTGGTAGTCATTTCAGTAATGATCTGCAGAATCGATTGACATGAGTTTCAAACGACTCTCCATTTCTGTGAGCAAAAGTGTTGAAAGCCAATCTCAATTTTTCAAGTCTTCTTTCTTTAGTAGCTGCATTGCCTTCATACTTTTTCTCCAAGCCAACCCATATCTCATGACCTGAGGGGGCCTCTTTAAATTGATGAAGTAGATCATCATTAAGAGCCATCTTAATGCAACCCAATGCACGCTTATCAATCTTCATCTGTGCATGTTCAGCTAAGGTTAACTTGTCCAAAGGTTTTGGAATCTTCTTCTTGGGAACTGGTGGATCAGCAACAGTGACAGTAGTAGTAGCTTCATCAATTTCAAATACGGCCGGACCTTGAACGATTAAAGTTAATAGATCAAAGTCAACATACACCAGAAATAACACAAACTTTCCTTTCCAGTCATCGAAGTCACTTGTGCCCATTAGTTTTGGTGGAAGATTGTTACTCTACACGACGGGAGTAAACTGGGTGCCTTCAGCCATTGGAAGTGAGAAATAACAACACTTAGCACAAACTTGCTAAATTGACGAACGGTTCGGATGGATTAAACAAGTGGTCCAAAATGCTTGAATGCTTGTAGAATGATTGAATTCTCACAAATCCTACATTCACAAACAATAAAAAACCTAATTAGTAATTAGAAAGTGAAACTTCAGCAAAAAATTTCAAAAATCAAATTTCCATACTTAGCCAACATTTGAACAACTTTTTCTTGAGCAAATTCAAACTTCAAAAATCAAAGTTAACGAAATATGTGTTTTAGGACATCAATAGTTTCGAAATTCATGTAGGATCATTTGATTCAACTAACACAAACTCTAAAAACCACTCTAAATGACCTAATTTGATGGAATAGAAAGATTATGTGAAGAACACCAAAAACACGACTTTTAGCCTCTAAAATCTTCAAAACTTGATGTTTTTAAGTGAAACCAGTGCCTACGATTTCGGTTTTAGGTGTAATAAACTCGCAATCCGTCAATTTTAACAAAGAATCAACATATGAACGAATTTGATAAAATTTCTCAAGTACAGAACCTTCAAAAAAACGTAACTGTTCTTGGCTAAACCCTAGAAATCGACTAAGTAGCATGAGATTTACAGAAAGCTGAGTATTGCATTGTGTTCCTTGAGTCGTTTCTACCAAGAATCAACTCAAACAACAAGAAAAACCAACTGAAATAGACAACTCATATGAGAATTTCTTCATTTTGAGAAAAACCTTAAAAAATGAAGAATAAGGCTCTGATACCAATTGTTAGGACCTGATTTGAGCACTTTGTTCTCATATCACAAGTGCGGAAATCATGTGTGATGGTCGATTTCAGTTGGTTCTTGCATCAATGCTCACCAATTGATGATTTCTAAAGCTCAAGAACACACTCTACACCAAGAACACACACACAAAATGCTCTCTGTAGAATAATCTATGAGTGGCACACCCAATAGGGTTTTCTCAATTGGTATTTATACTACTAGAGAGCACTGGACAAAAAGAATGTTTGACATAACAATCATTACATAGAATTCAGCAATAAATATTCCATCAGACTGACAAGTTCGCTAAGCGTTACCAAGTTCGCTAACAAGTTCGCTAATCACAAACAAGTCCGCTAACAAGTTCGCTAAGTACAAACAAGTCCGCTAACAAGTTCGCTAAGAACAAGAAAAAATATGTTAAGTATGTAAACAAGTCTGCTAGGAACAAGTCAAGTTCGCTAAGACATAAAGTAAACATAGAATTTCACTAAGTACAAACTTGAATTCTAATACAAAACAAAGTCTTTATTCTAGTAAGTTCATTGAGAGGTCTTCACCAGAAATACTCAACGGTGAATGGTTTGTGTTGCCAACAACCAAAACAGGTTCCAACAGTCCCATTAGAGTTTGATAAACAAGACAACGTGGCGTTATTTAAAAGAATGTGGTATGCTGAAGATCTACACAGGGAGTGGATATACAAGTCAGAATTATGTGTCCAGTACAAGTGTTTAATTCCTGTACTTCTACATTGCTTGGGGAACATAATTACTGGACATGATGAAATAGCCCCGATGATGTTGTCTCTGATGAATTCACTGATTATGAACCGTACATACAATTGTGTTGGGTTGATCTTTCACTATATGAGAGACAATCTGATGAACAGGCACAAGAGAGCATTGTTGTACCCGATGTTCACTTAAATGATTTTGAATGATTTGTACTCGAATCTGGTAAAGACTGAAGCTCAAAAGATGATTTTGAAGCATATGAGTGAGACTAGTGTTGGTACATTGACCACTTATCAGAAGAAGAAGCCTATTAAACATCCGAAGATGAAAAGGCTGGTAGGTCACCTGATGCATGCTAACTATGTAGCACCAGCCAATGGTGCACCTCGCCATGACAAAGGAAGTTCTTCAAATGAACTAGATTATTCTTAGATTGAAGAAAGAAACCAGCAACCGCAACAATCAAAAACAAAAAGACCGAAAGGACAACAAGCACAAACACCTCCTTTTGTCACTGAACCTGCAGTATCTGAGCCTGTAATTACAGAACCAGCAGTCTCAGCACAAGAAGTCCAAGCAACTATCAATGTGTCTGAGACACCAGTTATAAATACACTGATTGATGAAGATGAGCTGAGTGATATGGCAGTGATTTCCGAAGATGATTCTGATCTTAACATTCCCACTTGTTTATTCGTGTTAGATCTTAACAAGTTCAAGTAAAGAAGGGTAGCAAGGAACATCTTGCTTACCATGCAAGTCTAAATAAGAGCAACGACCGATATCTTGGTCGAGTCTATGAAGAAAAAGCTCCATTGGATACCGATGACGACTATAACCCTAATGATGATGCCGGGCATGTTGGGCATGTTAACGGTAAGCAGCCGACTACTTCCTCATCTCAATTGACACCAAGTAAAAGGAAGAAGTCGATTGCCGTTGGTGGAAGAAGCAAGAGTCATCCAAAGATGCTAAAAAGTTTAGAGTTTATACTGAAACGACGCACCAGTGAGTCTTCATCTGGTGGTCCTAAGATGTCTATTACTGTGTAATCTTTAGCTCCAGCAGCCACAGTTTCTTTAACTGCTACAGCAGCTATAATTCTTACTGAATTGACTCAGTCTGATATTCTGAAGAGGTATTTGGGAACAACGAAGTCTACATCTACTAGCACAACACCTTCAGCAAGTGTTGGTGCTCAGTTTGTGAATCATTCCATGGGAACAACTTCAACTTCAATATTCGCTACTGCAACAACATCAACCACTTCCAAACCAGATGTTAATATCAATGTATCTCAAAGTTCGATATCATTTTCTCAAATGGAGATCCTCAACAGTTTACTTCTAGATTGTCAATCACAGTCGATGATTTAAAGGCTAAGGATGATGAAAAGTCAAAAGTGATTGAGGTGTTAAATTCTTGCTTGAAAAATTTACTGCTCAGGGGGATATTGGAAGCGGCCAAAGCTTATAAGATTACAAGATTGAAAACGACTAGTTTAAATCAAGATGCCCAGATAGCAAAGATGAATGAGCAGATTAAATTCTTGCTTGAAAAATTTACTGCTCAGGGGGATATTGGGTGTAAAGATGATGTATTGAGGTACTTGAATGATGAACCTGAGAATGACGACCCTGACGGTGCTACTTGTGGAGGTTCAAGAGGCCCAGCTGGAACTTCTGGTTTGGGTGCTGGTACTTCTGCAGCCCAGCGGGAGTCTGATTTAAGGAATGAAGTGCCGATTATATTAGTTCCATCAAAGCATGCAGCTAAAAGTATTCACGAGATTTGCACAATCTTAGAAGATGGGGAGTTTGTTTATGAACTCACTCCAGCTCAAATTATAGCCGTCTTTGATTTGATTGATGAGGGAATGAGGAAAGCAACCAAAGCTGAACCCGAAGTGTATGAGTCGTCAAAAGCTGAAAGTGATGATGATAATGTGGATAAGGAAGTTGAGTTTGACGATATAACAGAAGAATAATATTCTGACATGTATTCTAATTTCAACAATCAAGACGATGATACTTTTAAGGTATTTCCAAAGGAGAAGGGTAATGATGCTAAGGGTGAGTTTAAGAAAAAGGAAGCTGAGATCCCTGTTGACCCAGTTGTTAAAGAAGCCAAAGAAAAAAAAGAGAAGGGTCTTTGATGAATATCTGAAGAAGTTTCATGCAAATTACGTTCCTCCTCCAAAGCCAATCAAACAACGTAGGCATGTCAAATTCAAGGGTCAAGCTTCAGGTGAGATTATAAGATGGATGTATGTAAATGCGTGAGAGTATGATCGTCTACTCGGTCGTAATGAAACCAATGTAAAACATAGAACATGAGGAGTAAATACAAAGGACTTGTATTAATCACAGAGAGATTACACAATGAAACACATGTTGGGATTTACAGTGGGATCCGGGTTACCGATTTTAATTTTATTAAAACCGATTTAATAATTAAATTAATTCTAAATTAATTTGGCAGCGGAAACAATTAAAACGCGGACGCAACTGTAACAGGATCAATCACCGGAACACGACAAACACAGAAAATATATTTATTTAAAATAAATAAATAAATAATTAAAATTAAATATCTAATGAATTAGATATACCTTGGCGGGATCCGAGCAACCGCTCGAGACACCCGGATTCAACAGGCTCGCGCTAGGACGAACTGTGACGTCTGACTCGAACCTTCGAGACAAATCATCGATGGCGGCATCGGCGGCGGCGACCATAGGCGGCGGCGGCGGTAGTGGCGGCGGTAGTGGCGGCGGTGGTGGTAAGGATACCACCGGTGGTGGTGACAAAATCTTCTCCGTCGGGATGGCCACCGGAACGGATCCCATGACGATCGAATCGCCGGTGATCGGGGTTGACACGTGGCGGCGGCCGGCGGGTACAGCGGCGCGGGCCACGACGACGGGACCGGACGCGGTGGTCTCGGTTGCGCGTAATTTTGACTGATCGGTCCGTCTTTTATTTAGCGAGTAATTTTGAACCGATAAATTTTGTCGTTATAATTAAATAAATAATTAATATTTATTTAATTCACCAATTAGTTCGTTTAATACTAATTAACAATTAATTAGATTTAATAGTCCGTTGACCCGGGTGTAACTCTTACGGGTCAATATCGGTCGGGTTCGTTAATTCATCGGGTCAGGACACTCTATATCCAACAGTCTCCCACTTGGACTGAACGCGACAGTTTAACGAGCGCAGTCAGAGGCACTCTAGCTATGCATGGCTACACCAACTAACATTGACACTTTAAGTCATCAGCCAAAGTATATCTGATTGACCATCAAGCAGACTCATGACTTGTGCATTCATTGTCATATGTTCCTTTCTGTATAAGACACTGATGAATTATGAGACATGGACTCTCATATTTTATTCATCGATTTTCGTTCTCGATACAATTCGAAGTGATCCAACAAACACACAGTAAGTTTGGGTGAGGCCTCACACTTATCACTTGGAATCAACAAGGGCGCCTTTATGTCTAACTGTTGCCGAAGCAAGAGTACAGAATCCCTTGTTGAGGCATACAACTCCCACTAAACTTCAGAGCCATTCCCAAAAGTAGCCGTTATGGCTGGCAGTTACGCGACAACGTTAGGCTACAATCAAAGAATGTTCTTTAGTAGAAAGGAGTTCGAATATGCGTCTCAGGTCTAAGGAAATATTAGAGCATGCATTAATCAAGCAAGCAAGACTTCCATGTTTGCGTTGCATGATGCGAGTTACATCCAACGTCATTCACCAATGAGGTCTGTGAGTTTGAACCTTAAACAACTTTAAAGTTCAACCAGTCACAATAGTCTTTCTTTAGTATAGCTCCCACTAACTAATCGACTACGGACATTTAGGACAAGAACTTATTGTCCAAGGATTAAACGTATAGATATTGAACACAGTTATGTCATTCATTATTGCATAAAACAGATGGAATAAGAACAATATAGATAACTGCTTGTGTTCATACATCCAAATACTGAATCAAAACATGTCTTTAGCTAATCTAAGCCCTATCGCTTCTCTGTGGCGTATATGAGTCTCCTGAGTCATAGGCTTAGTAAAGGGATCAGCTAAGTTTTGATCTGTGTGTACTTTGCTTATTTTGATTTTTATTTCTGTCGACTACTTTTCTTATGTAGTGGAACTTCCTCAGGACGTGCTTGGCCTTCTTATGAGACCCTTGCTCTTTGGCTTGAGCTATAGCGCCTGTGTTATCGCATAACATCTCGATAGGCTGCCTAATACTTGGCATGGCATCGAGATCGGATATGAACTTCTTCATCCACACGGCTTCTTTAGCAGCTTCTGAGGCGGCTATGTATTCGGATTCAGTAGTAGAATCAGCTACTACTAACTGTTTGGAGCTTCTCCAGGAAACAGCCCCTCCATTAAGAGTGAATACGAATCCCGACTGTGAGCGAGAATCATCTCGGTTAGTCTGAAAACTAGCATCAGTGTAACACCTTACAGTGAGCTCTTCATCCACACCTCCGTATACGAGAAACATATCATTGGTGTTTCTCAAGTATTTTAATATGTTCTTTACAGTCGTCCAGTGAGCTAGTCCTGGCGTCTGTTGGTACCGACTTGTCACGCTTAGTGCATACGAGGCATCCGGTCGTGTGCAGAGCATGGCATACATGATAGATCCAATAGCAGAGGCAAATGGGATTGATGCCATTTGGCTTATCTCGCGCTCTGTTTTAGGTGCTTGAGATTTGTCCAAGATTGTTCCTTTAGTCATGGGAACGGCTCCTTTCTTGGAGTTGCTCATGTTGAACCGAGCTATGATCTTATCAACGTATGTGCTTTGACTGAGTCCTAAAAGGCGCTTAGATCGATCTCTGTGAATTTTAATTCCCAGAATGTAAGTGGCTTCTCCAAGGTCTTTCATAGCGAAACAAGATGAAAGCCATTTCTTAACGTCGTTAAGCATGGGTATGTTGTTTCCTATGATCAGTATATCGTCCACGTACAGTACGAGGAACGATACAGCGCTCCCACTTGCCTTTTTGTAAACACAAGGCTCATCTTTATTTTGATCAAAACCAAACTCTTTGACTTTTTGATCAAAACGAAGATTCCAGCTTCGAGATGCCTGCTTGAGTCCATAAATGGACTTGCTAAGCTTGCAAACCTTGTTTGGATTCTCTGGATCGACAAAACCATCAGGCTGAACCATGTAGACATCCTCTTCGAGTTGTCCATCCAGGAAAGCGATTTTAACGTCCATTTGCCATATCTCATAGTCATGGTATGCCGCTATGGCAAGGAGAGTCCTGATCGATTTGATCATGACAACGGGCGAAAAGGTCTCATCATAGTCAATCCATTAGGTTTGAGTGAAACCTTTTGCTACAAGCCGTGCCTTGTAGGTTTGCACATTTCCATGCATGTTAGTTTTTCTTTTAAAGATCCACTTGCTCCCTACTACCCGTGTGCCGGGGGGGGAGCTCAATCAAGTCCCAGACGTGATTGTCACGCATAGATTGCATCTCAGCGTTCATGGCTTCAAGCCATTTATCAGATTCCGGATCTGACATAGCAACTTTGTAGTTAATAGGTTCATCGTTAGAATCAGCTATTAACAGAACGCCGAATGCCTCATGATATCCAAGATATCTATCAGGTTCATATCGTGTTCTTTTGCTCCTACGAACGCTTGTGCTTGTGCTTGGGTCTGAAGGTGCGACAACAACTTGTCGATCAGACGTAGCGACCGTCTCAGGGTTAGGTGTATCTTCAATTTCTTCAAGATCCACTAGATCACTATTTGTTCCTCGAGTAAGAAACTCTTTCTCAAGGAATTTACCTTTCCTTTTGATGGAAACTGTGTTTGCATCGGGATGGTAGAAGTAATAACCGGTATTACCATAGTATCCAACGAAAATTGCCTTTTCGCCTCGGGGATCGAGCTTATTGTCAGATTCACTGGTGACATAAGCATCACATCCCCATAATGGCTCTGATACCACTGTTGGGATTTACAGTGGGATCCGGGTTACCGATTTTAATTTTATTAAAACCGATTTAATAATTAAATTAATTCTAAATTAATTTGGCAGCGGGAACAATTAAAACGCAGACGCAACTGTAACAGGATCAATCACCGGAACACGACAAACACAGAAAATATATTTATTTAAAATAAATAAATAAATAATTAAAATTAAATATCTAATGAATTAGATATACCTTGGCGGGATCCGAGCAACCGCTCGAGACACCCGGATTCAACGGCCTCGCGCTAGGACGAACTGTGACGTCTGACCCGAACCTTCGAGACAAATCGTCGACGGCGGCATCGACGGTGGCGGCCATAGGCGGCGGCGGCTCGGGCTGCGGCTTCGCCTTCGGCTCGGGCTGCAGCTTCGCCTTCGGCTCGGGCTGCGGCTTCGCCTTCGGCTCGGGCTGCGGCTTCAGCTCGGGCTGCGACGGCTTCGCTTTCGAGTCGGGCGTAAATACTGGCAAGACGAGGATCCATCGGAGATCGCGAAGGGATCGCGGTGGAGGTGGTGGCGGCGTACGGACGACGCGGCGGCGGCGGAGCCGGCTTCGGCTAGGGCGCGGCGCAGAGAGAGAGAGAGAGAGAGAGGGAGGGGATTAGGGTTTTTGTGACTTGTTATTCTAATCCTCCTCCTCCCTCCTTCTTTTATTATAATATCGCGGACCGGGGCCTGTGGACTGGGCCCGGTCGCGATTCTCCTTAATCCACCAACCGATCAGTCCGTTAATCCGGTAATGACTGATCGGTCCGTCTTTTATTTAGCGAGTAATTTTGAACCGATAAATTTTGTCGTTATAATTAAATAAATAATTAATATTTATTTATTTCACCAATTAGTTCGTTTAATACTAGTTAACAATTAATTAGATTTAATAGTCCGTTGACCCGGGTGTAACTCTTACGGGTCAATATCGGTCGGGTTCGTTAATTCGTCGGGTCAGGACACTCTATATCCAACAACACACACAGTAGAATGGCCAGAAGTTCTGAATTCTATACAAGACATAGCTATTTATAAATGAACATTTCTATGCGAATCCATGATCATCCGCACTGCCAGTTCGGACAAGTTCGTGAGAGTCCGAACTGGTAGTTCGCCTTCAGTTCGGACAACACATTCTTCCATCTTTGTGTTGTATTTGATACTTCACATGACGACCTAGAATTGTGCATTAACAAACTCCCCCTCGACATGTGCAGTATCAACTTTCACATAAACTTGTATCTTCAATCAAACTCTTCCTGAACTTGTTGATAAGTCTGATCTTGAATACTTGACATTGCAGCGTGTGCAATCTTTTTATCAACAGCTTCAGAAGACTTGTAGTTGTGATGTTCTCTTTCCACTTAGAAACCTGCCAACATAAATAATCTTGGCGTAAAATGTCCCTTTGAGACTCCAAGATATTTTGATTATCAAATAGAATTCTTATTCCATGTTGATCAATCAAAAAGAAATAAGAAATAAAATATTTTTGATCTTTCAAATTTTTATATCAAAATACACCTAAAATCTTTTTGGTATTTTCTGATATAGACAACTAAATGGAATACACACTCAGACACTATTTTTGTCTTTTGTGAGAAAGATCACGACTTGCGATCATATTGGACATAACATGCTGAACTACACTTCAATTTCAATTATTGTAGCACATAAGCCATGTCGATTGCAGATATAACTTGTCCAACTTTAAATTCGGGCAGAATAATGCTCATAACATCTGGATATATTAAGGCATTGATTAGATTTGCATTTACAAGTGTACCCTACACTATCAGACATACTCAGATATGTTTTGCTTATCACACTTTGTGATTTTACTTGTGATTTACACATATTAGTTGAATTCATGATATAGTCAACTGTGTTCCATGCAAAAAGAAATAAGAACGGTAAATTGTCTACCTTAAGGTTGATCTTTCGATACACAGATAAGGCCTCGGATTTAAGATAATAAGAAAATAAAAACAAGTTGAAATTGTATAACTCAACAACAACAGGTCGGTCTTGTGGACACGCAGAGAAAGTCCGATGAGTTATACGAAACACCAAGAAAATAAAGCAGAACCTCAAATGAACAACTATCAGGTCGGTCTTGTGGACACGCAGAGATAGTCCGATCATTTTAGAAAATAAAGAAAATCAAACAAGTTTAAATCTTTGCAAAATGAACACATGTATACACAGTGACTTCTCATTTTCTTTTTCACATATCTTTTTCTTGATATATCTCGAGATACGCATCAAGATGTTGTCCACCAGGTCAAACATCAGATTTAGTGTATATCACATTTGTATACTTTCTGATTTGCCGAGCCTTCCTTACACATCGATCAATGTTCTTATGGCTTTTTCATCTAGTTTATCCACGAGTCAAATGATGTAAACCAATGTACCATCATTTCTTAATCATGTCGGATACAATTTCCCATTTTTCAATGTTTTTGACTCTTTGCATTTTTCAATGTTTTTGTCTTTTCAAATTTTCTCCCCCTAAAAATGACAAACTCTATTTTTAGATTATCATTTTTACTATTTGAAAAACAACACACTATTTTTGTATTTTTTCAAAAACAACCCCCCCCCCTCTCAAAATGAGACGGAGTGAAAAACAAACAGAAATTGATCAACCAACATGAATACTTGTGTTTGAGCATTTTGAAAACAAAATTGATTTGAAAATTCAATTTAAGTTCTCACAGATATTTCACCACCAACAACCTTTCAATTACCGATAGGTCTTCCTGAAATACCTGCTCACACCAAATAAAACAATAGTTGCTCTTGGATCGACCTGATAAAACAGCATCAGGTCGCCCGATGTCTTCCACATAGTCAGCGTTGAACTTGGAAACAACCTTTGGTTTCCATATCTTTAAAGATTTTAAAGTTTGATTAGAACCAGAATCAGTATCAACCGGCGTACTCGATTTGAACGAAGATGGCTTACGAGTTGATTTGACTTTTGGAGACCATGGTTCATAAAAAATTTGACCTTTGTTATCCACATATTTAGCAGTGTTGTGAATATATGCAGTCGTCGGACAATCAGCAGCAACATGTCCAAGCTAACAACATGCATAACAAAGTCTCTCACGAAATGTAAAAACATTTGAAAAATTCTTTGAATTTTGAGAACATGAAGAATGATCAGAATCAAAATTGTCAAAGAAATCATCATAAGAATTATACATCAGAGAGGGACTCCGTGAAGTACCTTTTGATTCAGATGAAGAACCTCCAAAAAAATAAAACAATTGTTGCGTATGAGGAGGTGATTTCTTTTGAGTCCTGATCTTCAACACTTTCTCCTTTTTCTTTGATTGTTATGCTTGAACAGGAACATTTTTAATTTCAAAACCCAAACCTTTGTGCTTGAAACCCGAAGTCTTTGAAGACTTAGATTGAGAACTAGAAGCATCTCTTCTTTTTGCTTCTCTAGTAAATTGATCTTTAATTTCCTTAAGCTTGTTCTCTTGCACTAAAGATTTAGCGGAGTCCTCTTCAGAAGAAGAACTTGAACATTTTTCAATTTTTCCAAAAACATTTTCATCTTTCAAACATGATGAACTTGAAATAAACGTTGGGGCTTCAGCAAAAGTGACTTTCTTCTTTTATTTATTCTTCTTCTTCTTAGCTGGTGTAGCAAACTTGGAATAATCAAGCATTTCAGCTTTTGGATCAAGAGGAGCAGATGTAAATTTAGATAAATCCACCGGTTGAGGAACCTTGTGAATATCATTTTCTTTGGAACTATCGTCACTTTGATCCTGCTTATACAAGAAATTCAACAAAGTCAGTGATAAATTGTAATTCTTGACCTGCCTTTGTAATTCCAAAATTTCCAGCTTTAATTGAGAAATTTTCTGTTGAGAATCAAACATTTCTTTTTTAGACTTAATGAATTTTTCATTGAGATCATTGTACTCATAAGTTTGCAGTTTTCTGATTTCACATTCAGCTAAGACTTCTTCTATAACTTTCTCCCACTTCTTCTTGAATATCTCCACATCCTTTGTTAAAACTTCATTCTTATCTCGAAGAAGAACATTGGAATCTTGAAGTGTAGACAATTTTTCTTGAAGTTTCTCAATTGTAGCAGCAAATTCAACAACAAGTTCATTAGCTTTTTCATATATCTATTGAACTGGATAGCTTTTGTCAAATAGATTATCAAAATCTTGTGCTGCATCTAATGCTTTAACTTTGGCCTTTTCACATTCTTCAGCCAATTTACCCTTTTCTTTCATCATATCTTCATGAACAAGAACCAATACATAATATTTCTTCTGAAATTCTTCCAATTCTTTCTTTAGCACCACAATCTCTTCAGTCGATAATTCAAAACCTCTTTCTAGACTTGCATTCTTGGTGCATAACCTCACACATTCATGACATTTAGATTCTCCGACCTTTGAATTATCAGGTAACTTTGATAAAACCTCTATGACCAATGATATGCTTGAATTAGAATCAGAATCAGTCAAAAGACTATCATCGGAATGATGAGCTGTTAAAGCAACTTTAATTGGAGCATGTGACAGTTTTGTAACATCAGAATCTGCATTCCAGGCAAATTCTTCTGGATGCCAAAATATGTCTGTCATTTTGTTATAAACAGAATCTGATACTTTTTGATCTTTTTGATCTTGAATTGAAGATTGAATCACCAAATGAGCATGTTGACCAGTTCAATTTCATATCAAGGGAACTTGGACATTCACGTGCAAAATGTCCATATACGAAACATTTGTAATACTTAACATTCGATTTGTCCAATCCAATCTTACCATCCTAATTCAATCTCTTCTTTCCAGTTCTGCTAGAAAAATTCTTCGTTCTTAGAACTAACATAGCATACTTCCAATTCAGATCCATTTCTTCCAAATGATCATAATCGATCTAATCATAATCTTCATTTGTCAATTATGCGTTACTTACGGAACTAGTAATCACCCTAAAATATGAAGATACCAATGCAGTGATTAAAGCCATATAATCATCGGTTGTTTGAGCAGATAAAGCATTTTAAGCTGAAGAACTAGGAAGTAAAACAGTACAACCAGCAGAATAACTAGAAATTTCAGATTTACCTACAATAAATGTTGTAGGAGGTGCGGAATTAAGAATATTGGACTTCACAACATTCATGGTTGAATCATTTTCACCATGATACACAACAGGATTCTGGATTTGTGCAGGAAGTGACTTATCACCGTTAACTCTATATCCCTTGCGTGTATTATGTCACACCCCGGTATTTATTGTGTCGGGTTCGAGCGAGATAGATCACAGTCAAGATTACATAGAACGACCTCTCGATGATTAAACAACAAGAGCCGTTTATAAAGTTAAGTTAATTAAAAATGTGGAGTTTCATTCAAAGTTGCAGCCGAAATAGTAGTAAAAGTATATTTGTCTTAATTGTTACAAAAACAATTACATTTCAAAAAAGATTTGAGAACATGACACCATTAAGTGTTATGCAATGAAATCTCCAAAAGTGCATCTTGGTTTTACCATGACTCCAGAATACGAAAAATGCAGGTCCTAAATGATATGATGTCCTGAATGCAGCAAGGTTCAATCACCTGAGACTTCATATACTAAAACAAGTCAACATAAAGTTGGTGAGTTCACAGGTTTAGAACTAGGAAGTAAAACAGTACAACCTGCAGAATAACTAGAATTTTCAGATTTACCTACAATAAATGTTATAGGAGGTGCGGAATTAAGAATTTTGGACTTCACAACATTCATGGTTGAATCATTTTCACCATGATACACAACAGGATTCTGGATTTGTGCAGGAAGTGACTTATCACCGTTAACTCTATATCCCTTGCATGTATTATGTCACACCCGGTATTTATTGTGTCGGGTTCGAGCGAGATGGATCACAGTCAAGATTACATATAACGACCTCTCGATGATTAAACAACAAGAGCCGTTTATAAAGTTAAGTTAATTAAAAATGTGGAGTTTCATTCAAAGTTGCAGCCGAAATAGTAGTAAAAGTATATTTGTCTTAATTCTTACAAAAACAATTACATTTTAGAAAAGATTTGAGAACATGACACCGTTAAGTGTTATGCAATGAAATCTCCAAAAGTGCATCTTGGTTTGACCATGACTCCAGAATACGAAAAATGCGGGTCCTAAATGATATGATGTCCTGAATGCAGCAAGGTTCAATCACCTGAGACTTCATATACTAAAACAAGTCAACATAAAGTTGGTGAGTTCACAGGTTTAGATAGCATGCATGTAAAGTTTGATAAACAAGTTTGATTGAATCATTCCATTGTTGGACAATTTGTTTAGATAGTGTTTTATAAATTACCATGAACCTTGAATACCGAAACTAACTGTTTACCCACTCATGATACTATGTCCAACAGTACCGCATGACCAAATATAACTGTATGTACTCTCTTGACTATTAAAACGGAGTCAGGATTGGAGCTACCAATCAGAGCAGGGGCGTTAACCCAATAGATCTATCCACGAGTCATCGTTTCTATTTGTAAATTAATCGGATTCAACTAATAGTGGGGTTTCATCATAACATGAACAAGCATGATACAATATGATTTGGACTAGAAAAGCTCATGTAATCAATAAGTTACAGACGTGGAAAACGTTGTGTACACTACTAAGTTTGGCTGGCAGTTGTAGTCTGTAATCTACTGGCCCGATCCTTTCAAGGATCTGGAATGGACCAATGTATCGAGGGTTTAGCTTACCACGTTTGCCAAAACGGATGACTCCTTTCCATGGGGCAACCTTCAGGAGAACATTATCACCGACTGAGAATGATAGGGGTTTTCGTCGGATGTTAGCATAACTCTTTTAACGATCACGGGCGCTTTCAGATGGTTTCGAATATGCGAGACCCTTTCGGTGGTCTCGATTACTAGTTCCAGACCGGTAATTTGGCTGTCTCCGACTTCAAACCAACAAATGGGAGATCGGCACTTTCGACTATAAAGTGCCTCGAACAGGGAGGCTTGAATACTGGTGTGATAACTGTTGTTGTATGAAAAATCGCATAGGGGCAAGTTTTCATCCCAGTTTTTACCAAAATCGATTGCGCAGGCACGCAGCATGTCTTCCAGGGTTTGGATTGTTCGTTCACTCTGGCCATCGGTCTAGGGATGGTAAGAAGTGCTCATGTCAAGTTGAGTACCCCAGGGCTTCATGTAACGATTGCCAGAAGTTAGACGTGAAGCGACTATCTCTGTCAGAGATGATTGAGACGGGAGTCCCATGGCGGGAGAATATCTCTTTCATGTAGAGGGTGGTTAGTCGTTCCATGGAATCCCTTTCCTTCATGGGTAGGAAGTGAGCTGATTTCGTTAAATGGTCGCTGATAACCCAAATAGTATCGTCATCATTTCGGCTCTTCGGTAGCTTGGTGATGAAATCCATGGCGATATGTTCCCATTTCCACTCAGGGATTATCAGTTGGACAAGCAAACCGGATGGTTTCTGATATTCGACTTTAACTTTAGCGCACGTTAAACACTTACCGATGTAAGTGGCAACTTCCATTTTCATGTTGGGCCACCAGTAAAGCTCTTTTAGTCTGTGGTACATCTTGTCAACACCAGGGTGGATTGAGTACTTTGATTTGTGAGCTTCGTCCATGACCAGATTTCTGATGTCTCCGTACTTAGGTGCACCGTCAGGTTTGATCTCGAATTGACGGTTCATACCTCGTAGACCTTCGTTTTCGACGTTCTCTTCTTTAAGAGCTTCTAGTTGGGCGTCATGAATCTTGGAGGGTAGACCCGTGTGGATGGTCAATGCCAGGGATCTGACACGAAGTGACTTCACACGATATTTATGACTCAAGGCATCTGCTACTACGTTTGCCTTTCCAGGATGGTATAAGATTTCGCATTCATAATCGTTGAGCAACTCGACCCATCTTCGTTGCCTCATATTCAACTCTTTCTGGCTTAAGATATGCTGGAGGCTCTTGTGGTCCGTGAAGACCTTGCATTCTGTGCCTTAAAGGTAGTGTCTCCAGATCTTGAGGGCGAATACTATAGCTCCAAGTTCTAGATCGTGACTGCTGTAGTTCTTTTCGTGAACTTTCCATTAACGTGAGGCATAAGCTATGACTCTGTCACGTTGCATAAGCACACATCCAAGGCCTTGATGAGATGCGTCACAGTAAACGCAGAAATCGTGGTTGCCTTCAGGTTAGGCTAGAATGGGAGCGTCAAATAGCTTCTGCTTCAACATTTGAAAAGCTTCTTTAGTCTTATCATCCCAGATGAATTTCTTCTCCTTCTGAGTCAGAGTGGTCAGTGGATTGGCTATTTTGGAGAAGTTCTCGATGAACCTACGATAATAGCCGGCAAGACCAAGAAATTGTCGTATTTCAGACGGGGTAGTTGGAGGGCTCCAACTTTTGATTCGCTCCGATTTTCGCGGGATCAACATGAATTCCACGATCGTTGATCACGTGGCCTAAGAAATGTACTTCTCTGATCCAAAATTCACACTTTGAGAACTTGGCGTACAGTTTCTCCTTTCTAAGTAATTCCACAATGAGTTTGAGATGTTGTTCGTGTTCTTTCTTACTACGGGAGTAGATCAGAATGTCGTTGAAGAACACGATAACGAATTTGTAGAGATAGGGTATACACACGTGATTCATGAGGTCCATGAATACGGCAAGCGCGCTGGTTAACCCGAAGGGCATGAATAGGAACTTGTAGTGGCCGTAACGAGTCCTAAAAGCAGTTTTGGCGACATCTTCATCTCGAACCTTTAGTTGATGGTAACCAGAGCGTAAATAAATCTTAGAATAGATGCTTGATCCTTGGAGTTGTCGAACAAGTCGTCGATCCTTGGGAGAGGATACCAGTTCTTCACCGTTAACTTGTTCAGTTCTCGGTAGTTGATACACATACGAAATGATCCGTCCTTCTTCTTGACGAATAGGAAAGGGGCTCCCTAGGGTTAGAAGCTCGGTCTAATAAGTCCTTTATCAAGAAGTTCTTGTAGCTGATTCGAAAACTCTTTCATTTCGGATGGAACTAGGCGATACGGTGATCGGGCAACTGGTACGGCTCCAGGAACTAAATCAATATGAAATTCTACTTGTCGAGGCCGAGGTAGACTAGGTAGATCAGAAGGAAACACGTCTGCGAATTCCCGAACGATTGGAACGTCCTTTATCTTCTTCTCCTTGGATTTCTTGGAAGATACATGTGCTAGAAGGGCAGGATAACCCTTCCGGAGGCATTTCTGAGCCTTCATACACGAAATGATATGAAGCTTTGTATCGACACAATCTCCTTGAATGGTCAAGGTTTCATTGTTAGTTAGGGGAATCTTGACTTGCTTCTCGCGGCAAACTATTTATGCACAATTAGCGGACAGCCAATCCATTCCCACTACTACATCGAAGCTTCCAAGCTGGACGGGTAGGACATCTATGTTGAACTTATGTCCTAATAGATCCAGCGAACAATGTTGGAGCATTTCACGCACTTCTATTTGTTTACCATTGGCCAATTCGAATATATACTTAGTGTCTAATTTTGTAGGGGTGATATTAAAGATAGAGCTAAAATCACTAGACACGAAGCTTTTATCGGAACCGGTGTCAAATAAAATGGATGCATAATATTCGTTTAACAGAAACGTACCCGTAATGGTGTGCGGGTCTTGTCGTGCTTCGGTCGCATTCAGCATGAACGCTCTTCCACGTGCAACATCATTTCCTGGTTTCTTCAGCTTAGGACAGTCGCTTTTGAAGTGACCAAAGTTCCCACATTCGTAGCAGGTGTTAGTGGTCTGAACCTTGTTCGCGCGACTCGAACAATCCCTATAGATGTGACCTTTAGCTTTGCAATTATTGCAGTAAATGTTACTGCAGTCTAGAGTGTGGTGCAGGTTACACTTTTTACACAAGGGTAGGTTTCCGGTGTAACCATTTCTTTTTGCATCAACGACAGGTGCAACAGCTGCATAAGCCTTGATGGTTCTTGGAACTTCAGCAGCAGGGGTTTCTGCAGGTCTCTTCTTCTTCGAGTCATGACCACGTTTGCGCTTGTGGTCGGGTTTGACGTTACCAGAGGAGGTGGGTGGAATAACAACAGACTTAACTTCAGAGGCTTTCTTGGCGAACGACACACCTTGGTGGGCGGCTTGATAGGTCAACCTGTGGGCTAAACGTACGGCGCTCTGGAGGGTAGCAGGATTAGATGACATGACATTTTCCTGGATGAGAGGGGAAAGTCCCCAAGATGTACCTCTCTATCTTCTTGTATAGAGGGGTAACCATTGTGGAGCACAAGTGTGCTATTTCATGGAAACGTCGAGGTGTACCCGGCGATGTTGGCACCAACCATGGTGAGATTCCAAAATTCAACTTCCAGGCGTTGCAGTTCTTCTCGGGGGCAGTACTCATCTCTCATGAGCACCTTTAGATCTTCCCAAGACATGGAGTAGGCAAGATCCTGACCCATGGTTTGAGCATAAGAATTCCACCAGGTTAGTACACCTTCGCTGAAGGTGCAAGTGGCGTACTTGACCTTGTATTCATCTGGACAGTTGCACATACGTAGACGGATTCAGTCTTCTCGAACCATCGGATCAGTCTGCCAGCACCTTCAGTGCCTTTAAAATGGATGGGTTTACAGTTCATCAAGTCTTTATAACTACAGTCCCGAGTGCCTGTAACGATAGATCAAAAGCTTCTTGAAAACAATCCTTCATAATTGTTACTTGCTGATCTTCAATCCAATCGTGGATTTGACTTACCGGTAGGTGTGTGACGTCCGTCAGAGGCAGTGGAACGTTCTGCGTTAGCGGCAGCAAGTGCTTCAGTCACACGTTGGAGTACTAATTCTTCGATTGCAGCAGCACTCATAGGCGGCGGCGGAGGTGGAGGAGGAGGATTAGCTCTCGTGGTACGTCTAGGCATGGTTCTAATTTCACATGGGTAAAACAAGAGTAAGGCAATCATAATAACAACCAAACATATCATGACATACATGAATCATACACGTGCAAGAAGAAATATAACATCACAACACAATCATAATAGCGAATCAAAACATACATCATAACGTCCATATCCGTGACTGAAAACAATTCATACAAGACAACATTGTTTTTGGTGGATAACATAATCCCACAATAGTACAAGTTACATCACATTACAAAAGTAAGGGTAAAACAGATCCCCAATATGTCAATACTGCTAATATCATGGGTGCTGAAGCAATGTCAAAATCTCTCCAACCTGCGTGATGACCGAGAGCGTCAGCTGGAGGGCGTCATTGATATCTACAAGTGATGGCATGTTGACGGAAAGGGCTTCCACAGTAGCTAGGGTTGCGCCGGCAACGTCGTTGACTTCTCCTAGAAGTGTATGCAGAGTGTACAAGGTATGGACATAAGAACTAGTGAGGCTCTCGAGCTCAGAAATACGAATCTCCATGGCAGCTTTTGGGGTAGGTGGGAGCTGAAGGATAGCCTGGAGGCGGTGAATCTCGGCATCACGGCGAGCAATGCCATCCAAGAGGGAGGAAATCAGAATGTCTATGGCAAACACCATGAACAAGGGTGCTATGGGTGCTACGGGGGTAACTGGAACAGCAGGGGTGCAATGGGTGCTACGGGGGTAACTGGAACAGCAGGGGTGACCGGAACAGAAGAGGTGACCGGGATAACAGGGGTGACTGGAGTAATAGGGGTGACTCTAGCGGCTGCAGCAGATGACGTATCGTCAAACTCGTAGGTGCTATCGTCAAAATGCACTCGCTTCTTTAAGGGAAGCGAGGGTTGGTCGGTAGAAGCATGGATAGGCTCTGGGGTACGCGATCTCTTACAGGGCGGAAAGACGGGGCATGCACAGGCGAGGCAGCACGGGCACGCCAGTAGGTGAGGATAGCTCGACGGGGGTAGTCATGTTGTGAGAAAGTTTCCAAGTCATAATAATAGTCTTACGTTAGTGTAATTATAATAGTTAAGGGATGCAACAAGTAAGGCATGTATGTAATGTAAGGAAGTAATGCATGGGATGGGGCTAGCAGAGCGTTAGGCTATAGACTAAGTTCTAGTATGCAACCTAGTTCTCTATAACCTGGCTCTGATACCAATCTGTCACACCCCGGTATTTATTGTGTCGGGTGCAAGCGAGATGGATCACAGTCAAGATTACATAGAACGACCTTTGGATGATTAAACAACAAGAGCCGTTTTTTAAAAAGTTAAGTTAATTAAAAATGTGGAGTTTCATTCAAAGTTGCAGCGGAAAAAGTACTGAAAGTATATTTGTCTTAATTGTTACAAAAAAATTACATTTCAAAAAGAGTTGAGAACATGACACCGTTAGGTGTTATGCAATGAAATCTCCAAAAGTGCAGCTTGGTTTGACCATGACTCCAGAATAAGAAAAATGCAGGTCCTAAATGATATGATGTCCTGAATGCAGCAAGGTTCAATCACCTGAGAATTCATATACAAAAACGAGTCGACATAAAGTTGGTGACTTCACATGTTTAGATAGCATGCATTGAAAAACCGTATACGGAACGTTTCTATGGATGAGACGGAAGTTTTGTCATTGAATCATGTTGAATGATTACATAACGAAGGAGTATACAACAATTAAGCTCTGGGGGAGGTCGGACAGAACCTCCCCTCTCAACACACAGACACAAAACAGAAACTTGCAAAGAAATACAAAGACGAATCTATTTATACTTCTTCATAAGGTCCAAACTCGGCACCTCCAAACTCTGTCCGAACTACCTCCGACCTTGGAGTTCGGCCATCAAGGTTCGGCCAACTCCGAACCTAGAGTTCGGCTGAGGTTCGGACCTCAGTTCATGTCTTCGACAAATCAGTCTGTTTGACAATTCGAACAGTAACGGCCACACAAGGTTCATGCATCAACAAATTCCCCCTTGGACGTTACTGTCGAATTCAGACATTGATCTTCTAGCAATCTTCAGTCAGCTTGCTACAGACATCTCTATCTTTAGCAAACTCCCCTTGACCGAATCATCAGGTATGCAGGAAACGGTTCGAATCTTGTACAATCTCCACAACCAATAAAATTCCTCCTAGCTTCAAGCACAACCATCCAATTAGAACCGGCATGTATGATAATGGTTCACTTCATAAGTTGTATCCGGAAATTGTAAAGACACACGAACATCACTGCATCTTGATAATAATCTTCAATCTTCACCAAATTGTAACACATTCTGATCTTTATGAAAACAGACACGATCAGCATCTTCAATCACGGAAATTCCCCCTCAGCATCAAATCCATCCCAACATCAGAATATACCACCTTTCCATGAAGATCAAAAACCACCATCATCCCTGAACTGATTGCTTTTGAATATTCACTTTTTCAATTATAAAACTTTGAAAGTTTTAGGGTCCCCAATTTCCCCCTAAATAAGTGACATATTCAAATCTTCAATTTCTTATGATTCCAACCCCGCATTCTTGTAGTGGAATGATAAACTCAAGTAGCCCACAACGGAATCTTTAATCTCTTTAATCTTCAGTTTGTGTAGAAAGATAATCTCCGACAAACGTTCCCAAGTAATCATAACCATGTCTCCGAATCTCTGTTCATCATCAGAAACACGTATTCTTGAATCTCTGTCCATCATCAAGAACAATGACTACCCACAAACCCATTTCTTGAAATTCGATCACTAACTCGTAACAAATATCGTGATCTAGATTTTCTTCAAACATAACACCCCACAACTACCGAATCAAGGGTAAACTCGATAACTGATCCGCTTCTGTAAAATTCCCATCTAACGGGGGTTCGGGGGCAGCGCCCCTGAGAAGCGGGGTCCAAGGGGCGGCAGCCCCTGGCGGGGTCCAAGGGGCAGAGCCCCTGGCTGGGGCCGTGCTGCATCAAAAATGCATCCGAGCTCGTCGGAACCTTGTCCGATCTACCTCCGAACCCGATCCTCCGAACCCTCTCCGAAACTGACCTTCGGACCTAGTCCGAACCTGACCTTCGGAACCTCCTCCGAACCTGACCTTCGTACGTCCGAACCTGGAGTTCGGAGCGGTTATTTTTCAGATCTGTTCTTCGGGCGAACGTTGTCCGAACTCGAACTGGAAATTTTTGAAATCGCACCAGATTCAGAATTTGATCAAATTTAGACATCCAGATACTTCTGTTAGGTAAAAACATGACTCAGGCAGACTCGATTGATTAAAAACCAAACAGAAACACTTCCAATCATCCCTAACTAAAGGTTTAACGTCTCGAAATGAAGAAAAACGATAAATTTCGACCATAGAAAGAGCCAACAGCTCTGATACCAACTGAAAAACCGTATACGGAACGTTTCTATGGATGAGACGGAAGTTTTGTCATTGAATCATGTTGAATGATTACATAACGAAGGAGTAGACAACAATTAAGCTCTGGGAGAGGTCGGACAGAACCTCCCCTCTCAACACACAGACACAAGACAGAAACTTGCCAAGAAATACAAAGACGAATCTATTTATACTTCTTCATAAGGTCCGAAATCGGCACCTCCGAACTCTGTCCGAACTCCCTCCGAACTTGGAGTTCGGCCATCAAGGTTCGGCCAACTCCGAACCTAGAGTTCGGCTGAGGTTCAGACCTCAGTTCATGTCTTCGACAAATCAGTCTGTTTGACAATTCGAACAGTAACGGTCACACAAGGTTCATGCATCAACATGCATGTAAAGTTTGATAAACAAGTTTGATTGAATCATTCCATCGTTCGACAATTTGTTTAGATACTGTTTTATAAATTACCATGAACCTTGAATACCGAAACTAACTGTTTACCCACTCATGATACTATGTCCAACAGTACCGCATCGCCAAATATAACAGTATGTACTCTCTTAACTATTAAAACGGAGTCAGGATTGGAGCTACCAATCAGAGCAGAGGCGTTAACCCAATAGATCTATCCACGAGTCATCGTTTCTATTTGTAAATTAATCGGATTCAACTAATAGTGGGGTTTCATCATAACATAAACAAGCATGATACAATATGATTTGGACTATAAAAGCTCATGTAATCAATAAGGTAACAAGTAATCTATTTGTCAGGCAATGATTTATGTTTGTAATGAATTCTCCCCTAAGTATTAAGACTGTTAAAAGAAATGGGCCGTGAAAACTCACCTGAATGCAAATGATTTAGTAAGATAGGCAAGTAAGCAGTCCTGTACAATGTCGTAAGACATGGGTTGACATCTAAGTCACTCCAATTTGGTTGGTCAAGTCTTGGCGTTATGGTAACCCGATGTTTGGATACGATATCGTTGACCTTAAGAAAATTTTTTATTGAAAATAAATATTTATCGTACGATAAATAAAATATTATTTATATCCATGATAATAATTAGTTTAGAAATAGTTTATATTTCCAAATAAATATCATATGAGTTTAAAGGACTTTTATAGGAAGAAATGACGGTTTAAAGTCAAAACAAGCTTTTTACAGGTTTTAGCCGCATTTCACGTTATTTGTAAATTTGACCAAGACAAATGATCTAATAAATAAATACACATTTATTTTCATCATAAAATTATATCAAATCAGAAAATTCAAGTTCAAAAGTCCAAGTTCCTAGTTTTGTCGGTTTTGCCGGTTTGTGTCCGATTTAGCCGGTTTTGATCCTGTGACTCTTTCTAAGGCTTTGTAAACTACCAAAACATTTTGTAAACTTATTATAAGTTATCTTAAGTCCCTAAAAGTGTTCAAGATAATTTTTAACATTTATTTGATTATCTTTACAAAAAACAAGGTTTCCGGGTCCGTAAAGTGTTCGTTTTTGGTCCCGTTTTTCCCGAAATTTAGCTATTTTCAAAAGGGATCTTGTACTAGGGTTTTTATGAGTAAATAAATACTTATTAATTAATTTAAATGGGGTCAAAGTTTCTATCCAAAAATTGCCCTAATTTATCTATAGCTTTCGAGACTTTTTAGTGGGTTATTTTTATAGATTTAGCCGTCCAAACATATCAATAAGCCGTATGGCGCTATCCATAACCTTCTAACATGTTAAAAATTTCGGACCTAGGGTTCCAAGAGTCACAATTTTCGGATCTAGTGGTTTGTTCATAAATCCAAGGCATATTGTACACATACTAGTATCATAACACTTGTTTTTCTATAGATCTATGTAATGTAGTGTATGAGGGGTTCAAAATACATGAAATCACTAGTAGAAACACATGATATACTAGATCTAACATGAACATAAACATAGTTCTAGGTTACTAAGAACATAGAAGTAAATGCATGTCAAAAGTCACCATTTTTAACCAAGACTTGTGGTTGGAGTTCTAGATGGAAAACATAACTAGTTAACATGAATAACTTGACAAACAATATCTAGTAACTTGAGAAAAACGTGGAGATGGATGGAGGATGGTAGATCTTGCTTCCTTGTTGCTCCTAGTAGCTTTGATCTTAATGTATTATGGAGATTTTGTAGAGACCTAAAAAATTGAGGCTTTTGCATTAGATAGTTTTGGGCTTGGTTAATATTTGTGGGCTAGTTTAAATATGTAGTTGGGCTAACATATGTATAGGTTTGGGTCCGATTTTGTTAGTGTGGGCCAGGGTTTGCGAAAATTGTAAAGAGATTGACTTGTTCATCAAGTCAATCTCTACTATAAATAGTCTCTTCCTAGATTGTTTTAGGGTTGCTAGTCTTTTGTGGTATTAAGGTGTCATCGAAATTCTCCAAGAATTTCGATCAAGGTGTGAGCAGTGAACGGTGATCAATACAATCAGTTTGTCTTCTAATCGGTTTGTTTTACTTGTTTGATTATACTTTTCGATTACATTCTTTCACTGTTTTCTTGAATCAACTAGTTAAACCGGATTCCGCACGGTTTTAATAGTCTAGATATCGCGTGAGGGTTAGTTTGATCCTTACAATTGGTATCAGAGCCAAGAAACGCAAGTTTCGAGGCTCTCGCGATATCAGATTCAAGATTTTGAGTACTAACGATTTGGGTTTTCTGGTGATTTTCAGCTGTTAGCACGTTCGGAGGTGTTTTTGTGCAGGTTGTAACTCAAGTCAGAAGTTTCGGAAGCTGTGATTGTGTTTTCTAACACTTTTCGACCCTGTTTTCTGCTTTTCGATCGGTCTGTCTGATCGAAAAGTCTCTCCTGTTGACCCTTACCGATCGAGAAAGCCCCCTCTGTGGCTTTTCGATCCGTTCCTCTCACTCGAAAAGTCCCCTAAGTGACTTTTCGACCAGCCTGCCCAATCGAGAAGTCCCCTTTTGTGACTTCTCGATCAGTTACACCAATCGAAAAGTCCCTCTGAGACTTTTCGATCCAACCCTTTCAATCGAGAAGTCCCCTTGAGACTTCTCGATCAGTCTCCTTTGATCGAAAAGTCCCCTGTGACTTTTCGATCCATTGTGCTCCTTGATCGAAAAGTCCCCTTCGAGACTTTTCGATCCAGCCTTCACTTTTCGATCCTCATCTATTCTGATCGAAAAGTACTTTTCGATCAGCTACCTTCAGCCGAGAACCTCTTTTCGATCAAGCCTTTTCGGCAGTAAACCCTTTTCGATTCTGAAGATATGGCCTACGACATGTCGAACCTGTCGAGTGTCACTCTGGAAATGGACTCTAAAATCGGAACATCTGCCAGACCGCCACGTCTGATGTCTGGCAAGGATTTCATGAGCTGGAAGTATAGGTTCGTCAACTACGTCAATTACAATGATGCTAAGATCATGCGATCGATCGAAGTGGGAGACTTTGTTCCATCTACTCCAAGAGAACAGGGTCAACCACCTGTTCCTAAGGCCAAGAAGGATTGGATTGATGATGACTGGGACAGAGTTGAACGAGATAGAAAGGCACTGGCTGCCTTGACCATGGCTTTATCCCCTGAAGTTGCTGAAGCTTTCAAAGAATATACCTCAGCTAAGACTCTGTGGGATGCCCTTATAGCAGCCTATGAGGGAAATGATGATATGGAAGAATCCCGCAAAGAGAATCTGAGGGAAATGTTCAATGAGTTTAACTATATCCCTGGTGAAAACATTGAGTCTCTGCTTCAACGTTTCATCAAGATAGTCACTAGGATGAAAGATGCTGGAGTGACATACACTCAAGTAGAGGTCAACAGAAAGCTGGTTAACTCTCTTCCACCTAATTGGGACAGCACCATTGAACTGATCGAGAAGACTGTGGAAATGTCCACTTCGTCCCTAAATGAGCTCATGTCCACCATCAGGGCCTACGAAGAGAAGAAACAGAAGAGGGCAAGAAAAACTGGCAATGGAGCATTAGTGAATCAGCTAAACCAAGCATTCATTTCACAGCCAGCTGTCGCTCCAGTTGATCCACCATCAACCCCAATGGGATTCATTGCACAAGCCACAGGGTCAAGTTCATCTGGAAAATCAAACAGTGTTTCTCTGGATGTAAATACCTTGACTAAAGATCCCAACTTTGCCCTTGGGGTGGGAATTATGAGTTGCTATCAGGCACTCGTTGCAGGTTCCCTTCTTCCCATGGATCTGTCACCAGATGATGTGAATCAAGTGAACCCCGATGATTTAGAGCGCATGGATATATCTTATCAGATGGGAATGTCTGCCCTACGAGCTAGGCAGTACATGGCAAAGAAGGGACAGAAGAACTGGAATGGCGGAAAGGGGATAAAGTTGAGTTTTAATAAGGCAAATCTGAGGTGTTACAACTGTAATGAGTATGGACACTATGCCAGAGAGTGCACCAAACCAAAAGTGGATAGAGAAGGCAAGGCTGATAACAGGAGTGAGAACGTGAAGACGGAGGCAAGAAAGAATGATAAGGCACTGGTGGTTCAACATACACCAGGATATGACTGGACACCTCAGGTGGAGGACCTCAGTCTTACACTTGACCATGTGGCCTTGTTAGCTGAAGAGGAAGCACAGAAAGAAGCATCTGAGGAATTCTATCACGCGTTCATGGCAAACAAAACTCCAGGATCCTCCGCAAGCAGCTCTGAGGTATGTCTTAACCCCAAATGTCAATCTATTTTAAATGAATCTAAAGAATGGCAAACTAAGTTTTTCAATGAAACCTTAAATCGTGAATTTGTTGATAAAGAATTGAGGGAATACAAAGGTAGAAGTAAAAACTTAAGTGAGAAACTCGAAGCTGCTAAAATTGACATAAAAAATCTTCAAAGGGACTTGAGTAACAAAAACACATATCTGAGAGTTGCTAATGAAGAAATTGCCACATTGAAAACTGAACTTGAACAACTTAAAGGGCAATTAGAAACATCGCAAACCAAAGTTGAGCGAAACGGTAAGATTGTGTCAGAAATGATGAAGGCTAGCTCACTTTTCTACAACACAGACGTTCGTATGCGTCATCTAAAAGCCAACTCTGGTTTGGGACTCGGTACTGAAATAAAAGATGAAAAATCCACTCATACAGTACCGATGCCCCTGATGCATGAAATGATCTCAGATTATGAGTGTTCCAAGACCAACCTGGATGCTAAAGCTGAGATCGAAAAGAAATTGGCAGCTTGCCCTATTAAAATATCTACTCCTGTTTCTAACCAGACTAACCTTTTTACTTCTTGTGCAGATAAAGGTAAACATGAAGCAGGGGTAATAAATTGCACGGAGTCCACTAAAAGTTCTTTGAAGTCCGAAGTTGATTTTTCTGTTAAAAATTCTGTTTTTGAGAAAACTGAAACTTTTGTCATGTCTGAGTCAAACACCTCTAAGTCTTCTGAGTCTAATGGTTGTGCTAAATTTTCTGATTGTGGTATGTTTAATGTTGGTAAATGTGATGTGAAACCTGTGAAACCCCTTAGAACCGTTAGAATTTTAAGAAGGGGTAAGGAATCACAAAATGATGGTTCCAAACCCACAGGTGATGTGAAGAAATCTGAGGATAGTCTGAACTGTCCCATTCAAAATGTGCAGAAAGTACGGGACGCAAAACCACAGGATTTTGTCCCGTACCCAGAGGTCAATTCTGCATATGACCAACTCAAACCGATACAACGGGAGTATGTTCTGACCACTAAGCCCCATGGTAAAGCCCTCTGGATCCATAAAAACGCTTCAAAGCCAACTTGGATATCCACTGGGCGGAACCAACCACAGGCTCCCGTGTATCCAAAGAAACAGTCCTGCCATGTGTGTGGCCAACCAGGACACATGGCAAGAAACTGTCTGCACCGACCTTATGAGCCCTACTACCCTAAGAAGGTCCAACAAAAGACTGCTCCTTTGGGCCAAACACATGTTGGCCCAACGCCCAAATTTGGACCTTCAAACCAAAAGGTGCAGAAGTTCACATTCCCACCATCACAAGCAGGAATTCATTCTAGACCAAAGGCTAAGTCTGCATCGTCAAACCAAAAGATGCAGTCAGGCCCAACACAGGTTCACAAACAGAGGTCAAAGCCTAAGTCACCCAATCAGTCACCACAAACGGTGAAAAATAAGGTGAATAACAATGCTGTGAAATCTTCAAAGATGTTCACAAAACCTGCCAGGGCTTCTAAACTTACAAAACCTATTTTTCACCCTAAGCAGGACAATTTTCAAAAATCACTTGTTCCACCTCAACCTGTTGTTAGAAGGTCTTCTGAAACACCACTTTTCTCAATACCTCATTCAGTCAAAAAGAGAAAAGATGAAATGTGGAATGTCCCGAAGGTTGTTAATTTGTCTTTCAAGCCTAAGGGAGTGTACAAAAAACACTCAATGTCTTTTCAAGAGGTCAAAGGGTCAAAATTAACCAACGATAATCAAAAGGGACTTGGGAAAGAAAATCACCACAGTAATGTCAACAATAACGACATTCACAGTCCAATAAAGGACAAACCAGTCTCACCCAGACCAGTTAAGGCCTGGGTACCAAAATCTAACTGATTTTCTCTGAATGCAGGAACAGCCAAGGAGGCCTGTCAGCAACCTATGGTATGTTGACAGTGGTTGTTCCAGGCATATGACGGGCGACATATTCCTTCTACATGACTTGGAGAAATTTGATGGAGGCTATGTGTCGTTCGCCGGAGGAGTTGGTGGTTTTATCAGTCAGAAAGGAACGGTTCGCAATGGTTGTCTCAGCTTCCACGATGTCAATTTCGTCGAGCAATTGAAGCACAGTCTGTTGAGTGTTTCACAGATATGTGATCGGGATTATCCAGTTTTATTCAACAACAAAGAATGTCTCATCCTTAAACCTGGATACTCCATTCCCGATGACTGGGTGTTGATGAGAACACCCCGATATGGTAACTCTTATGTGCTGAACATGCAGAAGCCCCCCACATCTGAGGTGGCCTGTCTCATTTCTAAGACAGCTGAGAATCATGCACAGCTGTGGCACCGAAGATTGGGGCACATGAATTTAAAGAACCTGAATCGACTTGCCAGAGGAGGGCTTGTCAAAGATCTTCCAATTAATGAATTCATTCTGAAGGAGAAATGTGTGGCTTGTGCTAAGGGGAAGCAGCACAAACGTCCACATAAACCGAAGATCTTCAACAGAATCTCAACACCGCTGGAGCTACTTCACATGGACCTGTTTGGTCCCGTCAGTATGTTAAGCCTTAACCGATGTGCATTCTGTTTGGTTATTACTGATGATTTTTCTCGTTTCACTTGGGTGTTTTTCTTGTCCAAGAAAAGTGATGTTGCAGGTATTCTTATCGCCTTCATCAAGCTTATTGAAAATAAATTGAAGCACAAAGTGAAGACCATTAGGAGTGATAATGGCACGGAGTTCAAGAATCAGACTATCGACGATTTTTGTGCTGATAAGGGGATTGAGCATCAATACAGTGCTCCTTATACACCCCAGCAGAATGGCGTCGCAGAAAGAAGAAACAGAACTCTGATTGAAGCTGCTCGCACAATGTTGTGCGATTCAAAGTTACCGACCATGTTCTGGGCAGAAGCAGTTAACACTGCTTGTTATGTCCAGAATCGGGTCCTCATCAATAAGCGGCAGCAGAAAATGCCATATGAGCTAATATACAATGATAAGCCCAGGATTGGTCACCTTCGGGCGTTTGGGTGTTTATGCACAGTCTTAGTTAACACTGATGTTCCTAAATTTGCTGCTAAGGCTGATGAATGTTATTTTGTAGGTTACTCTGCCAGCTCCGCTTACAGGGTCTTCAACAAAACCACTGGGATTGTGATGGAGTCCACAAATGTGGACTGGCTAGAAGACAATCCATCTGATAGCGGAGTCGGTCCTCCTCAAGCTTTCGACTACAATCAATTCTTCCGCCCATTGGGATTAGACCCTGTCTTAGCTGAGGAATTTTATGAAGAAACAATTTCAGGACCATCTGTCTCACACTCCGTCACAAAGCCTCCTGTCCCTGCTCCTGTAACAGATCCTACACCTGTACAGGAGACTGTAGATCCTGTGGAGACTCACACACAAGAAACAGATGCAGAAGTTGACCCAGCTCCCGACTCTCCTCAGATACTCGGAGCTGATCCCGAAAATGAAGCTGATACACATGAAGAACCCGATCTCTCAAATCTGCCTCCTGAAATTCCAGTTCAAGCTATTGCAGAGACCAGAATTCAGAAGTACCACCCCTTAGATAACATCATTGGTCCCTTAGCATCTGGGGTGGTCACAAGAAGCCAGTCAGGAGACATCAATCATTGCATGTTCTCCTGTTTCATCTCACAGATTGAGCCCCCCAACATTACTATGGCCTTGACCGATCCTAGTTGGGTGGAGGCTATGCATGAAGAACTCAATCAATTCTCTCGGCTTCAAGTTTGGAGGTTAGTTGAAAGGCCAGCTGACAAAAAAGTCATCACTACTCGGTGGCTGTATAAGAACAAAAAGGATGATAACGGTGTAATTGTTAGAAACAAGGCCAGATTGGTGGTTCAAGGCCACAAGCAAATTCAAGGTGTGGATTATGATGAAGTGTATGCACCGGTGGCCCGCTTAGAGGCAATACGAGTCTTCTTAGCATATGCTTCATATATGAATTTCACGGTTTACCAGTTGGACATGAAAACTGCTTTCCTATATGCTGAGATGGATGAGGAAGTTTACGTCACTCAACCTCCAGGGTTCATTGATGAGGAGCACCCGTATCATGTGTTCAAGCTTGACAAGGCTTTATATGGGTTGCATCAGGCTCCTCGGTCATGGTACAAGACTCTGACTGATCATCTTCTTGCTCATGGTTACACACGAGGCATTGTTGATCAGACACTTTTCAGAAAGGAGGTTGAGCATGACATTATCATGGTGCAAGTCTATGTTGATGACATCATCTTCGGATCGACAAATGAAGACTTGTGCAAAGACTTTGAGAAAGTTATGCGCACAAAATTCAAGATGAGTCAAATGGGCGAGATGGAGTTTTTCCTCGCATTGCAAGTAAAGCAGAGTGACAGTGGGATCCTGATCCATCAAGCTAAATACGTTACTGAGATTTTGGAAAAGTACAAAATGGTGGATGCAAAGCCGGTTTCTACACCCATGGCAGCAAGACCTGCACTTACCAGGGATCCAGATGGGCAACCAGTGAGCGAGCACATGTACCGGTCCATGATTGGGTCCTTGATGTATTTGACCGCCAGCCGTCCAGACATCATGCTAGCTGTGTGCCAATGCGCACGCTACCAGGCTAATCCTAAACTCTCTCACCTTTCTGCTGTGAAACGTATTTTTAAATATTTAAAGGGTCGGCCTCGTCTAGGCCTCTGGTACCCTAAAGAGTCTGGATTTAACCTCTATGCTTTTTCTGACAGTGATTATGGTGGCAATGAGCTTGACAGGAAATCCACGTCTGCTGGAGCTCAATTCTTAGGCGACAGGCTGGTGTCTTGGCAAAGTAAGAAACAGCACACAGTGTCCCAGTCCACAGCCGAGGCAGAGTATGTTGCTGCATCTGCCTGTTGTTCTCAGGTGGTTTGGTTGCAGCATCAGCTGGGAGATTACGGTTTGAATTTTTTCGATACTCCCATTTTTTGTGACAATAATGCTGCTTTGCAAATTGTGAAAAATCCCGTGCAGCACTCTAAAACCAAACACATAGACATCAAAACGCACTTCATTCGGGATTGCTATGACCGACGGCTCATTCACTTGGAGAGGGTGGCATCGGATGACAATGTGGCGGACATGTTCACGAAACCCCTTCCAAGTGCAAATTTTGAAATGTGTCTCAAGGGCCTCCGGATGATAGCCTTTGATGAGTAGTCTGGCAATTTTTTTCTTTTCATATGTTTTTTTGTTTCTTTCATTCCTTATTATTAAAAAAATTAAATAAAAAAAAATATAAAAAAAAATAAAAAAAATTCAGAAAATTAAAAAAAAATTACAAAAAATTAAAAAAAAATTGAAAAAATTCAAAAATACAAAAATAGTGTCTTTTTGGTAGTTAAAAAAAATCTAAAAGCAAGGGGAAGATATAAGATATTCATTTCCTCAAGTGTGTGTGCTTTTAAATTTTTTCTGGTTTTGGGTGACCAGGTGGGACGTGATATAAATTTCCAGGTGTTTGCTGACTGACACGTGTAAGGTGGAAGTGAAAAGCAGTGATTCATGGTCGATGTGCTTGGTAGGCTCTGCTGACAATCAATCAAAAGGTATGTTTTATCACAACACTTGAAGATAACGTATGATGCTTGAAAGGGAACACACACTTAGGTTAGTACAATTTCTATTTGACTGTGCATCAGGTATCCTGAGACACACGCCCGGTTCTAAGTATTGATGTCATGCTCAAAAATCCCATTCCCTCTGCTTTGCGTAAGCAATGACCTGGGAATGTTGTACGTGAGTCAGGACTCCTCTGTTCTGCGAAAGCGGAGACCTGGAACCACCCTGATTCACGTACGTTTTAAGATCACATTGTATATATGATAAACCAAAAGATGCCAAGTGCACAATCAAAAGAGACCCTCAAGCGTCCAAAACCCTCAGCCTCTGTCACTGATGAGAACGTTGTTAAAAATGTTTCAAAAAATTCAGTTGACTTTGTATATTATCCAACAAAACCTCCGTGATCTATTCTTTTCTTTTCTCAACCCCTCTGGAGCATGATGTTAGGCTTACGAAAAGGTGTCGTGAAAAATGTTGTACGGAAACCAGGTGAGCTTGATAGAATGTACAAACTATACCTAGGACTTATGTGTGTGAACTGGATAGATTTTCATAATTAATAAACCTTAAAGGATAAATAATGTGATGAAACTGCTTGAGTAAGCGAAAGCAGCATGAGTTTAAAGATGGACCAAAAATACCGGCAATCGCCTGAACACGCGAAGTAACCGAAGCTGAAAAGGGTTCCTCAGTCACAGACGATCTGGTATGATCCCTGACAACGCCTTTTCACTCAAAATCCAGTTGGTTAAGTTTTTTTTTGTGATTATGTTTTTTTTTATTTATTTATTTTTATTTAATTTTTTGTTAACTTCTAATTCTTGTGTGTTTTGCGTTATTTTAAGCAAAAGTTGCCAAATCGTAAATCTCTCGGGCTTGATTCCAGGGGAAGTCTTCTGATTAAACGGGTTTGATGTAGTAAACTTTTATATTTTTAAGAAAATATAAGGTTTTTTTAAAGATTTGGGAGGCTTGTAATCATTTTTTTTAAAATTGGAGGGTGGATTGTGTAATTTTTAAAAAGGGTAATGAGAAGGAGAAGGGGACCGATCGGAAACCCCTTCCTCATTCTCCCATCTCCCTTTTTCTCCTTTCTAACCCTAATTCCTCCATAGCCACCACCAACCACCTCCACCCACTGTTCCGACCACACCGCGCAACACCACCATCCCTGTCATCATCCGACCACCACTGCCTCCCCACTAACCCACAGCGCCGCCACCTCCCTTTCTCTGATTCGCCGCCCACAGCCACCGCAGCCACCATCCGACACCCTCTCTCTAGTCGGAATCCATCACTGAACACACCCCCGTGTTTGATTTTGAGCAATGGCACCCCGTCTGAAGCGTGCGGCTCGACCCTCAGTTGATCGACTTGAGTATGTGGTTAATTTCTTTGTTTTTGAGTCGGGAATCGATGGGATAATGGGATGGGTATTGTTTTTGCTTGCAATTGTGTTTTAAAACATGCATATAGGTGCTTTTTGATTGAGTTGCAGGTATGGAATGAAGGAGACAACGCTTTTCGATCGCATCAGGGACTTTTCGATCAGCCCCTCATGCTTTTCGATCAGTCCGGATGCTTCTCGATCGCTGGTGGCCGATGTCTTTAGGCTTTTCGATCAGCCCTTGTGCTTTTCGATCAGCCTTTAGGCTTTTCGATCAAGAAGCTAGACTTCTCGATCAGGAGCTTACGCTTTCCGATCAGGAATTTAGCTTCTCGATCGGCCACTACTTTTCGATCTGAATTAAGTACTTTTCGACCAGGGATCTCGGTAACCATGGCACTTTCCGATCGGACGGATGCTTTCCGATCGAAAACCCTGTTTTTCGATCGGAAAGGTACCAGATGATATTTTTCAATGGTTTTCATTCAATTTTAAGTCGTTATGCTGTCCGTTTTTCAAGAAATCCCTAATCTAATGAATGTTTTGTGTGTTTTGGTTGTTGATCTGTGTTTGTGAGCGCAGGGACTTGGAGTTTGTAAAGGATCATAACCAGGTAGCGTATTTGTTGGACCCGCCTGCAGAATACAAAGAGAAGTATATGTCAATGATAGCTGGTTTGAAGAAATGCTGTTTACATTTTGCTCTCACGACAAATCCGGTGATTTGCAAACGAATGATGCAAGAATTCTGGAAGACAGCAGAAGTGTCTGAAGATGGGAAGAAGATTATTGCCAAGATTCAACACACTGAAGTAACCTTGACTGAAGAAAATTTCAGACAGGCGCTCAGACTAAAGGATGTAGCTGCTGATTCCACGTTGCTTGATAAAGAGATGGTGTCCCAATGTTTAAAGGAAATGGGATACATCGCAATCTCTCCTCCCACCATGAAAGCTCTCATCCCACCGTACTGGAGAATGCTGGCACATTATTTACAGAAATGTGTCATTGCCAAGAAGAGCTCTACGGACCAGCTGAACCAAGTGCACACCCATGCAATGGTGTCACTAATCAGAGGTGTTCGGTTCAACTGGTCTAAGATGATTTTTGAAGATGTGAAAGCTGTTGTGTCAAGAGATAAGAAGTTTGCTGCTGTTCCCAGGTTTATCCAGTCTGTTCTGGATTCAAGATATCCAAACCTGAGGAAGACCAATAACACCCATGACACAAAGCCAATGGGTATTGAAGTGTTTCCTATGATTAACCCAAAGAAGAAGTTGTCAGATCAGATGCCATTTGGAGAAAAGTTTGGTGAGTTTGCAGAAATAGTAAGAGAAGAGGTTCCGGTTAACAGAAATGCAACCGTTGATGAAGAACATAATATGACTCCTCCTCAGCAGAGAGTGGTTGATCTTCCTGATGATTCTGACTGGGAAGAATTTGATTTAAATGATGTGCGGATTGGAGCACTCAATTTTGAAGGTGATGAGTCAATAAACTATGACACGTATCTGGATGATGTTGACCTTGAGGAAGTTGAGACTGAGACAACAGAGACTCCATTGGTTAGAAAACGGAAAGCTACAGAGGATCCTCCCCTCGGTGCTTCTGTTACAATTGATGAGACTGATAAGTCTGATGAGACTGAGACTGAGTCAGCTGCTACACCACACCACACAGAAGGCCCTAGTGACCCAAGGAGAAGAAGACTGGATTCTTATGTGCCACCAGTCACAAGTTCAAGTGCTGGTCCGTCTTCTTCTCAGCCCACAGCCCAAGATAAGGGGAATGCAGTAGAAACCCCGGAGTTCAGATTAGAGAAGGAACTCAGAGCTGAGATAGCAGAGTTGAAAGCCCAAAATGAAACTCAAAGTGAGATTATTGTTGATCTGATTGATATTCAGAAGGTTCACAATACTGAATTGGAGAATCAAAAGAAGGTAAACAGAGAATTCTCAAGGCAGTTTAGAGAACTTCACAAGCTGATCAGGCAGCTGAATTCAGAAAGATCAAGGCAAGGAGATAGAGTTGAAAGAGGATCGGGTGTAGGTGATTCCTCACAATCACCAGTATTTGACTTTGAAGCTGATATTCCTGATGAAACTCAACCGAGTTTACCTGATGCCTCGAGTGAAGATAAAGATACCAGGGATAGAGATTATATGACTGTTCCCGCTTCTGACTTTGATGGAGGTTGGGAGTCACAAACATTTGCCTATCCACCTGAGAGGTATCTAATTCAGCTGGGAGAACACTATCATGATAAACAAGGCATTACTGCACCAGTGAAGACATGGATGTTTGATGGTGAAAAGAACATGTTCGTAGTAAGAAGAAGGGGTCAGTATCCATTAGAGTATTACAAAAGTTGGACTCAATTCTACTCCTGGACGAACGTGGATTTGACTATGTTATATCAGGCTCCATTCTCCAACCCGTCAAACAATGATCAAGCCACGTATTTCTATAAGAAATTGGAGAAAGCTGTGAGGAGCAAGTTCAGGAGGTTTGAGGATTTTCCTCATAAGAAGTCGTATGTGATGAAATACAGAAAAGTTTTCAAATGGGATGGAAAGAAAAGTATCCCAGGGAAGGAAGGTGAGAAGCTCAAGAAGTTTACAAATGTCTTGTATCCACCTACAGACAAGACAAAGACGATTCCTCTTCCCATGAGACATCCTGAAGACTGCCTGCATGACTTTCAGACATGGGCATATAGTGATTATTCTGGCGAAGCAAAGATTCTCTGCAAGTCCCAGACCATTAATGTCATGGAAGTTCATGATCTGATGCGATTCCATAAGAAAGACATCCTGGTCTTAGCTAAACATCAGATTGAGTGTAGCCCAGACACAAAAGAATATGCAAAGTGTTACACTCGGGCAGTAGCTGAGATTGTAGCCAAGGAGCTATGGTATGATCCAGCAATTGTGAATTTGTCAAAGAAGTTCAGGATGTGAAGACAGTCTAATGCTAAAGCCTAGGGGAAGATTGTAGAGACCTGAAAATTTGAGGCTTTTGCATTAGATAGTTTTGGGCTTGGTTAATATTTGTGGGCTAGTTTAAATAAGTAGTTGGGCTAACATATGTATAGGTTTGGGTCCGATTTTGTTAGTGTGGGCCAGGGTTTGCGAAAATTGTAAAGAGATTGACTTGTTCATCAAGTCAATCTCTACTATAAATAGTCTCTTCCTAGATTGTTTTAGGGTTGCTAGTCTTTTGTGGTATTAAGGTGTCATCGAAATTCTCCAAGAATTTCGATCAAGGTGTGAGCAGTGAACGGTGATCAATACAATCAGTTTGTCTTCTAATCGGTTTGTTTTACTTGTTTGATTATACTTTTCGATTACATTCTTTCACTGTTTTCTTGAATCAACTAGTTAAACCAGATTCCGCACGGTTTCACTAGTCTAGATATCGCGTGAGGGTTAGTTTGATCCTTACAGATTTGATGAAGAAAAGCTAGAGAGAGAGTAGAGAGAGAGAGGGTGACGAGTTTAAGAAAAGAGGGAAAAGAGTGTGTGTTTTCTTTTGTGGATGTAAATGAGAGTGCTAGGGTTTCTATTTTAAAGGTAGTATATATATATGATTACACAAAAAGAAAGGAAAGAAAAGGGTTTGGTTCAATTGTGGGTGTGGGCGGCGGTTTGTGGTCAAAACCGTAAAGGAGGGAGAGGGAGCAAGGGGGCCGGTTCTAGGGAGCAAGGAGGAGAGGATGGAGAAGTTAAAGGAATCTTGAGGTACATGCTAGGGTGTAAGGGTTAGGGTGGCTTGGGTGATGATGTTTTTTAAGTAAGGTACACGTGAATAGTGTATGGTTTAATTACTTGGAGATTAGTAGTAGATTAAGATAAGGGTGGTGCATTACTACTAATGATAGTTATAAGTTGTTGGGTGTTAGTTTTTGATCGTGAAAGATAATAGGGTCAAAGGTGACATAGAATTTGATTATGCATGTTATAGATGTGCATGGAGGAAAATAAATCAAAGTTGAGGAAAATGAAATGATACAAGTCTTGTTTAATTATAGATGGCGTTGAATGGTGAAAAACGTTGACGTTAAATGTTTATATAAAAAGAACTAACGGTTTTTCGTTATAAAAATACTAAACGTTTAAAGGGTTATTATTTGACGTAGTTGATAAATAAATAAATAAACTCAAGCGTTCATTGGATATTTTTACGTCGACGTAACGTTACGAACTTTGCATGTTATTAATTTACTACAAACGTGACAAGATAATATAAAAATTCCTTTTATATTAAACCACATACGTTGTGGTGAATATTTCTTGTTATTGACATTCCATCGGATATATATATATATATATATATATATATATATATATATATATATATATATAACCTCATTGTTTTTAAGGTTGATCGTCGAAATATTAATTTAGGGTTACGCCAAGACTAACGGATAGTTGCATAATACGTTATCTACGTTAATTAAAACACAGATTTATTCACACAGAAACAGTTAATTTCACGTATTATAATATGATTTGACTTGGGAAACTTACGGGTTGTCACATATTCTTTGGACCAGATCATTGAAAGACAAACCCGAATACTCTTTATCATGAGTAATCATCATCACATAATTTTCCCATTTCTCGGGTAATGCTTCCAAAATATTTTCTTTTAAATGTGCAAATATTGCAATTAGATTTGAAATCTATTCATTTTGATAATGCTTGAAACTATCGAAAACCTTTTGACGACTTTTCTTGTATTGGTCATTTCCCTCACATTACGTCAAAATTCACCTTTGGCCACGGAAAAAAACCGTGACCAAAGGTGCTTGTCACGTTTTTTTTTCATTTCAATCGATACCAAAGGTCGCTTCACCTTATGTATCCTACGGGCAAGTTACAATATCAGTGGCTGAAGCCACCTAGAAGCATGGCTAATGGGTACCAATATTTGTTGTTGTAATCAAATAATTCTTCTGGAAAGCGTGGCCTAAGGGTCCCAACGGCCGCATGTGTTTGTTTAACAAGGCCTTTGGTATTATATGGTCACATATATTTGTGTTATGGCCAAAGGGTTACTGAAATCATACATTTTTTCCCAATACGCGTGGCTAAAAGGTGGCAACGACCATGTTAAATTATCAAAAACGTGGCCTTTCGTATTATATGGTCACTTATATTTATGTTTTAGCCAGATATGTTATAAAAACCGTGGCCAAATGGGTTGCTGATATCATACAGTTTGTTGCAATACGCGTGGCCAACGGGTGGCAACAGCCACGTTACCATATCAAAAGCGTGACCTTTGGTATTACATGGTCACGTATATTTATGTTTTAGCCACATATATTTGGAAAAAAATGGCCAAAGGGTAGTTGAAATCAGATAAATTATCCCAATACCCGTGGCCAAATGGTGGCAACGGCCACGTTAAAATATAAAAAGTATGGCCTTTGGTATTATATGGTTACATATATTTGTGTTTTAGCCACATATATTTAAAACATGGCCAAAGGGTAGTTGAAATCAGATATTTTGTCCCAATACGCGTGGCCAAAGGGTGGCAACGTCCACGTTAAATTATAAAAAAGTGTGGCCTTTGGTATTATATGGTCACATATATTTGTGTTTTAGCCACATATATTTGGAAAAAAAAAGTGGCCAAAGGGTAGTTGAAATCAGATATTTTGTCCCAATACGCATGGCCAAAGGGTGGAAACGGCCACGTTAAAATATAAAAAAGTGTGGCATTTGGTATTATATGGTCACGTATATTTGCGTTTTAGCAACATATATTTGGGAAGAAAAAAAAGTGACCAAAAGGTTGTTGAAATCAGATGTGTCCTTGCTATACACGTGACCAATTTAAAACCTATTACAAATTATTAATTACAAATAAAATAAAATTCAATTACAAGTCAAATACAAATGAAATACAAATAAAAAATAAAATAAAATTACACTGCATACAAGCATTATTCTCAATTTATTTTTCAATCCGGGAGCCAACAACACTACCACGTGATCTTCATCTTCAACTGTCCAGATTTGAGCTTAATTCGGACAATTTTTTCTTGTATTCCTTCCTATACCAAAACATATAATTGATAATTAGGTTATGGAAATTGATCATAATATATATATATATATATATATATATATATATATATATATATATACGGTTAGGTTCAAATGAGAACTTTTTCTTTTGAGAACTTTTGAGAACCATTCTGAGCCACTAATTTTCAGGGGGAAAGCATTCAAATTCATGGGGGGAATTTCCTTATATATAACTTGTGGCTAAAAATGGTTCTCAAAAGTTCTCAAAACCAATTGGTTCTCAAATGATCCTCTCCATATATATATATATATATATATATATATATATATATATATATATATATATATATATAAGAGGAGAGTTAGGCTACATTACATAAAAAGCCTACATCCATTGCGGATTGATCTGGGGCGTGCATCAAGATCATCCAACAGCCAAGATCTATGGTGTTTTCGCCTATGGCGTTTTCGGTGGGGAAAAAACACACCATAGGCGGAAACACCATAGATCATGGCTGTTGGATATCTTAATGGACGCCCCAGATCAATCCGCAATGGATGTAGCGTTTTTGCTTGATGTATTTCACCCTAAACCTATATATATATATATATATATATATATATATATAATCAATTTTGAAATACTTACCACCATGATAGATATGGACTGAGGAATGCCATTGCAAGTAGTATGGTTCATCAGGTCCTATAATTCAATTGATTTCCAGATGAACATTAGATATCCAGATGAACTTAAAACATCCTGAACATCACATTAAGTTCCGGATCAACTTCAATGTCAGTTGAACTTTATTTGGTACACATCTCACCTTTTGTTCCAACAATCCATAGCTAGCCCGAGTGTTTGAGGTACCAAATTACATTTAAAATGGGACTACATGACATTACCAAACAGATTACTCTGAAACTATAGAACAGAATGAAACTTGACTGGCAAATATTACCTTTTTTTTCAACTGCTTCAGACGAGGTTGATCGACCACTGATTTCACGCCCTACAGTTAATTAATTACTTTATGTAAATGAGCAATCAACCCGATAATGAGTTTGAAAAATACTAACCGTTGTGTGTATGTCAGCATGATTAGTGTTGTGGCTAGATCCAACAACATTCTCCTTAGAATTTACCTAGAACAATATTTTTGAATTGGTAAAAAGTGAGAGCAGAATAATGACACGAACCTATCATGAAAGTTTCATAGGTAATAAGGCCAAATTTCGGTTACAAGATATGGCAGAGGAGAAATAGATGTGAACCGGATGAACTTGGCTGGCAGAAGAGTTGTTCCCGATACGATAGTATTTATTCTGTTTTTAATCTAACATAAGTTGTTCCAGTTTTATTCATATAGTTTATGTATATACTCTATTTTTTCATGTTAACATACATTTTCAATGAATCATAGTAGAGCTCCATTTTACTCATAACTGTGTTCTTACATGAAGTATATATTCTTATGTACCAGGAACTTGCATCTAGTTGTGTTCTTCAGGAACAAGAGTTCATCCGGATTGTGTTCTTCAGGAACAAGAGTATATGTTATTATAAGGTACTTGAAAATAGTATGATTAAGTTGTGATGTAAAGAATTTAACTCTATAGATGCCGGAGCATTAAGTTGGTGTGGTAACGGTGTTCCAAGTGAAGATAAATGAGCTATAAGTAGATCAAGTGTTTTCTCTGATTCTTCAATCTTCAAGAAGAGGGCCTTAACTTGTTCATGTATTTCATCCCAAAAAAGTCTCTCCTCTTTAAGTTCGAACTTAAGTTTTTCCAGTTGACCATCAGTGTTGTTGGATTGATCCTTGAATTTTGTACAATTAACAGAATGTAGTTAGATGTTTTTTAACAAATTACATAAATAGGAAAGCATGCAGACCTTATTGATTCATTATCTCTTAATTAGTTCTTAGTTATTAATATATCACATAAAGACCTTATTGATTAATTATTTCATATGTTATACACAAATTAAATAAATCTATAGGGAAGAGTGGAACACATAATGTCTTCAGTGGATTAAACAAATTACCATTTCTAGCAAAGTAGCAGATGCATGACATCAACATTCTTCTATTCTTCTACAGGGGATTTAAACTACAAGTTCTTTATTTTGTACCCTCTAACATGAACCTACAAAAAATGTTGGAAACATTCCTATATATGTCCTCTAGGATCATTTCCTAGTAATGATCAGAGTAACATAAATTAGTTCTTAATTATTAATATGTCACTTAAAGACTCTATTGATTAATTATTTGATATGTTATACACAAACTAAAGACATCTAAAGGGGAGAGTGGAACACATCATGTCTTCAGTGGATATAAACAAACAGTTGACTATTTCTAGCAGTGTACATAAAGAAGAAAGGAGGTTCACGAGTAACATGAATCTACAAACATGTGCATATGCTTGACCTCAACATTCCTAGCATAATAATAATTAATTTAGCATGCTCCCACAGTCATTTAAGAAGGTAAATAACTAACTTAGCATAAAATGAATGGGTTGAAATGAATGGAGAGGATTTCTACAATATATACCCCTTCCTAATTAATTTCGTATGAAACGAAATTTTATCGATCTGTAACTGTAACTGTACACAAATACAGGGATCCCAAGTTAAACGTGTATCAATAATAAACAAGACAAACAAATTTATGAAAACAGATTGTAATTAATTAAACGGAATAACTTGACAATTACCGTTTTCTAGACTGATTGGTCTCCCAAATCACATGGAACTTTTGAAGAATCGCTAGCACTGTCTATTGAATCTATTCGTTGTTGAAGCTCCATTAAAGATGTGAATGATATGGATGAGAAAGAAGACCTAGTTATTCGTTGGAGGCGTTTAACTGGAAATTTTCTGATAAAGTGAGAGGGAAAAGTATCTGATGAATCGATAATAAGTAAATTTAGTTCGAAATTTTGGGTGAAATTTGAACTAATGGTGGGAAATTCAAATTTTTTGGTGAAATTTTTTGATTAAAGGGGGGGGGGGGGGGGGAATTGTTCAAACTGATAATAAAACCCAAAATTAATTTAAACAATATGTATATTAAACATATAATTAGACCTGAAATTAAACATAAACATAATTAATAAATTAATTAAATGTCTCCACGTGGCTCTTCCGGCGGCTTCTTCTTCAAGATGAAATTCATCCTCCCTGAGCTTGAGCAGGAGCTTCATCCTCTTGAGGTGTTGAAATAACGAGATTGTGAAATTGTATGAGTACATCAATTACGGTTGACATAACTCTGATCCTTTAAGCAGATCTGCATGACGATCGGAGTTAAAAGCCCTAACAAAATTATGTTTTAATAATAATTGTATTATTTTCTTTTAGATATAATAAACAAGATTTTACTAACACGTGCTTTGTGGCCGGGATAACGCAACTACAAAAAATGGAAATGAAAATGATAAATTACTATGCAATTCAGAACAACAATACAAAAAGACCGCCATGTTGCGAATTTCTCATGTATAATAATTTTGTTTCCAAAAATATTAAATGACGGCCAATTAGGATGGTGAGGAGCAATTAGGAGGAATTAGGACCTACTAGACTCAATGAGGACTAAATACTGACAATTAGGGTCAATTAGGATAATTTCGTGAAGACCAGTTATGGTCAGTTAATATGGTCAATGAATACGAATTAGGACCAATTCAATGAGAAGGCCGATTATGCTCATAGGACCGATAAGGACGGAGCATGAGTAATGAGGATTGATGATCAAGTATGACCAATTAGTTTGAATAAGGACCAATGATACCAATAAGGGTTAATCATGGTTAGTGATGGTCTATTAAGACCAATTAGGGTTCAATTAGGGTCAATGAGGACCTATTAGGACCAATGATGGTCGAATATGCTCGACTAGTACCAATAACGATGAATTATGACCTATTAGGGCCAGTTAGGACCGATGAGGGCCAATTAGACAAAATAAGTACCAATATGGCTCAATTCGGGTTAATATGGAGCAATTTGGTACAATTTGGACCAATAAGGACCAATTAGTGTTAGTTAGCCTCAATAAGGACCAACTAGACTCATCGAGGACCATTTACTTTGAAGTACAACAAATTGAGTCAATTAGGCCTACTTGACCCCAACTGATTATAATTGGTCCTAAATGAGCCTATTTGGTCGTAATTTACCGTAAGTGATCTTCATTGAACCTAACTGAGCCTAATAGACTATAATTGACCTTCATTGGCCCTAATTCATCCTAACTCAGTGTTCTTTGACCCCAATTTACCGTAATTGGCCTCATGGCTTCGTTGGTCCTAATTGGTCATACTTTATCTTCATTTGTCCTCATCGGTCCTAATCGACACTAATTGATGTGGATTCGATTAAATATAAATTAATAATATTATTCTAAACCAAATTAAATTATCAAAAATTTCCCCCATCCCAATTTCAACTAAATGGGCAAACTCCAATAACTTCCCTGTTTCAATTCTTAGGGTTCATTGTGATCCAGAAGAACTGCCGTTAGTATAAAACTACTTTTTCGAAAAAAAAGTTACCCTCTATTTCTCTCCAGGTTTCTAATTGGAGATTTAAACCTAAACCTTACTCTCTAATTTCTCACAAATGGCACCAAAATTGAATCGAAAGGCTGCATCAAAGCCTACTGAATTGTTCTTCTCCGAACACAATGTTGTAGCGTACATCGAGAAGTCTGATAAGTCAAAGCTATTTGATGAAATGAACGATTTCCTCGAGAAATCCAACACTCAATTTGCTTAATTGTGAATCCTGTAATATGCAAGCAGAGAATTGCTTAATTCTTGGACTCAGCCAAAAAATCTGTTAATAGCAACGAGGTTGGTAAATTTAACTCTAGGGTCAATGGGAATGAGATTAGTTTGAGGGAAGAAATGATCCGGAAGCATTTGAAATTCAATGCTGCAGGAGGTGATCCTGATTACAAGTCTGAATTGAAGATGTACGAAACAATTGGGTATGGGGGTGACTTAGCTTGTGGGAACATAAAAAAGGGACAACTACCCTATGTTTGGCGATATCTTGCTCATACCATTCTCCACTGCCTATCTTACAAGAAAACTGCGTGGGATGAACTTGCTGCACCTCAATTGTAGAGACCATAATTGTTTGAGGCTTTTGCATTAGAAATCTTTTGGGCTAGTTCTGGTTGTAATTGGGTTAATTAGTTTATGGGCTGTTAGTGGGTCTTGAGTCCGGTCGCAAATAGGCCATGTGGGCCGAATTATTTGACTTGTTTAACAAGTATTAGACTTCCTATATAAGGTTAGCTAATCTAGGTGTTTAGGTTTGTTGATTCTCTAGGGTTTTGTGGGTGTTTTGCGGATTCAAGTGTGTACCGAATTCACTTTGTGAATTCGTTGTTCTCAAGTGTAGTAATCGGATATTCTTCAAGCTTCGCAAATCGGTTTGTGTGTTCTTTTAAGTGTTTTCTTGTATTTGCTATAGTTTTCCGACTTCTACTTGAATCACTTGTTAATCTCGGATTCCCCACAAGATTAATAAGCATTGATATCACGTGAGGGTTAAATTTGATCCTTACAATTGGTATCAGAGCCAAGAAACGCAAGTTTCGAGGCTCTCACGATATCGGATTCAGGTTTTTGGTAACTAACTGTTTAAGTGTTTTTGTGATTTTCAGCATTTAGCACGAGTCAGATGTCTTTTTGCAGGTTTAAAATTAAAATAAAAGCTTTCGAGATCTTGTATTCGTGATTTGAAGACTTTTCGATCCGTGTGAAGACTTTTCGATCAGACATTCTGATCGAAAACCCTCCTCTGTCGCTCACCTGTGATCGAGAAAGACCCTTAGTGTCTTTTCGATCAGTCGTCCCTCAGTCAAAAAGTCCCATATAGACACTTTTCGATCAGCCGCTCATAATAGTGAAGTCCCTCCTTGCGACTTCTCGATCAGAAGTTTCAATCGAAAAGTTCCCAGTGACTTTTCAATCGTAGGCACATCTCAATCGGAAAGTCCCATCTGAGGCTTTTCGATCAAAACCCCTTTTTGATCCAACCCTATGCGATCGAAAACCCTTTTTGATCCAACCTTGTGTGATCGAAAACCCTTTTTGATCCAACCTTGTGTGATCGAAAACCCCTTTTCGATCCAACCTTGTGCGACTGGAAACTACTTTTCGACCCATCCTCTCTTTGATCGAAAACCCAACTAATTTTCACCTATTCTATCACATAGGCCTTCAAAATAGTCCGCCAGGTGATGATTTAATACACAAGCCACAAATTATTCCCTTACAATCTTCATAGGGAAACATGTGGGATGATTGATGGCTCTTTCTCTTTATCAGCATCATCTTGAACTGCAAATGATGAACAAGTAATGAGAGGAGGACTCTCAAATACTTGCTTCTTCTTGAAAACTATTGAGTCATTGCTGAATCAGTAGTAATTGTCTTGACTTGCTTGTGACTTCAGAGGACAAATTTTGAAAACCTCTGTCTTGGCATTCTTGAATTTCTTGTTGTGACTGCTCTGCATATTTTCTTCAATTAGCTTCCCCTAAACTTGAGAACGGTGTCTTTGGAAGCTTTACTTGAACAACCAACAAACTTCCCCTGAGCATAGGGTAAGTCCTTTTCCGGCTTGTTGATACATGAAATGTGCGTCGTGTGAAGTATCAAATGAAGACCAAGTTCAAGCCAATTTAGGGTTGGCCGAACTAGGTCCGAACCTGAAGTTCGGACCGGCCGAACCTGGGGTTCGGAGGGAGTTCGGCCAGTCGTGTATATATAGTTGTTTGATCTTTGTGTTTAGCAGTTCTGAGCGTGTAAGCAAATCTTAAGTGTGTGTTTCTGAGTGTGTTTCTCTGAGTCTAATTCTGAGTGTTTACTGATTGTAATTGTTCTCGTTTGATCAATAAAACAATCGGTTAATTACGTTTCGATGTCCGATTAGCTAGATCGAGTAGACGATCCGATGCTCACGCATTTTCAAGTGGTATCAGAGCTTTCTGGTTCACTCTACTGATCTGTGGTTGCTATTTTCGGATTATTGAGCGTTTTTTGAAGTTTTCTCGAGTTTCATTACGTGTTTTCTATCATTTCTGACGTGTGTTTTGTGCAAAAATTGTTCCTAAACCATTTTCTATCGAATTTTCTGATCCACCATATCGAGTTTCGTCAAAATCAGTCCGTTTTCACGAGTTTTCGAAAAATGACTTCGAGGTTCGGAGGTTACTGGGCAAGCTCGGAGTAACCGCTCCGAACTTGAGGTTCGGAGGTGACTCGGAGGAGTTCGGTGAGAGTTCGGTAGTGTTCGGCGAGAGTTCGGTGGTAGATCGGTCTAGGTTCGGAATTTTATTGAAGTTCGGAGTTAGTTTGAGGTTCGGTGAGAGATCGGAGGTGTTTGGAGAAGTTCGGACTAGTTCGGAGGAAGCTCGGAGGGTTCAGGAGGTTCGGACAAGTTCGGTCAAATCAGAATTAATTTGTCAAACTTTTCAACGATGTCGGAATTTCAAGCTTTTGCCTCAATGCAAAGTGCTATGCAGACCATGATGAATTATGACAATGAAATCGGAACAAGTCAGAAAGTTCCCAAATTGTTGAAATTAGAAGATTATCAGAATTGGAAGAAACGATTTTCAGCGTATATCAGCACAAATAATATTGACTTATGGATTCCAATTAGAAAATTGTATGAAAAACCAAAAGAAGATGGAGAGTCTAAGGAAATTGAAGATTTTGATGCTGCTGAAAGAAAAACTTATGAACTTGAACAAAAAGCTTATGGTTACCTTACCATGGCTTTACCTACTGAACTGTTACATCAATTCAGCACGTGTAAGAAGTCAAAGCAGTTATGGGATGCTTTATCAGCAAGGTGTGAAGGAAATGATCAGTATAAGAAAAGTCGAAAGAAGGTTTTGAGTAAAGAATTTGATAATTTCCAGCATTATGAGAATGAAAATATAACAGCTCTTGTTTCAAGGTTATCTCATCTGATTAGTGAATTGAAGATTGTGGGAATTGAGAAAACTGATGAAGAGTTAAAGGAAAAGATTATGGAAGCATTACCAGACAAATGGGAAAATTATGTGTTGCTTATCACTCATGATAAAGAATACTCAACGTTGACATTTCATGAGCTTACTGGAAAGCTTCATGCTCGTGAAATGGAAATGTTAAATTCAAAGAAATCAACTGCTACCTTGCAACATCCTGAGTTGTATCATGGTGAAAATTCGGCAAGCATAAATGCTAAAGCTAAACCAAATTTGAATTCTGCACCAAGTGTTGCTTTTCTAGCTGGAGCTTCAGGAAATTCTGATAATAATTCTTCAAGAGGTTGCAATTTCACAATTCCAAATATTTCAACTCAAAGTGCTTTCTCGGCTGAATCAACAGAGGATTGTGCCAAAATGATTTCTGCATTGATTTCATCGTCGTTTGGTTTGATTCTCAAAAATGTTTCAAAGATTTCACCTGTTACTTCTGAAGAAGCAAAAGTTGTCAAGAAGGAGAAAAACAAGAAGAACAAGAAAAAGGTTTTGAAATCTGAGATACCTCCAGCACCAAAATTTGTTTCTAGTTCATCTGCAGCTGATAATGAGAAGTCGGCTACATCCAGTGACAAGATTCAGTCTCAACCTGAAATTGATGAGACTATTTTCTATGATCAGAAGAAAATCACTGATATGAAAGCTGAATTCACAAGATTGGCTAAGAATGGACATCAGAGTTCAAATTCTGAGGAGAAGATATCTGGTAAACAAGTTGGTCTGGGATTTCATGAAAAGAAGGTTCGAGTTGAGAAGGTTCCAGCATCTGAAGCACAAAGTTTGAAGAAACTTAAAATAAAGCAAGTAAAGAAGGATGTCTTTAAAGCAGACAAGGTTCAACCCGAGCGGTTTTATAAACTCAAGGGTTCTGATCAATTGTTTTCTGACAAAGAATTTCCTCTTCATTGCGTTGATGCTCGGAAGATTTCAGAAGTTTTTATGAAAGCTGATATTTCATCTGCAAGTTCTCAATCTCGTAGCCCAACTTCTAAATGGGTGCATGATCATCATCATCAGGTATATGATTCTATTTCTGATCATGTTAGAGATATTCATGTGTGTTCGTCACAGGTCCATCAAAAGTGGGACAAATTCACACGTTTATGTTATGTTTGCCGTCAAAGAGGGCACATGGCAAAAGATTGTCCACTTTCTGCTGAATCGAATTCAAGGTTTCACAAGAAACCAGTTTTTGGTAAACCTGCCCAATCTAAGTTCTTCAATGAACAAGGCAGAGTTTTTGATGAATTTAAACCTACATTCTTTCAAAAACAAAAACGTTTTGTTCCAAAGTTTTCAAAGGATCAAAATGTCGGTTCATCATCACAGTCACCTATGACTGTTTCATCGAAAACTGAATTACCAAAACAACAACAATGGAAACCTAAGGTGGTTTCAAAGCAAAATCAGGATACTGGTCGACCAGAAGCGATCCGCTTCGGGTCATTTGTGAACTAATCAGTTTGACCAGTATGCAGGTACTTCTTGAAGACCTATCGACGATTGAAAAGTTGTTGATGGAGGAGTATTCTGCTTAATTTAAATTTCATGCTATATCTTTCTAACATGCAACTTTTTCTGAATTTTAACATTGCAAAATATCCGTGTTGGTTGATCACGTTTGTTTGTTTACAAGTTTTTTCTCCAAAAAGCCAAAAATAGAGTCTTGTTTTTGTGTAAAATGAAAATCCAAAAATAGAGTTTTCATTTTAAGGGGGAGAATTGTACGTAAGGGGGAGTAATTGAACATGTTATGGAAAGATGTTGAATACATGCAAAATATATAAGGAAGGAAGGTGAATACATGCACAATATAAAAATTGTGAGAAATTGATCATTGGGAAATGATGGTACATTGGCATACGTATCTGACTCATGGATAGAGTAGATGAAAGAGCCATAAGATCATTGTTTGATGTGCTTGGTAGGCTCGACAAATCAGAAAGTATTCAGATGTGATATACACTAAATACTAATGCTTGACCATGTGGATAACATCTTGATGCGTATTTCATGACACAAAAAGAAAAATAAGTGTGAAAAGAGTAATGAGAAGTCACTGTGTACACATGCGTTCATTTTGCAAAGATTTAAACTTGTTTGATTTTCTTTATTTTGTCAAACGATCGGACTTTCTCTGCGTGTCGAAAGACCGACCTGATTGTTGTTCGTTTGACGTTCTGCTTTATTTTCTTTGGTGTTTCGTATAACTCATCGGACTTTCTCTGCGTGTACGGGAGTACCGACCTGATTGTTGTTGAGTTATACAACTTCAACTTGTTTTATTTTTCTTATTTTGTTAAATCCGAGGCCTTATCTGCGTATCGAAAGATCGACCTTAAGGTAGACGATTTAACGTTCTTATTTCTTTTTGCATGGAACACAGTTGACTGTATCATGAAAAATAGTATGCAATGTGAAAGTTCACAAATGCAATCACACAAAAGAAAAAGAAAGAAAAACAGAAAATGTCTGAATGTGTCTGATAGTGTGGGGTACACTGGTCAAAGCAAATCTAATCAATACCTTAACATATCCAGATGTTATGAGTATGATTCTGTCTGAGCTTAAGATGGACAAATTATACCAGCAATCAACATGACTTATGTGTTTCAATTAATTGAAATTGAAGTGTAGTTCAGTGCGTTATGATCAATATGATCCCATATAGTGATCTTTCTCATACCAAAAATAGTGTCTGATTCTGTATTGCAATTGTATTTCATTTTAGAAAAGATCAAAAAGATTTTTGGTATGTTTTGATATAAACTTTCAAAAAGCCAAAAAGATTTTGTTTCTGCTTTATTTTCGATCTGATCAACACGTGATATAAAATCAATTTTCAAAAAGCTTATCTTGGAGTCTCGAAGAGACGTTTTGCGCCAAGATTATTTAAGTTCTGATGCAGGATGCTGTAGTGCAAGTGATCACAACTTCAAGTCTTCTGAAGCTTGTTGATAAAGACCAGAGCTAAACTGAATGTCATCAAGTATTCAAGATTGAGCTACGATCGAGTTGAGGAGGAGTTTGTTCGAAGATTCATCTCATTGGACGAACGAGATCTTAACTTGAGTGGGAGCTTGATTGAAGATACAGTTTTGATGATGTTGAAGAAATTAGAGGAGGATACTGCACACGACGAGGGGGAGTTTGTTGATACATGAAATGTGCGTCGTGTGAAGTATCAAATGAAGACCAAGTTCAAGCCAATTTAGGGTTGGCCGAACTAGGTCCGAACCTGAAGTTCGGACCGGCCGAACCTGGGGTTCGGAGGGAGTTCGGCCAGTCGTGTATATATAGTTGTTTGATCTTTGTGTTTAGCAGTTCTGAGCGTGTAAGCAAATCTTAAGTGTATGTTTCTGAGTGTGTTTCTCTGAGTCTAATTCTGAGTGTTTACTGATTGTAATTGTTCTCGTTTGATCAATAAAACAATCGGTTAATTACGTTTCGATGTCCGATTAGCTAGATCGAGTAGACGATCCGATGCTCACGCATTTTCACGGCTGGTTCTTCAACACGAACAGTAGCAACTCTCATTGACATGACATCTCATTTAACCTGACATGCACAACATAGAACAAACACTAACCAGACAATGATGACTGGTTATCAAGTTAGCATTATTTAACCAAACAACTTCCCTTGAACCCGAGGGGGAGGTCACACCTTCTTGCACAAAACCCAAAAAAAAACTTATTTAAACTTCTCAAATCAACCTGGCCAATTCATAAACTTAAGAAAGAAAATTTAAACACTCACACTACACCAGAAAAATTAAGATCAAACAAATTTAAAAACAATTCACACATGAGAAGGTAAATTAAAGATCATACCAGACATTCTGTGGCTGAGGAACCCTTTTCAGCTTCAGTTACTTCGCGTGTTCTAGGTGATTGCTAGTATTTTGGTCCAACTTAAACTCATGCTACTTTCGCTTACTCAGGCAGATTGTCACATAATTTTATCTTTTAAGGTTTATTATTTATGAACATCTATCCAGGTCACACACATAAGTCCTAGGTATATTATTTTGTACATTCTATCAAGTATACCTGGTTTCCGTGCAACATTTTTTTCACGACACCTTTCCTTAAGCCTAACATCATGCTCCAGACTGGGTAGAGAGAAGAAAGAATAGATCATGGAGATTTTTGGGATAATATACAACGTCAACTGAATTTTTTGAAACATTTTTTAAATTGTTCTCATCAGTGACACAGGCTAAGGGTTTTGGACTCTTGAGGGTCTCTTTTGGTTTTGCTCATTGGCATCTTTTGGGTTTTATATCATTATATACAATGTGATCTAAGAGGTAAGTGGATCAGGGAGGCTCTAGGTCTCTGCCATCGCAGAACAGAGGAGGCCTGACTCACGTACTACATCCACAGGTCATTGCTCACGCAAAGCAGAGGGGATGGGATTTTTTGAGCACGAACTCAAAGAACTCAGAATCGGGCGTGCGTCTCAGGTTTCCTGGTACACAGTCAAATAGAGATTATACTAACCTAGGTGTGTGTTTCTTATCTAGCATCATACGTTATCTGTAAGTGTTGTGACAAACCGTACCTTTTGATTGATTGACAGCAGAGCCTACCAAGCACATCAACCGTGAATCACTGCTTTTCACATCCACCTTACACGTGTCAGTCAGCAAACAAATTCTCATACACACAAACAAAAGATTAAAAATAAAAAAACATAATTTTTGAGGGGTCAACTATTTCATCTTTTCTATTATTCCCCTTGCATTTTGATTTTTAATATCAACGCACATTTTTTTAAACACACACTGACACATCACTAAATGTCTACAAAAACTGGCCAAGCTAACCTTCAAAGTTTATCTTTTTGAAAAATTTTCAGAACTAGGTTTTGTTTCATGCACAACCATACTTCAAATCAAATTAGCCAAGAAACAAACAATTCAGACAATGTTACCTTTTCTGCTGATCTTTTCAGATTTACCTCTTACAAGGAGAACATACTCCCCTTAAAGATATGCATGTCATGAAGTGTAGAGATGCCTCCTATCCTATGCCTGGAACAATCACTTTCAAAAACAAATAAGTTAATGGAAGTCCTCCTTGAGTGTTCCTGCACACTGTGAGAGATTAGTTAGCCATTAAAACCCAGGCCATTGTGGTTCTGGGTGTACCTGAAGAGTCAGTGAAAGTTATCTCTTTTAAAAACATTCCCTTTGTGACATCAGGAATTGGAGTTGCAGCTGCCTTTGATTTAGGTTTTCAAATTCCAGGTGATTTGAAAGTTGTTTTAGTCACCTTTGAAGTAGTGACTTTAGGTATTTCAACCTTCTTCATTTCAGGTTTCCTTTTCAAAACAGTTTTAGTTACCTTTGGAGGGGTAACTTTAGGTTTGTCATCATTGTGTTGTTTTGAAATTGGTTTCTTCACCTTCTTATGAAAATTTTCATAATTTGGAAAAACATATTTTTGATTTGAAAATGTCCTTTGCTCTTTGGCAGCGCCCCAATGTTGATCAGAGGGGTTTGTATTAGGAGAAAGAGTCTTCATTGCCTTAGGCGGTTGCACCTTCATTGGCTTAGACTTAACTGATTCCCGAGATGAAACACTCCGACTTTGCGGATAATATGGCTCATAGGGGCGATAGAGACAATTTCGGGCAATGTGACCAGGATTGCCACAATTAAAGCATGTCTGCTTCTTGAGATAGAAGTCAGACGTGTAACCGTTTGTCTTTAGCTGCTGAGGTGGAGCACCATTTGCTTGTTTCTGCATCTTTGACCTGTTTTCTGATCTTGGGTTGACTACGGACTGGTTTCTCGAAGCTTGAGTTGAATCAATCTTTGCAGTTCTTGTGCTCCATGTATTCTTTGATGTCGAGGCAACATTTCTACAATTGCAACTGCATGAGCCTACTGATGAAACTGGAGACTTGTTTGTCATCTTGGGCCTTTCAATCTTGATAGGAACAGAAGTTGGAGGCTTGATGGTGATCTTGGGCCTTATAGTCTTAATGTCTGATGATAAACCACCATCGTGACCCAAGCCTTTGAACTTAGTGGTGAATGAGGGTCGCTCTTCTCCTTTAATCGGAATGAATATAGACCATGTTGTCATGAATATCTTACCATTGGGCCTTGTAGTCATCACCACTCGTTCCCTCTTTACCTCATCCACAACTTTGGAATAAGGAGTCTCGATCTTTGGATAAGGAACCAACTTTTCTTCATCAGCTCTCTTCACCTCACTGGAGCTTGAGCTTGCACACTCAGTAGTTTTATTAGACTAAGTTGCTTCAGTGGCTGTCTGTTCATCTTTATGTGTTGGTTGAGGCCCATATACCATGGTTGCTTCATTAAGGGACTCTTTCAACACTTTATCTGCATTTTGGGGGCAGTTTGATGTACTCATGTTGTAGTGGGGGAGGAAAGTTTGCATCCCCGAGACCAGATGTTTCTTGCACATTCTTGAGTCGATCTTCTGATTTAAATAAGGCATGGTGAGAGTCCATCATTTTCTTTTGTATAACTTGATGCTTCACCAATGCAATCTCAGTAGAATTAAACTTTGCCTTCAGTTCAGTGAGTTCTCGTGTCAATTCTTCCACCTTGCTTTCAGCCACTCTTAAAAGAAAATCCATCAGATGGTGGAGTGGGTCCCCCTCATGCTTTTGACTATATCTGGTATGATCCCTTATAATGCCTTTTCACTCAAAACTCATTTGTTAAGATTTTGTGTTTGGTTTGTCAATTTTTTATTATCTGTCTTGATTTCTGAATTTGTTTGCCTTGTTTTATTTTCTTGTAAAAGTTGCCTGGTTATAAACTTTCGGGCTTGAGTTCAGGGGAAGGTTTCTAGTGTACGGGATTAACGTTGAGTTTTTTTTAAAGGGGGTTAAGTTTGTTTAAAAGGAAATTGATTTTGTTAAAGTTTGGGTGTCATGTGTCAATTAATGTAACTTGAGGGGCCAAGTGAAGTTTTGTTTTTTTTTTCAAAAAGGGTTTAATAAAAAGGAGGAGAGGACCCATCGGTCCCCCCATTTTTCCATCTCTCTCCTCGCTCCAAACCCTAACCACCGCATCCAACCTCACCGACCATCACCACCACCTGCTGCCACCGTCGTTGCTGACCACCACACACCTCGCCACCTCCCTGCGATCTCACCACCATCATCCCCATCGAAAACGGACCACCACTGCCCCTCCGATTGTTCACAGCTCCGCCGCCACTGATCCTCCTTGAGTCGCCGCCCTCTGCCACCGTTTCCTCCATCCGACGAACACCTGTTCAGTCGGAATCACTCACCGATTGCAACCCCTGAGTTAATTTTGATCCATGGGGACCCAACTGAAGCGCGTTGCTAAACCCACTCAGGACCGCCTCGAGTATGTCCTTCGTTTTGTGATTTTTTTGTCGGGATTGGAAGGGATTATGGATTGGGTCTATTGTTTGAGTGAAATCGGGTTCAAAACTCGCATATATGGTCTGTTTAACTGAATTGCAGGTGTCAATTGAAGAAGAAAGGACTTTTCGATCGAGCCAGGGGCTTCTCGATCAGCCTGAAAAGCTTTTCGATCGGCCCCCGGCACTTTTCGATCGATGATAATCGATGACCTGGGCCTTCTCGATCGAGACACTAGGCTTTCCGATCGAAATCTATGCTTTTCGATCGGAGCTTGGACTTTTCGATCGAGATTTGCACTTTTCGACCAGGGATCTCGGTGATCACTCATACTTTTCGATCAGACGGATGCTTTCCGATCGAAAACCCTATTTATCGATCGGAAAGGTACCTGATGATGATACAACTGGTTTTTTTCTGGTTTTAAGCCGTTATTCTACCCGTTTTTCGAGAAATCCTTAAAACTAATGAATTCTTGTTTGTTTTGGATGTTTATCTGTGTTTGTGAGTGCAGGGACTTAGAATTTGTCAAAAATCACAATACGGTAGCATATTTGCTTGATCCACCAGAATAATATCGGGAGAAGTACCAGTCGATGATTGCATGACTGAAGAAGTGCTGTCTACACGTTGCACTTACAGCAAATCCTGTTATCTGCAAACGTATGCAAAAAGAATTTTGGAAGACAACATACGTATCTGATGATGGAAAGAAGATAATGGCCAAGATACAAGCAACAGAAGTGGTGTTGACTGAAGAGAATTACAGACAAGCTCTCAGGCTTAAAGATGTTGCTGCAGATCCTATTACTCTTGATAAAGAAATGGTGTCTCAATGTCTAAAAGAAATGGGTTATCAAACAGTTTCTCCTCCTACTATGAAGGCTCTCCTTCCACCATACTGGAGAATGCTGGCCCATTACTTGTAGAAGTGTGTGATTGCAAAGAAGAGCTCAACAGATCAACTGAACCAAGTGCACACTCATGCTATGGTGTCATTTGTTAGAGGGGTTCGATTCAACTGGTCAAGGTTGATTTTTGATGATGTGAAGGCAGTAGTGACCAGGGATAAAAAGTTTGCAGCCGTTCCGAGGTTCATCCAGCCAGCTCTGGATTCAAGATATCCAGCCTTGAGGAAGACCAATGACACTCATGATACTAAGCCTATGGGGATTGAGGTTTTCCTGATGATTAATCCGAAGAAGAAACTGACTGACAAGGTACCGTTTGGCAACAAGTTTGGTGAGTTTGCTGAGATAACAAGAGAGGAGGTTCCTGTAGAAAGAAATACAGTTATTGATGAAGAACACAATGTACCTGCCTTTAAGAAGCCTGTTACTAAACTAACAGATAGTTCAGATTGGGAAGATTTTGATCTTGAAGACGTGCAAATTGGTGCATTGAACTTTGAAGGTGAAGAGTATATCAATTATGATACATACCTTGATGACATCAATATTGAAGATGTTGAGATTGAGATTGCTGAGACGCCATTGATAAGAAAGCGGAAAGCTACTGAGGAGCCTCCCCTTGGTACTTCTGCTACTACAGAGCAGACTGATGAAGTAGAGACTACTACACAACACACCGCAGAAACTCCACGTGACCCTAGAAGAAGAAGATTAGATCCGCGTGCACCACCAGTAACCAGTGCCGGTGCTGGTCAATCATCTTCACAACCCACCGCCCAAGACAAAGGAAAAGCGGTAGAGACACCCGAATTCAGATTGGAGAAGGAACTCAGAACTGAAATTGCACAATTAAAAGCCCAAAACACTGCCCAAAGTGAGCTGATTGGAGATCTTGTTGACATACAGAAAATTCATGCTACGGAACTGGAGAATCGGAAGAAGGTCAACAGACAGTTTTCAAGTCAGCTTAAAGAATTGCATAGAATGGTAAAACAACTTACTTCAGCTGGTACAAGTGATTCAAAGAAAGATGACCAAGGAGATCCAAGAAACAAAGAAGGGAGTTCAGGTGCCAGTGGTTCATCTCAATCACCGGTATTTGACTTTGAGTCAGATATCCTTGATACTTCTGACCCAGTATTGCCTGAAGCAGCTGATAAAGACACAAGAGACAGAGACTACATGACAGTGCCAGCTTCAGAGTTTGATGGAGGTTGGGAGGCTCAGACATATGCTTATCCTCCTGAAAGATATTTGATTCAGCTGGGAGAGCATTATCATGACACAAGAGGAATTACTAAAGAAATCAAATCCTGGATGTTTGATGATGAGAAGAATATGTTTATTGTTAGAAGAAAGGGTCAGTTCCCTCGGGAATATTACAAAAGCTGGACCCAGTTTTATTCCTGGACGAATGTGGATCTGACAATGTTGTATAAGGCTCTGTTTACAAACCCATCACAGAATGATCAGGCTAAGTAATTCTACCGAAAATTGGAGAATGCAGTGCTTAGCAAATTCAAAAGGTTTGAGGAGTTTCCCCACAAGAAGTCATATGTTAAAAAATACAGAGGCGTGTTCAAGTGGGATGGTAAGAAAGGTAGTGGGTCTAAGAAGAAGCTTACTAATGTGTTGTATCCTCCAACAGAGAAGACGAAGACAATACCTCTGCCGATGCATCATCTTGAGGATTGTCTACATGACTTCCAAACTTGGGCATACAGTGACTACTCTGGTGAAGCAAAGATTCTTTGTGAATCAAAGACAATGAATGTTATGGAGGTTCATGACCTGATTAGGTTTCATAAGAAGGATATTATAGTTCTGGCCAAGCATCAGATTGAGAGCAAAATCAGAGACAGAAGAATATGCGAAATGCTATACACGAGCTGTTGCAGAGATTGTGGCCAAAGAGTTGTGGTATGATCCAGCAACGGTGCAGTTATCAAAGAAGGTCAGAATGTAAAGACTGCTGTCCAATGCTAAAGCCTAGGGGAAGATTGTAGAGACCATAATTGTTTGAGGCTTTTGCATTAAAATCTTTTGGGCTAGTTCTGGTTGTAATTGGGTTAATTAGTTTATGGGTTGTTAGTGGGTCTTGAGTCCGGTCGCAAATAGGCCATGTGGGCCGAATTATTTGACTTGTTGAACAAGTATTAGACTTCCTATATAAGGTTAGCTAATCTAGGTGTTTAGGTTTGTTGATTCTCTAGGGTTTTGTGGGTGTTTTGCGGATTCAAGTGTGTACCGAATTCACTTTGTGAATTCGTAGTTCTCAAGTGTAGTAATCGGATATTCTTCAAGCTTTGCAAATCGGTTTGTGTTTCTTTTAAGTGTTTTCTTGTATTTGCTATAGTTTTCCGACTTCTACTTGAATCACTTGTTAATCTCGGATTTCGCACGAGATTAATAAGCATTGATATCGCGTGAGGGTTAAATTTGATCCTTACATCAATCATCCGCTTTTCATGGATTAGTAAATGCGCTCAACTTTAACTTTTCAAAAATGACATTTGATAGAATGCTGGAAAATCTAAAATCTAAAAGGATCTTTTACATGTACCCCAGATTCATCCAACACATTCTCAATTGTGAATTTCCAAATCTGCAAATCTCTGATCAACATCTTGAACTAAAATCTTTTACAAGTAAAACATGTTCTAACATGCAAGTGAACAAAACTGTTTTTCTTGGTAAAGACACATCACACCCTATGCCTAAGGCAAGGACTGCTCCTAAGCGAATTGCTAATGGGGACAACATTGTTACACCAACAAGTGTTGAGCCCACACCAGACCGACCATCCTCTTCCACTGATATACAAACTCCCACTAAAAGGAAGAGGATGTCCACATCAAAAACCACACCCAAAAATACCACACGCACTCCACAATCACCCAAAAGGAAAAGGACTAGGTCTCCTTCACCTAGACCCTCCATAGGACAACCTCAGAATGAGGGTGATATATCACCTAAGCCACATGAAGTAGATTCCCCAACCCTAATTGCAGGGAATATACTGTTGGACTTGGTTCAATCACCTAACCCACATTCTACTAATAAGGCGACTTGCAGTAGTGATAAAGCAAGTCAGATGGAAATGGCTGACACTACTCATGATGTCTCACTGGACCTTGAAGACAGTGCCAACATCCTTAAGACCCAATCCATGGCAACTTTATCAATCAGGGAACCTATTCAGGAACCTTTGATTGACAACAGGAATCCCAGGTGCCAAGAAACCATGGGTGCTGAGCATGAACAAGGTCGGCTTGTTTGCTCTTCTTTGCTCAAAGATACTAATGACACACCAGTTGAGTGCAGAAAGATACATACTGAATTGACGGTTCGATGTACAAAACTTGAATATGAATTGGCAGCTCTCCGTGCAATTGTGAGAGCTCAAGGAGAAGAAACTGAACGGTTGAAGGCAGGACAATCTGTGAAAGCCACTGATAGGTAGGGTTGTCAACCATACGTTGAAATGAAATATTCACATGTCAAAGTAGATTTAATTCAAAATAGGATCTTGCACATGGTGTCTTCATCAGATGTTGATGAAGTTGAACAAGTTGATCCGGTTGAACAACTTCATCCGGAGGAAGAAGGCCATGTTGATCTGGTTGAACTAGTTGATCTGGTTGAACAACTGTCAGGACCGATTTCACATCAAGAATCCCGATCTTGAGCAAGAACAAAGGTGAGATGGAGGAGGAGACGGGATGGAGAGAATCAAAGATAATAAATGACAAGAAATGATAAAACAAACGATTCATTGATTATTGCTGAATGATTACAACGAACCGAATGATTACAAACTCGTCATAGGAAATCCATGGTCACATTGGGTTGAGCTCAAACCCAATGTGTGACTCTCTCTCTAGAATGATAGCTCACATCTCTCTTTATTCTTTCATTATTCATCCTTTCATCATCTATCTAATGGAGCTATCCCTTCCTATATATAGAGAGCCCATGTGCTCACTAGCCCACTAACTAGCTAACACACATAAAATGAGCTAAATACAAATAAACAAATGACATAATTATTATTAATTAAATCAAAGATGATTTAATCAATATGAAGCTTGACTCGCTCGAACCGATCTTCCGTTGACTTTTACGTTGACCGTTGACCCGAACGGTTGACTTTTCCAGAAAACGTCTTCGGTCCAAACTTGCTAGCCTCGAGCATCACAACCCGCGTCTCTGAATCAAATCACAATGGATTCTTCAACCGAATTATTCGAGAATAGATTTGATGGCGTCAGTCATACTTATTAAAAGTTCCAACAATTCCCCCTTGACTGACGCTTTCAAATCTGTCATACTGGTGAAGAACCGCTCTGTCGTGCATCTTCAAAGAATAGCTGATAAACCGGAATCTTTCTGTTGTGAAGGTTCCCCCTTTGAATAAGCTTCTTCTGTTCTTGTTGCTCCAGTTGAGATCCAAGTGCTGCAGTTCACTCGGTTCACACGGTCGGGTACAATACTAAGAATGCTGAACATTGGAGAAAAAAAATCGCAACAAATCGAATCAGATAAACCAATCAAACACTGAAAATGCTCCAACTTCAGATAATCGACCCGATAATCCAGATCCATAGAAGTTCCCCCTTTTCTCTAGATCCCTCTGAAAACATCCGATGCGGAAGCGGAAAATCAGATGCAGAGAGTGGAACCGTTCCGCTCAGTTCCGTAGAGAAAACGGTACAAAGATCCTGAAATCGGACAATCTCGCGAAAAACCGAAAGACGGATGCTGACAGTCGTGAATGATCCATGAATATTACACTTCTTCCACGTGACTGGGTTCGATGCAAAAATAAAATGTCCAATCGGTGAAAAACTGAGATACTGAGCGTAAACGTGAAATTTATTCATAACCGGAGTCTTCGAAATTTTTGGTGAAGAAAATCGAGCTCGGAAAAATATTCCGTGAAGAATTCTGAGTCAAACGGTGCAATTTGGAATGAATCTGAGAAGACCGTAAATTTTATTCAAGTAACAGCCTTCCGTTAGAGATTTAACGGATTATTCCAATATTTAACTGAGATTCCAGTTAATTCGGTTAGATGACATCAGCGCTGCATCAGCTAAACAACTTGGAGTGAGACATAACGAAACAGTCACGAACTTAACCGAGAAGTGAAACCAGTCCGTCAGTGGTCGTTAGCTAACGTGGCCTTGACGTCAACAAAAACTAGAAACCCGATCAATAAACGAAATAATTCCATGACCAATAAAATATTTTCACAATTTCGTTGCGGCGTTATCTCGTTATTCTTGTAGAAAAATTGATGAGAAAAACCCCGCATTTAACGAAATAATACTGGAAAAATAATTAGTGGAAATTAAATCTCCCAATAAAACCTTAATCCATGCCAAAATTAATTGACCAATCAGATTAGAGTGCAGAAAAACCATAATCCGTGTGCTAAGCCATGACCCAATCAGAATTGAGCTTCAAATAAGATCCAACGGTGCAGAGAAAAAAGATCCAGCGGCAGTAAAGAATCGATCCGTGTGAGAAGGTTATGGCCCAATCAAGAGAAAGGCTGGAAAAGAACATGCGACATCTTTATTCAAGGTGGGGACCACGCGCTCCCACATCAGCCAATAAGCCATCGACAGCCAGGGAGATTCAACGGCTCTTTGGCCAGGCCTGGTCCCACCGCTATTTCCAACAACCAATAAGAGAGCAGCCCGCATTCCTTTTTCTACGGATACCTAAATCGACCAGGGCCCACAAGACTTAAATCCACCAATGAAAATTCGACAGCATGGAGAGAGAATGTCTTGAGTTGACCCGGTTGAGAGGAGAGAGACATTCCGTCTGGACCAATGGAATTACGCCACATCATCCAGCCTGTCATCTCCAACCTGCGAAACCCTAGTTGTCGAGAAACCCACCGGAAAAACAATGGAGTCGCCGGAAAACCGTAACATCTCCATATCTTCCTTATTACTTGACCAAAATTGATGATTTTTGTACCGTTGAACTCGTAATCGCATCAAGAATCCCGATCTTGAGCAAGAACAAAGGTGAGATGGAGGAGGAGACGGGATGGAGAGAATCAAAGATAATAAATGACAAGAAATGATAAAACAAACGATTCATTGATTATTGCTGAATGATTACAACGAACCGAATGATTACAAACTCGTCATAGGAAATCCATGGTCACATTGGGTTGAGCTCAAACCCAATGTGTGACTCTCTCTCTAGAATGATAGCTCACATCTCTCTTTATTCTTTCATTATTCATCCTTTCATCATCTATCTAATGGAGCTATCCCTTCCTATATATAGAGAGCCCATGTGCTCACTAGCCCACTAACTAGCTAACACACATAAAATGAGCTAAATACAAATAAACAAATGACATAATTATTATTAATTAAATCAAAGATGATTTAATCAATATGAAGCTTGACTCGCTCGAACCGATCTTCCGTTGACTTTTACGTTGACCGTTGACCCGAACGGTTGACTTTTCCAGAAAACGTCTTCGGTCCAAACTTGCTAGCCTCGAGCATCACAACCCGCGTCTCTGAATCAAATCACAATGGATTCTTCAACCGAATTATTCGAGAATAGATTTGATGGCGTCAGTCATACTTATTAAAAGTTCCAACAACAACTTCATCCGGAGGAAGAAGGCCATGTTGATCCGGTTGAACTAGTTGATCCGGTTGAACAACTTCATCCGGAGGAAGAAGGCCATGTTGATCCGGTTGAACTAGTTGATCCGGTTGAACAACTTCATCCGGTGCAAGTGACTGCTGATAATCAGATGATCACAAGTGTGATGAGTGATCTGCAAACCACAAATGTGGAGATAGCTCCTGAACCCTATCTTTTATGAGAAAAATTATGATTAGGAATACTCTTAACTGCACTTGGTTATGGAATGCTCTATCTCTGCCCATCATTCATGTTTTAAAGCCTAGTGCTCTATCTCTGCCCATCATTCATGTTTAAAAGCCTTGTGCTCCCCCTGCTACTCCTGAAACAAAAAAGGTTGTTGAAGCTGATGTTGAAGAAGATGGGGTCAAAGACAAGGTGTTTGCAACTGTTAAAGAGACAAAGGCTATGGAACCAAAGACTGAACCTACTGATGAGAATGATTTTTCTGCTGAAGCAATCAGATTCAGGAAAGGAAAATTGGTGATGCCCCAGTACCAATCAGATTCTGAGAAGGTGTTTGCAGCTGTTAAAAAGACAAAGACTCCAAGATTCATTTATGATCAACATGTATGTCTCCCTGAAGATGAGGTAAACATGATAAAATAGGAAATTGCAGATGCTGAGAAAGCTGGACAAATAAAAAGGAATGGAGACATGGCCTTGGCATTCAAACTAGAAGGAGACATGTTGCGTTATTCAAATGATAAATTAATAATGGGTCTGATAAATGAAATCAAGAGAAGGTCTATTGAAGAGAAAATGGCAACGATAGACTCTAAGAAGGAGATAAGAAAAAGAAGAATGGCCACAAAATCTGACAATGGGTTTAAAGCTGAACAAGAAAAGATCAGACTGTCAGGTAACCTTCACAATGCCAAACTCCTTACGAAGTTCATAGATATTATCATAGCCATGGGATGGGCAACTCCTGAACAAGCAAATTTAATGACTGCTAATCAGTTATGCGATATGATGTCCATGGTTGTTCAAGAGGATGGTGAATTAAAACTGAAGGAAAAGATAGATGCTGATGAAAGGCAAGAGAAGATAAAAAGGGAAGAAGAGATACAGAAAATCCTAGAAAAACCTATGACAGAGGAAGAAGAACTCAAGCTTCTCAAATGCTATTCCATGAAGATGAGGGGGAGGACCCAAAAAAGATCAATCCTTCTGGTATTAATAGCTTGGGAATCGGATATTCAAATACCATACATGAACAGAACAAAACTTTAAAGGAAACAGGTGAACCAATACCACCAGGTGCATGTTCTGATCTGAACAGAACTCTAGCCTCACGGCAACCCAGAAGAAACCCTCCTAGAACTAGTTGACCAGAAAAAAAAAGCCTAAACCTGTAAAGCCTCTTAAACATGTAACATTAAAGCCACTTCCACCAAAGTTTAGAACAGACAACTTTACACCCATTGTACCACAACCTAGAATTGATCATATCCTCACCTAAACAAACCCCGAAAACCCTCATCTCCACCCAAGTCACCAGAAAAACCACACACCAAGAGAATGAAGTCAGTGGCTAAGAAGGGAAAAGGAAAAGTGATTAAAGAAGAGGATGAATATAGAGATGTCCATGCTAAAAGGAGAATAATCATCTCCTAGAGGTATGATGATCAAGCCAAAGTATACCTGTTCATAACCAGTTCAGATGAGGTACTAAAGTTTATAGCTGAAGAAGCTATGTACAACCTCATTGACCATGAGTTGGGTGATGTTAGACAGTTACGTGGTGATATGAAGGGTACGTGTTCACAAGAGGACTCCTTGATGCTGAGGATAAAGATGTATTTGGATGACTTATACGGGGAAGTAGATGAAGCCACACAATGCAGCATTGACAATCATATTTCGACGCTTGAAGTTGATAAGGATGGAAAGTTGGTAGTCTATAGAGCTGATGGGTCATTCCTAAGGCATAGTAGAGTTCCATATCTAGAATGGAGCCAGGCTGACAAAGACCGAATGCATTTAATAATGACAACTAACAGGCTTCATGTTGTTAAGAGAAAACAGGTGACCAACTGGGAGTATAGGAAAGAAACAGACATGTATCACATTTTCACTAGTGAACATGGCGAGACAATTAGAAGCTTAGAATATGCTCTAAATGGGTTTTCTGAAGATGAGATATGAGATATTGTCAGGATTGGTGATACTGAGAGCAGAATAGTAACACGGGCCTATCATGAAAGTCCCTTATTTAACAAGGCCAAATTTCGGTTACAAGCTATTGAAGAGGAGAACAAGATGGGAACCGGATGAACTTGGCTGGAAGAAAAGTTGATCCCTGTATTTGTGTAAAATTGCATAAGTTGTTCCAATTTGTATGTTAACATAAGTTGTTACAGTTTTATTCATACACTTTTCATCTATAATAACATACACATTTTCAATTGATCATAGCAGACCTCCGTTTTACTCATAACTATGATCTTACATGAAGTATATATTTATATGTTTAGTATATGTTGGCATTTTGATATGGTGGGATGAGATGATTTATAAACAAGATAAATTTTACTTCTTCAGTAATTGGAAGAAGACAAAACCGGATGAATTACAATTCCTCGGGTAAAAGAGTTCATGAGGATTGAGAGAATATGGACTAGACTTCTTCAAGATGAACCGGATAAACTATAGTTCTAAAGTTATTCAGGATGGTTAACCAGTTTTCATCTATAATAACATACACATTTCCAATGAATTATAGCAGGCCTCCATTTTACTCATAATTGTGATCTTACATGAAGTATATATTCATATGTTATGTTAGTATATGTTGGCATTTTGATATGGTGGGATGAGATGATTTATAAACAGGATAAATTTTACTTCTAAATTGAAAGAAGAACAAAACCAGATGACCTACAATTCCTCAGAAAGAAGAGTTCATGAGTATTGAGAGAACATGAACTAGAGTTCCTTCAGGATGAACTGGGTAAAATAGAGTTCCGAAGTTCTTTAGAATGGTTAACCAGTTCACAATAAAATAAAAATCACATCAGTTCACAATAAAATCTATTTGCAACAATCAAATTTAGAATAAAATCAACTTTAATGATTGTGATAAAATCTATCTATATTAATGGGGTTAACCAATACAAAACAGGATGAAGACTTAACAAAAACTTTAATATATATATATATATATATATATATATATATATATATTGATCTATATATAAATATTTTCATCAGATCCTATACAAAGATCTATCTAACTAGCTAAGACCTAGCATCCGACATATAGTGTTCATCATCAAAGAAGCTATTGCTGCTGTCATCTAGAAACAGCTTTTGACCACGCGGCAATCTCGGTCCCAACTCGGAGGTGTAGGTGGAATCCCTGTTCTGGATTACATACACATCCAGCTCTCTGTCCCCTTCTGGTCCCTGGAGATGAAGTTTCATATCTACTACAACTTCGTCAGTGATGAAATCAGTGTACTCAAGCCCATTTGTGATGGATAGAGGTGGGATCCTCTAGTAAATGAGGAAATAGCCAATCGATGTGCGGTTTAGGTATTGCACCATTTGATTCAGATCATGACAATTAAATGTGCGAATGTCGACATAGTCGACATAATCCACCTTTCCCTTCCACACATCCTGGTCGGCGGCATTCCGGTGGAAATCGCCGCAGTGATGGATCTTGAGGGTGAACCTCCGACCACCTGTAAAAAACCCAAATGCAAAGTAGAGAGTAACTAATTAAAAAACATAAAACCCTAAAAATAAAAACCTGCAGCCATTGTTGAGTGAAAATACACTTACAGGGATTCTTTTTGTAGTAGGGCACTGGTTCATTAACACCCCTAATCCTCCATTGTTTACCAAAGGCAGCCATTGATCGATCGAAGGTAGCCCTAATCCTCCATTATTTACCAAAGAACATTCATTCCATCTAAATGTTTATAACCTCCCGGAACATTACCTTTCGCCACGCATATAAATTCCTACCGTGACCATTCGTCATCTACTATTTAGTCACACAACCTAATAATAGTGGCCATATGTGCTAGCTTTTAGCCACATAACTAAGTAAAAACAGTGGTCATTGCTCACATTTAGCCACGCATAATATATACTTAATAGTTTTATTTTTTTAATTTACTAAGTAATAAAATCTACTCTTCCATCACACAAAATTATTTAAGCGTGGCCATAAATTCCTTTTTGGTCACACGAAAAAATCATAAAAATCATGTGGCCGTTTGGTGCATTTCGCCACTCTTTTTTAAGTGTGACAAATAAGTGCTAGATGTTTTTGTAAAACAGTGGCTAAAGCCACTGCACCTAATTGTTGTTATCACATAAATAAAAAAATATGTGACTAAAGGGTCCAAAGGATATATATATGGCCATGGGTACAAAATATGTGTGGCTAAAACTAGTGTTTCTTACCTTTAGCCACGTTTTTTTTAAATGGTGGCTAGGCGTTTTGGAAAAAACTGTGGCTAAAGCCACTTTTTGACGTAGTGTCACATATTTTCTGCAACGTATCCCATAAACTTTTTGATGTATAGTGAGCGAAAACTGATGTAGCAATTCTTTAGGAAATGCCATTGTCAAAGTACCATATGCCTTCTTCTCAGCTTGATACGCTTTCTTTTGTTCAGAAGTATATTTTCTTTGAAGAATCGGCTCTCCAGAAGCATCCTTAGGATAGATATATTGTTCAGTGAAAGCCAACCACATATCAACATCGTTTGTAATAACATACGCTTCAAACAGTTTAACCCAATTATGATAATCTTCCAATTTTAGCAATTTGGGAACTTTCTGACTTGTTCCAATTTCATTATCAGAGATTGTTTGCATTGTAGCTTGCATCAAATTCTGAATTGCACCAAACGCTTGAAAATCACTCATCTTGTCCGAAAACTTGTATATCAAAACTTTAAACCCAAAAATGAAGGTCTTAGAAGTGGATTTTGGGTATCGAAACGGAGGGTACTGAAATTGCTTGAGCGTATGGATCTTCTACTTAGTCGTAATGAAATCAATGTCAACGAGTAAACACGAAGAGTAAATACAAATGACTTATATTAACCACAGAAATGACCACAAAGTACACAGAGAAAATATGACTCAGAAACTTATGAATTCTATACAAGACGACATATTTATACTAGCTAAACCACGACCGACCGAACCTGAGGTTCGGCCACATGTTCGGACCTTCCGAACTCAAGGTTCGCTGGGAGTTCGGACCACAGCTACATTGCATGTTTCATCTTGTAATCGGTACTTCACATGACGATCAGGACCATGTATCAACAAACTCCCCCTCGGCATGTGCAGTATCATCTCCTCCATTAACACTTGTATCATGTATCTTCAATTAAACTCTTCCTCGATCTTGATGATGAATTCAATCTTGAATACTTGATATTGCATCGTGTGTACTCTCTTTTTATCAACAATTTCAAAAGACTTGAAGTTGTGATGTTCTTTTTCCACTTAAAAACCTGCCAACATAAATAATCTTGGCGCAAAACGTCTCTTAAAGACTCCAATATATTTTGATTTTGAAAGTTGATTTTGTATTTTGTGTTGATCAATAAAAAACAAACAAGAAACAAAATCTTTTTGGCTTTTAGAAAATTTCTATCAAAACACACTTAAAATCTTTTTGGTATTTTCCGATAAGAAAAGTAAAAGCATTACAGAATCGGACATTATTTTTTGTCTTTTGTGAGAAAGATCACAACTAGGGATCATATTGGACATAACATGCTGAGATACACTTCAATTTCGATTATTGATGTTGGAACTAAAATTTGTGTGACTGACGCCATCAAATCTGTTTACCGAAGCACTCGACTGAAGGATCCATGTGAATTGTTCAGAGACGCGGGTTGTGATGCTTGAGGCTTGCAGATTGGACCGAAGACCGTTTTCTAGAAAAGTCAACCGTTCGGGTCAACGGTCAACGTAAAAGTCAACGGAAGATCGGTTCGAGCGAGTCAAGCTTCGGATTAATTAAATCAACTTTGATTTAATTAATATTTTATGTTTATTTCATTCATTTGTATTTTGTTCAGTTTTTATGTAGAGATGATGATTTCTTGTAGAGTGTGAGATTTCCATTCTAGAGAAAGAGAGAGTGAGTCATGGATTTCCATGAGAGAGTGTTCTTCATGATTTCTTGATTGTAATCATTCGATTAATGAAATCATTCGACTTTGTTCATCTTTCTTGTCTTTGATTATCTTTGATTATTCTCCATCATCATAGTCTCCCATCGGGTTTTCAAATCCGACCCTCGTTCTTGCTCAAGATCGGGATTCTTCTAGTGAAAATTGGTCCTGACAAATGGTATCAGAGCGGGTACCGATCAGATTCATCTCACCGTGAATCTGGTCACTCGATTCTGTGATTTTGAGCTTTAATATGGTGAAGATTTGAAAACTCATTTTTTTGAGACTTTTTCTCATTTTTCTTCATTTTTTATGGATTCTGGACAGATCTGATGTTGTTAGATGTTAGGTTATTGTTCATGGAGTCTATCTTGATGATTTTTTCCCTTCAACTTGTTCAAATCAGTGAGAAAAATAGAGATCAGAGCTGTTTTTCGTAACTTTGGAGTTTTTCCCATATTTGGGGTTTTTTGAAGATTTGGGAGCTTTGATTATGAGTTTTTGAGGCTATTCTTCATGGATTTGGATGAAACAAGATATGATTCTTACTGGAAATCGCATTCCGGATCCATTGGAAGCATCCGTTTCGTCTGAATCTCAATCGTTTGGACAGATATGGAAATACACACTTAGTGTGTGTTCTTCGTGTTCTTCGTGTTCTTGAAGATTTCCAAATTCGAGAGCTGTTTTGATCTGATTTGTTGTTGTTTATGGGTTGTTGGTGGCCACAACAACATCATGGACGGATTATTATCACATTTTATTCATCATTTCGAGTTCTCCTTTCATTTTCGAGACAGATTCGAAGATCATCAAGTGAGTGTTCTTCATGTTCATCTTTTTCCAGATTTTTCTAAGTGTCTAAAGGTTTGAAGATGCTCTTAGCGGACTTGTTCAAGTCTTAGCGAACTTGTTCTCTCCTTAGCGAACTTCATTAGTTTTAGCGAACGTGAAGCATGCCTTAGCGAACTTGTGTCTTTAGCGGACTTGAGAAGAGTCTTAGCGGACTTCTGGTATGCTTTAGCGGACTTCTTGAGCTTAGCGGACTTGTTTCTGGGTTTTCGCTCGAGATCGTTTCGGTGAATTTTGATCGTTCAGGGTTGTAGAGGATGAGCTCACGAGTTCAGAGGTATAAAAAATCATGAATTTTTGTTGAGTATTCGCTGTGATATGAAGGATTCACGCTTTTCCGGCGAGGGTTTTCGATTTTCAGGCGACTGGTTGAGTTTTCCGGTCAGGTAGGTTTTCGGTGAGGAAGAAGACGCAAGTGGGGACATGGGGTGATGTGGCAGGTCACTAGTGGCCAGAGGAGAATTCCTTCTCTCTCTTTGGTCAGTCAAGGTCCGACATTCTCAAATGGTTGTCTAAATGTGATTGGCCAGTGTAACCGCGTGGACCCCATAATGCCAAAGAATTCTTTAAAGGTGTTTGGCGCATAAAGTTGCATGGGTCCCATGGTCTTAAAGAGCCATAGAATGCTCATTTGTCGCTACTCTTCTTGTTTTCTTTTTTTGCTGTTGATATGTGATTGGTGGAAGAGAATGCACATGGGTCCATCAGGAAACACAACCATTGAATTCTCTTTCTCATATATGTTGCGCAAATTCTGATTGGAGAAAACATAGGAGCATGGCCCCACCCTCACAAGAAATCCTTTGGATGCTATTACCGTAGATGGGGATAGAATGCTCTATTCTGATTGATTCTTTCAAGTTGACAAGGATTAAGGCTTTCCTATGGAGATTTAATTAATACTAATTAAATTTTCTGCTTTATTCGTTAAACGCGGGCGATTTTCTTGTCGATTTTTAACAAGACTAACGGAGATAGGAGATAAAGCCGCAACGGAATTGTGGAAATTGTTTTATTGGTCATGGATTTGTTCCATTTATTGGGGTTCTCGTTTATTGGCGTCACGCGCATTTTAGCTATCGACCACTGACGGGTTAGCTTTATTATCCGGTTAATTTTGCAGCTTTCTCGTTATGTCTCACAGATTTATTTTTAGCTGATGCAGCGCTGATGTCAGCTAACCGGATTAACTGGAATCTCAATTTATTATTGGAATTATCCGATTAAATCTCTCAAGAAGCCGTTTCTTGATGAAAATTGACAGAATTTTTTCGGATCGTGCCGTTTTCACCAGTTAAACTCAGAGATCTTCACGGAATTTATTTCAGAGCTCATTTTTCTTCGCCCAAAATTACGAAGACTCCGGTTATGATTATTTTTACTCGGGATCTTAAATTTTCACAGATTTGACAATTATCTTTATTTTCGCATCCAACCTCAGTCACGCGAATTATTCACAACTGTTAGCATCCGGCTTCTGGGTTTTTGCAAGATTGTCCGATTTCAAGATTTTTTATCTGGTTTCTCTAGGCAATCGATCGCGACGGTTCGACTCTCCGCATCTGATTTTACGCTTCCGACATGATGTTTTTGGAGAGATTTAGGATAATAGGAGGAATTATTATGAAACTGGATTATCGGGTCGATTATCTGAAGTTGGAGCATGTTCGATGATTGATTGGTTTATCTGATTCGATTTTTTGCGGTTTTGACTCCGATGTTCAGCGTTTTCTTAGTATTGTACCCAACTGTGTGAACCGAGTGAGCTGCAGCACTTGGATCTCGACTGGAGAAACAAGAAAAGAAGAAGCTTATTCAGAGGAGGAATTTCTATAACAAATTGCTTCGGGTTTATCAGTTATTTATTGAAGATGGATGACAGAGCGGTTCTTTAGCAGTTGAACAGATTTGAAAGCATCAGTCAAGGGGGAATATGTTGGAACTAAAATTTGTGTGACTGACGCCATCAAATCTATTTACGGAAGCATTCGACTGAAGGATCTATGTGAATTGATTCAGAGACGCGGGTTGTGATGATCGAGGCTTGCAGATTGGACCGAAGACCGTTTTCTGGAAAAGTCAACCGTTCGGGTCAACGTAAAAGTCAACGTAAAAGTCAACGGAAGATCGGTTTGAGCGAGTCAAGTTTCGGATTAATTAAATCAACTTTGATTTAATTAATATTTCATGTCTAATTCATTCATTTGTATTTTGTTCAGTTTTTATGTTTTTCACTTGTTAGTCACCATCACTATATATATAGTGAGGGTGCCCATTCCAAGAAACGAGGAGTCTCCAAAATGTAGAGATGATGATTTCTTGTAGAGTGTGAGATTTCCATTCTAGAGAGAGAGTGAGTCATGGATTTCCATGAGAGAGTGTTCTTCATGATTTCTTGATTGTAATGATTCGATTAATGAAATCATTCGACTTTGTTCATCTTTCTTTTCTTTGATTATCTTTGATTCTTCTCCATCATCATCGTCTCCCATCGGGTTTTCGAATCCGACCCTCATTCTTGCTCACGATCAAGATTCTTGTACTGAAAATCGGTCCTGAAAATTGAAGCACACAAACCATGCCGATTGCAGATATAATTTGTCCAACTTTAAACTCTGTCAGGACCATATTTGAGCAGCTTGTTCTCATATGATTCATCACACAAGTGCGGAAATCATGTGTGATGGTCGATATATGGAGGAATCTACATCAATGCTCACCCATTGATGATTACTAAAGCTCAAGAACACACACAAACACCAAGAACACACACACAAAGGCTCTCTGTAGGAATAATACTCCACCAAGCGTTTCCAATAGGGTTTTCTCAATGGTATTTATACTACTAGAGAACCTGGGACAAATAGAATGTTTGACACGACACAATCATTACCTAGAATTCAGCAAAATATCCTAATAGTAGAACAAGTTCACTAAGACATAAATGAAGTTCGCTAGGACTTAACAAGTCCGCTAACAAGTACGCTAAGTAGTAACAAGTCCGCTAACATGTCCGCTAAGTAGCAACAAGTCCGCTAACAAGTACGCTAAGCATAATCAAGTTCGCTAACAAGTTCGTTAAGAACAGATTAAGTACGCTAGGAACAAAACAAGTCTTCTAAGCAAACAAGTTCGCTAGGAATAAACAAGTCCACTAAGATTACATACAAACAAGTACGCTAAGAGTAAATCAAGTCCGTTAAGAGCATAAGTCACAAGTACGCTAAGAAGCATAACAAGTACGCTAACATTTACACAAAGTTCACCAAGTACATATCAAAAGACAATTACAAAACAAAGTATCAATTACATGATAAGAAAACAATAAGTTTGTGTTGCTAACAAATAGGTTCTAACAATTCCACCCTTGTTGGCAATGCAAACTCTCGAGCTTCAAGCATCTTGACCGGTCAACTTCAGCAGGAATCTCCAGTTCTCTCTGGCTGCAGGTTTATCTTTGTCAGATAGTACGTGAATACCCATGTCATACAGCCTAAAGAGATCTTGCCACACGAGCTTCTTCAGGTCATTATAATTGTTCAGCTCGACCAATCGTCTTGACTTATCCAAAATGACACTTGAACCATGTTCTTCAATCAACCAACAAGTTGTTGTTTTCAGGAGTTCTGAATCAAGAGTGAGTCTTCCTAATCCTGCTAGCCTTTTGCACCACCAGTTTAAGAATATCAAGAAATAGTTGGCATCATAGCATTCATAAGGTCTCAACTGAACAGGTATTTTCCGCATCTTCTCATAATACATTATCTTTAAGTAAGAACGAGAGAGAATACGGAGTTCTATAGCAGCAAATAGTCTGATAGCGTCAGTACCATCTCTTTCGATTACCAACTCATGAGTCATCCCGTTATAATACCAACTGATCATAGGAGCATTCTTCTGGTTTCCAGGGATAGTCTTTGCTTTCACTTCCTTTCCAACATCCTTGAACATACCTCTGTGAGGAGCACGAAGTCTTCTTTTCTCTTCTACTAACTGAGCTTTTCTCTGTGCTTCAGGATTTTGACTGAATCTTTTATCATTGTAAGTAGATTGGATCAACGCAGCAGCTCTTACACCCTTTGGATGGTTAGTATGGTTTACCAGGTCCAGGTACTTGAGCTGTTTGAGTTCCCAAGAGAATAAACTAGTGAGAGCTTTGAAGTCTCCAAATATTTGGACATATCCATTTCTCCTCTTCACCATGAAAGCATCAAAGGCTTCATCATATTTCCAACCTAAGATCTTCATCCCATGATTGACGTTAGGGTTGCTAGGCATCTTCCTCAAGTTTTTGGCAGCAAATAATTGCATGGCCTTCAAGTTAGGAGTTAGCTTTTCCCATTCGTCATAGACTTGGGGATTATCTTTTCTCTTAAGAGCCTCAGCCCGTTCCTCTTCAATGATTCTGATTTGTTCCAACTTGGCCAACCGCTCTATCTTCCGGTACTCACACACAAACTTCCGGAGACCAGGAAGTCTCTTCTTGTAGTAAGCTTTCTTATCAATGTTCTTGAATTTACAGAAGTTGCGGAGTGCTTCAGAGTTCATACTGTTGGTAGTGGATTCAATGTAAGCTTCAGAGTCAGGAGGATCCACAGACGAGCTCTCTGGAGGAGGAATGAATGTGTTACCGATGTCCAGGGTAAGGTCCGAGAGATGATCACGGATAGGAAGGAAATCCATAGTCTTGTTTGTGTCGGCAAAGATATCAGCTAAGAAATCAGGTTGTGCTTCAACTGTTTGATTTTGAGGTAGGTGAGAATTCAACCTTTCCTCGTCGGTGTATAACTTGGTCAACTCAGTGTCAGTGAGACTCATCAGATATTTCAAAGAGAAGTTGTCTTTCATCAGAGTTCTGACCATGTTAGCTGTAACAGAGTTGTCATCAACATCAACATCGGTTGCCTCTAAGTTTGTGACAATGCGGATCAAAGGTTCATCTGTTCTGATTGATTCTGAACGTTCTAGCAAAGTGCTCGACCCTTTCGCATACATGACAACTGGAGGATGGTTAGATTCATATCTCTTTAGTGCTTCAGCCTTTTCCTCTCGAAGTCTATTTTGTTCCCTGAGAGTTTCATCAATAAGCGCTCTGCGCGATCTTTCTTTCTCAGCTTCCCTTTTACGATGCTCTTCAGCAATTTCTTCAGGAGTTAAAATCCTTTTTCCTCTATCTTCAGTAGACGGACCAGGTTGTTCTGTAACCACAGGCTCTTGAGTCTCAGTCACATTTGGTTCATCTTCAGTATCAGACTCAGAGGAGAAGTGAATAAAGGAGGCTTCAAAGATCTGATCACGGAAGCTTTGCTCAGTAGATACTGTGGGAACAGATTGACTCTCAGATTCTCTGGCAGCACTTGATTCAAGGTTGATGATGTTTGCATCTGCAGGAATAGAACCTGGAACATGGGGAGCAATGTCTAAAGCAGAAGCCTTAGCTGAGGACTGCATGAGTTCAGAAATTGAAACCTGTACAAATATATCATCCACCTCCTTCTTCACTTGAATAGGAGTGGGAAACAGAGGTTCCATATCTTCATCTTCACTCTCGATCAGGTCCAAATCAATGTAGTTCAGAGGATTGGCTTCATTCATGAGCACATGCATACGTTCTTGTAGCTCATTCATGTCTTCTTCGTCTCCGAAATCCACAAAGTATGGATGTTCCTCATATGAGACTTCACCAGTATCATCTTCAATTGACTCAATCAGAATTCCACAAGAATTTCTTCTGGAGTAGATCTTTTCTGCATAATATTCCCTGAAGTTGGCCATTGCAAAGTCTAGAAAAGCCGGGTCAACGTGCATGTGACGGACTCCTTCAGTTAATGGAACTAGGGCAGTGGATGTGTCTGTTGTAGTCTGAAAAGAGGGTACAAGAGAGAGTTGAAGGTTTGAACCAGATGCATCAGCAGCCTCTTCATTAGAAGTTCCCTCAATAGCAAGTGCTTTAGCTGCCTGTGAAAATCTAGGAAGTTTCAGATTTTCAGGCACAGGAGCCAGCATCTTGATTGAATCCAAGGTTTCATCTACAGGCTCGTCGTGAAGGAGACTGTTGACGAAAGATTCATCGTCGTCTGAAGAATTCAGTCCATCTCCTTCTGTGAACGTATCTTCATCAAACTCGAAATCACTGTCATGCAGGGGGCTTGAGGAGTCTTGAGCACCAGTAGAATCTTTACCAGCAGGCATGGTTGTTGAAGAATTTGGATCTTGAGAATTGTCACCATCAGTTCCTTGATCAGCTTGAGGCTGGTTTTCAGGCAACTCACTTTCTTTATTACCACCATCATCACCATCTGGTTTGGTACTAAGTTGTTTGTCTTCACCTGATTTGCTTAACAAATCCTTCAGTCTTTGGATCTCAGCAGCCTGTTCAGCAATTACACGTGACTGTTCACTAATCTTTTGGTTAGCCACTTGCAGAGAACAATTGAGATGATCATTCTGACTTTGAAGATTAACAACCTCAGCTTGTAGTTCCATCATCTTCTCAGATTCTAGAAACTGTTGGGCTTGTAGTCACAGTACCAGAGGGGTCAGTGGTAACAACAGCATCTTCAGCTATGATCTCCAAAGGTCTCATATCCATATCAATCCTATCACTGTGATCAGCAGGAGATGGAGAAACAGATGTTGTAGCCAAAGTTGTATCCAGTTGAGTGCTTGAAGGACCAACAACTTCATACTCATCAGTGGAACCGGGTTTTCTTCTGACTTGGAGTTTCTCTGTGCAGGACTTGCTTCTTACAGCTCTTACCGTGAGTAACTCAGACGATTGATTACGATCATCAGCAGTAATTGTAAGTCTGTTTAAAGTTAACTTAGGAGGAGACTTAGGAGGACTTTCAGTCTCAGCTGCAAGATCATGTGTAGAATCCTCTTGATCGAGAGATACCGAAGAGTCGTCTTCATCTAAGTCATCCTTGGACGGTTTATAGCTTTCATCTGATGATGATTGTGGTGTCAGATTCGTCGAGGCCCTGGAAGATTCTCCAGTCCTTTGCCTTTTCCGAGGGTGAACATCTGCAGTTTGAGCAGGGCTGTCATCTGAGCTTGAGGAGCTAGATTCTTCATCATTAGTGTCATCACCTTCCTCAGCTTCAGAAGATAACACATTCACTGGACTCAAAGAGTGTTCAACATGCTCAGACGCTTCAACATTTTCACCTTGGAGATTCCCAAGGTCTTCAGCAGCAGTAGCAGGATCTGAGATAACTGGGGCATTCAAGTCCAAATCATGATGGACTTGAGCCGCATCAGTGGGATCAACTTGTGCTTCATCTGCAGCTTCATCCATGTGAACATCTCCCTCAGCATCAACGGGAGCTAGTCGAGCTATCATCTCGGGAAAGAAAGGCACTTCATTCCCTTGATACTTACCTTTATGGTACTTGCTATACGAGCCAGTGTTCATAGAACTTGTGGAGAATGTTTCTCCCTGCTTCACCAAAGTTGGGTAGTAATGGTCTAGGATGGCTTGAACAAAGCGAGGATACATCAGGAATTTCTTTTGCCTTCCAGTGGGGTGCAGGTTGGAAATCATCCACTTCAGCAGTTGGTGGGAAAGATTGAAACCATCACCTGATACAAACCCATGGATAGCACATGCAGTATCTTCAATGAAATCATCTGGAGCTGCCTTGCGGTGTCCAAACGCCGAAATGAAGAAACTGATAATGAATTTCCAGTTTGTCGGGAATAGAGTCTTCTGAACTTTGTTGCTGACATCAGGAAGAAAGACACCCGAATATCCCATTCTTGTGATAGTTGACTGCCACACAGCCTTAGTGAAAGTCTTGGGCATGTCAGCATCTTGAAGATCCAGGACAGTTCTGATCTTCTCTTCAGTGATCTCAACATCAGTATTCTGAATTCTAGATCTTATCACGCTTGTTCCATCATCCAATTCTGCAGATTCAGCATTGTACCAGAATGCTTCAATAATACCCTTGTAGATAACAGGGTTAATCTGCATGGCCGTTGCCCAGTTTGATTGTAGCATAAGATCAAGGGCTTGCTCGTTAGCACCTTCCCAATTTTTGTTAAATATGCACCTTCCGTTGTGCAGGCGACCATACTCTAAAGCTTCATGCAGCTTGTCTGGGAGGCATCTGCACATATAGAATTAAAAGATTACATCAAATTCAACACTAGATGAATGTCATGTCACACTAAACCCGTGATAGTGACAGAGCTTTTCATTTGAGTATTAATGACATAAACTAACTCATATAGTGCATATACTTCAAAATGATCACAAGCAACCGGAATGTCATGATTAACAAATGTAAGTATTTCAGGAAAAATAACAGTTGTGTGAAGTAATAAAAATCTGTAAAACAAGGAGCCAGATCTAAATCTCCATTAACATTGACTTAATTGAATGTTTTGCATGAAAATTGAAAAATGACCCAAATGAAGATTAAGTTAACTAAATTCTGATTTGTTGGAGGGTCAAGGAGAATTCCAAAGAGAATTCTACTACTTGGTCTCAACAACAGTCACAGATATCAAGCAAAGGAGGGCTTGGCACACTGGGATCAACACCTACAAGTTTAGGTTGTCCCAATTTGTCAAGTCAGTTTAGGGAATGTCACAATGAGACATGGTTCCACCCGAACTTGTGAACTCCTTGATTTGATATCAGTAAACAACTTAGTTAAAAACAATGCTTTAAATGAAAGACGGGAAAGTTGGATTATAACAAAGCTTAAAGATTCAAAGACTAGTTAAGTGCATGCAATAAGTGTAGCAATGACTTGTCAAACATTCAGAACAATCCTAGTACATCAGAAATATAAACATATACAGTGAGATTGACTCAAGTCCGCTAAGCAGAACAACAAGTCCGCTAGAACTTATTAAGTTCGCTAAGAGAGAACAAGTTCGCTAGGAACTACAACAAGTTCGCTAACCTATGGAACAAGTTCGCTAAGAACAAAAGAAGTTCGCTAAGCAGGTCATGAAGTACGCTAAGGACTGAATCAAGTCCGCTAAGACCAGAATGATCTCATATGCAGATTCACTATACTTAGAAATGACAACAAGGACTATAAATCATATATCAACATTTAACAAGGATTTTCTAGATGCAACAGAGTCATGTTAACACTTATAAGCAAGTAAGAAGTCCTAATGGGTCAAATGTTCCAATTTTATCATTTAAAGGACTAGATGTGATTATATAAGCTTAACAGATTAGATGGAGTCATTTACATGTCATATTTAATCCTAACACACAAATACAAGCATGTATGGATCAATTAACATATACCCAAATCACCAAATTCACATTTAAGCTAATACAGTCACATAAGTCACATAAAAACAATTTCATGCAAGATTTGACTTAATAAAGTCAAAATGACCAAATGAGTGTTCATACAGAGCTTAAATACCTAGGACAGTTCATATGAAACTTAGAGGCATCATAGATCACATCCTATGTATAAATGCTCTCAATTAGTCACAAAGATGGTCAAATCAACTTAGTTAGGTCAAGACATTCAATTATGTCTATCTTAGTGTCAACTGTGTCCAAGATCCCTCCACCTGAGTTATTGACCTGTTTCAGACCCATATGGATCTTAACCAGTCTTAAACCACCAGTGTTAGGCTTAATTGGTTGTCAATTTACACAGAGAGAGACATACAAGTACAAGAAATTAAATAAGGTGATGCACTACCTGATTAATAACATGATTGCTTGTATTGAGAAACACATACCTTTCTGAAGATCTAATGATGACTAAGATCTAATATAAGATGAATAGAATTTCTCAATGACTCAGTGAGTTATCTGCTGGGATCAAGCAAGTTGTATTAGAAATCAAGTAAACATCAGTTTAACTAAAATAAGATAAGGATTGCCCCCTGTGTAGCCAAAACTGAGTCTTAACTCACATTGCCATTTTGATAGAACAACATACCTTTTTGATGATCTAAGGTTTGCTAAGATCAATGAAAAAGACGCAATGCTCTTGATCAATCTCTCAACAGTGATAAGTTCTGTTTTGTGATCAGACAAGTTATGTTAGACTTCAAAGTTTTAGACAAACACATAAAGATATAGGCAATTAGAACTTAAAGGCATAACATGAGAAACTTCAAACTTAATCTATCAATGTGATGAGTGACTAGACTAATCACCAATTATCAGCAGATTCTCAAGTTTAAGTCTCAATCAATTTAAAGTTATGGACAATCATGAATAATAAATTTTGATTGGAGACAATATAATTTCAACACAAGTGGAAATCATTAAGTCAATCCAATCATGAGAGAAAGATATAATTGAAACTTCAAAGTTGTTAAGATTAAACTCACAGGCATATTTAAACAATCAGAATTGAGTTAACCAAACTGAATCGACAGTAGCCACATTGAGTTCTATCATGCCAACCAAAGTTCCAAAATTGACAATTTAAAGAAAAATTCCTAAGTATTCATATAACAGAGGATCATAGCTTATAAAGCTCATAGTTAATCTATTCAAAACAAATTTCAAGGTTCAAACTAATTAACTAGAACATCAAAAGCAATCAACTGTCAAGAACATAAAGGAGTTTTTCAAGTTCAAAACACATTCAAATATGCTCTGTACAAAATATTCTCGGGTTCAAAAATTATAAATGAGAGTTAAGATTCACATACCTTTGACTTGAGCACAAGTATATAAGGATCAAGTAAAGATGCAAGAAATCTGTGATTAACATCAAATTAAAGAGCATTAGAACCCTAAAAAATATGAGAACCGAACCTACGGCTCATTATCATCACCGAATACCAAAATCAACTCAAATATATAAAACCGAACCTGTGATTGCAATGAGAGTGTGCTATATCAACCCTAATCGCAATGAGAACAACAGATTCGAGAGAAATATGAGGAATTTTCGATCGAACAGTGAGGAGTTAGAGAGTCGCCGGTTTGTTTTTGAGAGCGGTTATGTGTTTTGAAAGCGTGAATGAAAAAAAATGACTAAGTCCCCCTTATATACTGTTAGGTCTAGCGGACTTATAAATATCAAGAATTTAAACAAGTTCGCTAAGCCAGTCTCCAAGTTCGCTAAGTGTAAGCGAACTGAAACAAGTACGCTAAAGGAGAAAACAAGTTCGCTAAGGCCAAAGAGAAGTACGCTAAGCCAAAATGAAGTTCGCTAACCCAGGAAGTTCGCTAAGGGTAAACAAGTACGCTAAGCCTAAGAGAAGTTCGCTAAGTTTCAATGAAGTTCGCTAAGGCTAAGGACAAGTACGCTAAGCTTGAGAGAAGTTCGCTAAGTTAGGAAGTTCGCTAAGGCCAAAACTGAACTTGATACAGAAAAATTTCTAAGTAAAAAAGAAGTTCGCTAAGGTATAAACAAGTTCGCTAAGAACAGTTTTAACCTTAGTAAACATAAAATGCAAGTGGAGAAGTTCGCTAAGGCAAAATCCTTCTTAGCGGACTTCTCAAACACTTAACCAAAATTAATCAAAAACATAGGAGAAGTTCGCTAAGGACAAACTCAACTTAGCGGACTTCTCAACATACAAAAGACTCAAACAAAAAACAAGTTCGCTAAGAACAATTTGTTCTTAGCGGACTTCATGAAAAACACCAAAAATTTCTAAGTCCAAAAAATTTACCAAAATATAACAATTTACCATTTAACTACAAAACTTAAAAAGAGAACCAAAAAATGCATGCCTTCCACCAGTAACCTACCAGGAAGATAAATTTTGAATTTATAACACAATTACCAGTCAATTTCAACAAATTTGATGATGACACACCTAGTACCTAAATTTGACTTTTATCGGTCAAAATTCCATCCGAACTCAAAATTTCCAAATTTATCCGAATTGGGTTAATTTTCCACCCGAACTCAAGAATTCATTTTCTTTCAAGTTGGTTAATTTCAAACCAATACCAAGATTAATTTTAGTACAAGTTGGTCAATTTTTCACCAAACTTGGAAATTCTAGCACATTGGCTTTGATAAATCACATATTTTTGTATGGTCGTGGTCAGACATGTTTAGAATCATACCGATCAATTACGTGATCAATAACACTTACAATTCAAATCACCTTTCGGATCCGGTACCCTAAGTCAGATTGTCGGTATTGTTTATCCACTTAAGCTCAGACAAGGTAATTTTCAACAAATTTCTGTGACATATTTATCATGTTTTGTCCGATTAGTGAAAGATGTGATTAACCTTATATACAACTTAAGTTACCAGAATTCTACCATGGGCCATTTTTGCACTTCGGATACAGCCCACACACATAAGAATTTTAAAATTGGTACATATGGAATTTCTTCAACATATGACAACTTATATTATTTCCCCCTATTTCTTTAGTGTTAAGTAGCTGATTTCATGAATGGATATTATGATGGATCGCGTGAACACAAGGTCATTGCTTTCGCAAAGCAGATGTGTCACGGATAAATGATGAATGTGATGATGGGATCGCGTGGTCACAAGGTCATCGCTTTCGCAAAGCAGATGTGCCACGGATTTATTGATGGATGAAGCGACACCAAGGTCTTTGCGTAAGCAAAACAGATGGTGTGCTGATGAGTGAAATCAGGGACTTAATGCTAAAGAAATATTCGTGTGTGTTGGCATATCGTACTTAGCTCAGACTTAGGCAAATTTAAAGAATTTTGCACTGGTAGACTTAAAGGTTCACATTTTCAAGTAAATTAATGTGTAATCACAGAAATAGTCTACTTCTAAGTATGTCGAGCCTACCGACACATCAAATGATAGAATTACCGGTCGATTGGATCATATCCTATGGTTAGATCTACAAGACCAGAATTATATCATGTTCCTTACATATTGTCCGACCACAGACCAAAGGTTTTAGCTTTTTCAATGTTTTTGGTATTTTCTGCTATATTTACTGCACATGTAGTATAGACAAATACTAAACAATTACAGAATTGACACTATTTTTGGTTTTATCTTCCACAGATGCAGGCACGGCAGACAGACACAAAAACAAGCAATTTGAATGAAGAAAAATTCCTTAGGTCATAAATCATTTTGACTCGAGACACAAACATACTGAAATATTTTTCTCAGCCAAAACAAGTCAAACAACATAGGAACAGACTCAAGTGAGTCAAAAGAGTAACAAAAGCAATAACATAAGATAAAATAATTCAGACATCAATAATTAGATAAAATGCAAAACAAGCAAGAAGTGTAAAATCTTTTTGGTGATTTTAGTGAGAGGAATGCAAGACTTAGGATATATTCACAGAAAATTCACAAAAGATAGCAACCTAGAGAGCAAGACACTAACGTATCAGAGAGCAAGAAGTTCCAGTCCTAGTCAAAGTTGATCATACCTATAGAGGTAACCAGAAAATTGAACCTAGACATATCAAATGACTTAGTGAATAGGTCAGCTAACTGATTTTCTGAATCAATCTGAACTAAGGTGACTAGTTTCTTCTCAGCACAATCCCTAATGAAATGGTGTCTAATCTCTATATGCTTAGTCTTAGAATGTTGAATCGGATTTTTAACAATACAAACAGCAGCAGAATTATCAATATGAATAGGAGTACTCATGAAATTCAAACCGTAGTCCAGCAATTGATTTTGGATCCAGAGAACTTGAGAGCAGCATGATGCAGCAGCGATGTACTCCGCCTCAGCAGTTGAAGTGGACACCGTAGTCTGCTTCTTGCATTGCCATGACACGAGTCGGTTTCCCAAAAACTGAGCTCCACCCGTTGTAGACTTCCGATCGAGTTGACAACCAGCATAGTCACTATCTGAGTAGGCTCTAAGATCAAAGGCTGAATCTTTTGGATACCATAGCCCTCGGTTGGGATTCGACTTCAAGTATCGAAAAATTCTCTTAACCGCAGTCAAATGTGATTCCTTTGGTTTGCTCTGAAATCTTGAACAGAGACAGACTCCAAACATGATATCGGGACGACTTGCCGTCAAATACATCAACGACCCGATCATCGAACGGTATAAGTGTTCATCCACCGAGACTCCTTGAGGATCAGTATTCAGTCTGTGACGAGTTTCCACTGGTGTAGAAAATCCCTTAGAGTCGTGATACCCGAACTTTTTCAGAATTTCTTTAACATATTTCCCTTGGCTGATCAGTATGCCATCTGGCGACTGCTTCACTTGAATTCCTAGGAAAAAGGTTAATTCACCCATGGCGCTCATCTCAAACCTTTTCTTCATCAAGTCCTCAAATGCATGACACAAATTCTCGTTCGTCGACCCAAAAATGATATCGTCAACGTAAACTTGAACTAAAAGCATATCCTTCCCGACGTGTCGAATGAAAAGAGTCTGATCAATAATACCCCTCTTATATCCATTTTCCAGCAGATATGTAGACAAAGTCTCGTACCACTTCCTCGGGGCTTGATGTAGACCATAAAGGGCCCTGTCAAGTTTGTAACATTTGTTTGGAAATGACTTGTTCACAAACCCTGGAGGTTGCTGTACGTACACGTCCTCATCCAGCTCGCCATAAAGAAATGCAGTCTTGACATCAAGTTGGTAAACCGTGATGTCCATAGACGCAGCATAAGCTAAGAAAATCCGAATGGCTTCTAGACGGGCGACAGGTGCATAGACTTCGTCATAATCAATGCCGTCTTCTTGCAAGTACCCTTTCACTACTAATCGGGCTTTGTTTCTAATGATTATTCCACGGTCATCTCTTTTGTTCTTGAAAATCCACTTGACCGGTATAGGTTCAACACCCTTAGGAGCTTCAACAAGATGCCAAACATTGAGCAGTTTGAACTGAAGTAACTCTGCTTGCATGGCTTCAATCCAGTTGTCATCTTTGAGAGCAGCAGCAACTGAAGTTGGTTCTTCTTGAGATATGAAGCATGAAAATAGACACGAGTTAACATGTTCTATTTGACTTCGGGTGACCCTTTTGTCTACGGGGCCTATAATCTGGCTGAAATCTGAAAATCGGACCATTTAACTTGAGATTTTTAGAAATCTGAGTATGGAATTGAGTTTATTGAGTGATTTCTACCAAGAATCAGCTCAAACAACTAGCAAATCCAATCAAAATCGACAACTCATATGAGATTTTCTCCATTTTGAGAAAAACTTCAAAAAATGAAGAACAAGGCTCTGATACCAATTGTTAGGACCATATTAGAGCAGCTTGTTCTCATATGATTCATCACACAAGTGCGGAAATCATGTGTGATGGTCGATTCATGGAGGAATCTACATCAATGCTCACCCATTGATGATTACTAAAGCTCAAGAACACACACAAACACCAAGAACACACACACAAAGGCTCTCTGTAGGAATAATACTCCACCAAGCGTTGCCAATAGGGTATTCTCAATGGTATTTATACTACTAGAGAACCTGGGACAAATAGAATGTTTGACACAAGACAATCATTACCTAGAATTCAGTAAAATATCCTAACAGTAGAACAAGTTCGCTAAGACATAAATGAAGTTCGCTAGGACTTAACAAGTCCGCTAACAAGTATGCTAAGAAGTAACAAGTCCGCTAATAAGTTCGCTAAGTAGCAACAAGTCCGCTAACAAGTACACTAAGCATAATCAAGTTCGCTAACAAGTTCGTTAAGAACAGATTAAGTACGCTAGGAACAAAACAAGTCTTCTAAGCAAACAAGTTCGCTAGGAATAAACAAGTCCGCTAAGATAACATACAAACAAGTACGCTAAGAGTAAATCAAGTCCGTTAAGAGCATAAGTCACAAGTACGCTAAGAAGCATAACTAGTACGCTAACATTTACACAAAGTTCACCAAGTACATATCAAAAGACAATTACAAAACAAAGTATCAATTACATGATAAGAAAACAATAAGTTTGTGTTGCTAACAAATAGGTTCTAACAAACTCTGGCACAATCATACTCATAACATCTGGATATGTTAAGATATTGATTAGTTTTGCATTGACCAGGATACCCCACACTATCAGACATACTCAAATATGCTTTTGCTTATCACATTTTGTGATTTCATTTGTAATTTTAATCACATAATGATTGTAACCATGATATAGTCAACTATGTTCCATGCAAAAAGAAATAGAAACGTTAAATGGTCTACCTTAAGATCGATCTTTTGATACGCAGATAAGGCCTCCGATTTAACAAAATAAGAAAATAAAACAAGTTGAGGTTGTATAACTCAATAACAATCAGGTCGATACTCCCGTACACGCAGAGAAAGTCCGATGAGTTATACGAAACACCAAAGAAAATAAAGCAGAATGTCAAACAAACAACGATCAGGTCGATCTTTCGATACGTAGAGAAAGTCCGATCGTTTGACAAAATAAAGAAAATCAAACAAGTTTAAGTGTTTGCAAAACGAACACATGTATACATAGTGACTTCTCATTATATTTTTCACATATCTTTTTCTTGATATATCATGAGATATGCATCAAGATGTTGTCCACTAAGTCAAGCATCAGATTTAGTGTATATCACATTTATATACTTTCTGATTTGCCGAGCCTACCTTGCACAACGATCAAATGATCTTATGGCTTTTTCACTTACTTTATCCATGATTCAGACAATGTCAGCCAATGTACCATCATTTCCCAAATATGTTAGATACAATTTCTCATTTTTCAATGTTTTTGGCTTTTTGCATTTTTTAATGTTTTTGTCTTTTTCCAAATTCTCCCCCTAAAAATGACAACTCTATTTATAGATTCTCATTTTTACGATTAAAAAAAACGACACACTATGTTTATATTGTTAGAAAAACAAACTCTCCCTCAGAATGAGATGGAGTGAAAAACCAAGAAAAAGTGATCAACCAACACAAATAATCTCAGGTTTAGCCTTTTGCAAACAAATTTTGATTTTGAAATTCAGATTAAATTAGCACAGACATTTCACGATCAGCAATTTTCCAATCACCGAAAGGTCTTCCTGAAATACATGTCGACACCAAATAAATCATTAGTTGCTCCGGGATCGAACCGATTCAACAACGTCGGGTCGCCCGGTGTCTTCCACATAGTCCTTTTTGGTTTTGGAAACAACTTTTGGTTTCCAAAGTTGTAAAAGTTTAATTTTTGATCGGAACCTGAATCAGATTCAACCGACGTACGTGATTTAGACCAAGACGATTTACGAGTTGATTTAATCTTTGGAGACCATGGCTCATCAAAAATTTGACCTTTGTTATCCACATATTTGGCGGTTTTGTGGATATATGCAATCGTCGGACAATCAGCAGCTAGATGTCCCGGTTGACGACATACATAACAAAGTCTTTCTCTAAAATTCTTTGAAAATTGTTTTGATTTTGAAAAACCAGATGAATGTTCAGAACTAAAATTATCAAAGAAACCATCAGAAGAATCATACCTAGGAGATTGACTCCTTGAAGATGACGATCTTCCAGAAGAATAAGAAAATTCTTTCTGAGATGGTGATTTCTTTGCAACCTTTGTTTTAGAAACCCTCTCAGCCTTCACTGGTTTCGTAGCCTGAATAGGTTCTTCCTTCACTTTGTAACCCAAACCTATGTGTTTAGATCCTTGATTCTTTGAAGAATTGGAAGAAGAACTTGAAGCTTCTCGTGACTTAGCGTCACTAGTGAATTTAGCTTTGATATCTTTCAGCTTGTTCTTCTCAATTAACCCTTTTCCTTCTTTGGTTGCAGATGAAGAACTTAACACAACCTTATCAAAAACTTTTTCATTCTCCAACAAAACAGACTTTGAAACAAATTTTGGAGCGACACCTAAAGGCTTCTCCTTCTTCTCAGAATTAGACTTGTTCTTCTTGGTTGGAGTATCAAACTTGGAATAATCATGCACTTCAGCTTGAGGATCAATTTGAGCAGAAGTTTAACATCTTCTTTCTGAGAAATTTCTGAACTCTGATCCTGTTTGTATAAGATATTTAGCAATGTCGAAGACAAATTGCAATTCTTCACTTGTCTTTTTAACTCTAAATTTCCAATTTCAAATCATTGATCTTTTGCTGAGCCTCAAATACCTCTTTCTGTGACTTAATAAACTTTTCATTGAGATCATCATAGTCATAAGTTTGTAACTTTCGAATCTCACATTCGGCATATAATTCTTCTAGAACATTTTCTCTCTTCTGTTTATAGATCTCAACAATCCTTAGTCAAAACCTCATTTTTATCACGATAGAGAACATTCTCATCTTGAAGCATAGAAATCTTATTTTGAAGCTTCTCAACAGTAACAGCAGTTTTAGCAATAAGAGCAGTAGCTTCCTCATACTTTTGCTGAACTGGATAACTTTTCTCAAACAAATTCTCAAAATCTTGAGCTGCATGTAAAGCTTCAGCTTTAGCTTTTTCACATTCGTCAGCCAATTGAGACTTTTCCTTCAAAATATCCTCATGAAAATGAACTAACTCATAATACTTCTTTTGAAAATCTTCTACCTCTTTCTTGAGCACCACAATCTCTTCAATTGATAGTTGACAACGTTGTTCAAAACTGGCAACCGTCTGGAGCAATTTCTTACATTTAAGACATTCAACCTCGTCAACTTTTGAACTATTAGAAACTTTGGTCAAATCATCTTGAACCAAAAATGCACTCGAATATGAATCAGAATCAGTCAGAAAACTGTCATCATCAACATGACGAGCAGTCAAAGCAATAGTAATTGGAACATGATTTTTTTTAACTTCTGAATCTGCATTCCATGCAAATTCATTTGAATACCCAAATGTATTGGTCCAATCATGAGCAAAAGTAACAGATCTCTTCTCAACCTTTTCAGCTTCATTTGATGGATGAAAAACTAAATGTGCATGTTGACCAGTCTTCAATTTACTTTCTGTAGAACTTGGACATTCTCGACCAAAATGACCATAAACTGAACACTTATAACATTTCACCTTTGACTTGTCCAAACCAATCTTCCCATCCCGATTCAGTCTCTTCTTACCAGTTCTATTGAAAAATGTCTTTGTCCTTTGAACCAACATAGCATATTGCCAGTTCAAATCCATTTCTTCCAAATGATCATAATTAATTTGATCATAATCTTCATTTGCTAATTCAGCATTATTCACAGCACCAGTGATAACACCAAAGTATGAGATACTAATGCAGACATTAACGCATTATAATCATCGACAGTTTGAACAAACAATGCACTTTGAGTCGAAGAACTTGGAATTGACACAGTACAACCAGTAGATGAATAACCTGGAATTTCATATTTACCTGCCAGAAATGCTGTAGGGGGTGAAGAATTAAGAATATTAGACTTTCCAGCACTCAATGTAGAATCATTTTCACCATGATATACAGCAGAATTCTGAATTTGCGTAGGAAGAGATTTGTTCACCATTAACTCCATATCTCTAGCCTGAATTCTTTTAACCAAATCATTGAAAGAAAATCCTGAAAAATCCTTGTCGTGAGTAATCATCATCACATAATTCTCCCATTTTTCAGGCAAAGCTTCCAAGATCTTTTCTTTCATATCAGCTTCTTCTTTAGTAAGATTCACCAAACGCATTTCACTCATCAGATGAGCAAATCTTGCAATCAGATCGGGAATCTTTTCATTTTGATAATGCTTAAAACTATCAAACTCTTTCTTCAAAACCTTTTGTCGACTTTTCTTGTCTTGGTCATTTCCTTCACATCTTTTTTCCAAAGCATCCCATAGACTTTTTGATATGTAGTTACCAGCAAATTGATGAAGTAACACTTTAGGCAATGCCATCGTTAAAATACCATACGCCTTTTTCTCAGCTTGATAAGCTTTCTTTTGTTCAGATGACATTTTTCTTTGAAGAATAGGTTCACCAGTTTCATCTTTAGGGTAAACATATTGCTCAGTGAAAGATAACCACATATCAATGTCATTTGTATCGACATATGCTTTAAACCTTTTAACCCAACTATGATAATCTTCCAATTTTAGCAATTTGGGAACTTTCTGACTTGTTCCGATTTCATTATCATAGTTCATCATCGTTTGCTTCGTAGCTTGAACCGAATTTTGAATAGCTGCGAACGCTTGATAATCACTCATCTTGTTCGAAAACTTGTATATTAAAACTTCAAACCCAAAAACGAAGGTCTTAGATGTGGATTTTGGACTCCAAAATGAAGGATACTGGCCGTTAGGCTGGTAAAAGTCTAGATCTTCCCGAGACGGTCATTTTGGCTGGTATTAGCTCCCGTAACTCTTTACGGTCTTCAAGTTACGTCAGTTTTCATAAACTACTCAAAATCTTAACACTGTTCACCGAACCTCCACCGAGCTATCTACGAACTTCTCCCGAACTTAAAAGCACCGAACTCCCTCCGAACTTGACCTTTGGACGAACAAACAAAAACCAGTCCAAACGAGCGCCGAGCACAGACCGAATTTTGTCCGAACGAGGACCGAACTACCTCCGAACCCTCACCGAACTCTCACCGAACGATATACTCACCGAAACCTTTTCGGATCTCGAGTTCGGAGCGGTTACACCGAACGTGTCCGAACCTCAGACGAGCTCGACCTCACTCGACACTCTTTTCTCGATTTTCAACGTTTTTGACTGGAATTTTCGACAGGAATTCAAACAGACTCGATAGAAACGAATTAAGAATGAATTTTTTATGAGAAGCACACTCGAGATGATCAAACGAACTCAAAAACGATACTCATTTTCTCAACAACGTGAATTTGAACTCAAAACTCCGAAAAACAATGATTTCCGACGAGTAGAGCAAACCAAATGCTCTGATACCACTTGAAATTGCTTGAGCTTATGGATCTTCTGTTGGGTTATATAACGATTTATCAATTAAACACGAGTACGCAGCGGATATTTTCCTATGAATTAATTTAACTAACCGGATAAAGAACGTGTACCTTTTTAGCTCGGCAAGAGAAGAGTCTTTAGGATTTAAAGCAAATCCCTCTACGTTCGCACACACGACACACCGATGTACGTATGCTAGTACTTGATCACGAACACCTCTTTGTTGATGATAGCTTGGTCGAACCACAAGAAAAACCGAACCCCTTGGGTTCGTTTTCCTTTGCCGTAAACGAGAGAGAAGGAGAGAGAGATTTAGGGTTTTCCTTTCCAAGTATATGCAACCACTAAACCCTAAACCCATAAGGTTTATTTATAGGTTTAGGAAACTTGGAAAACAAGATAGGGATTGTGATAATCCCCTAACCGAATTCGGCCTAAAGGGCTTATCACAAAGCCTCTCCCATTTGTAATCCAATTACAACTCTTCCTAATTACAACTAACACCCCTCTGTTAACAATTAACTGTTAGTTTTTAACGAAACCTCGTTAAATGTTCGTGATAAATATTAATTAACTAATTAATTAATACTAATACATTAGTGTCGAGACGTGTGACCCCGTAGGCTTAAATACTTTCCAGACATACGTTTACTATTACATGATCATATCCCTACAGCTCCCACTTGAGCTTGCAATAGTAAAGGCAATAACATTGGTTAGCGTCTAGCAACACGCCAATGCTCCCAGAAATATTTAAGTACAGTTTCTCAAAGTGTATTTAAATGGTACAGTCATTTACTATCCCTTTGTTACCGATACCGTGTTAAATATGGATATGGATCAAAGTCATTCCATACTTTAACGATTCTGTTTCTCATTCTCTCAACTAACTTAAGATTACCAAATTCAAATCGAGACACCTCTAGATTTCATTTTGGGCACGGCCATGCAAACATCTTAATTAGTCCAATGAGGGGCCCAGTGGTATCTGCTTCAACTTTAAGCTGAAGGAACAAATCCTCTTGACTACACGTGTCAAGTCACATACTTCACTACACTTACTGAAAATAGCTCTTTTGTACTACCTTATTCAGGATAGTTAGACCTATATCAAGTAGGTGCAATCCATACATGCATGACCTGCTTGTATCTCAAGTCTAAGGATAAGTAAAGCAACCATTTACGAATTTCACTTAATGACGCCGATCCATAAAGTGACAATTCGTTAGTGGGTCAGTCCAGTATGCATCCAATGAATACCATGTGAGTTTGGTGGGACCATCCTAACCAATCACTCAGATTTTGTCTTAGTTTAACTATGCTCCCACATAGTTAATCGACAATGGACAATTTAGAATACTTGATAAGTACTCAAGGATTAAACATGCAAATATGGGACACAATTTACTATTAAATGAAATCAAACATATCAAGTACTTTATTTCATTATGTAAACAGAAATTGTTTAACATCCCTTATCCAAATACCGAACATCAGACATACATGATTTAACTAACTAATTTAAGTCCCATGCCCTCGGCATGCCTTTCAAGCTTCGGCCTCGACAAAGCTTTCGTGAAAGGATCAGCTAAGTTAACATCTGTGTGAACTTTGAGTAATCTGATTTCACCCAGTTCGACCTGTTCACGAACATAGTGATATCTCCTGGCATAGTGTCTGGCGCCCTTCTGAACTCCAGGTTCTTTGGCAATGACTAATGCACCCGAGTTATCGCAGTACATGTCGATAGGTAAGTTACTTGTAGGGATCACATCAAGCCCACAAATATACTTCCTTATCCAGACAGCCTCCATTGCAGCTTCCGAAGCAGCAATGTACTCAGACTCTGTTGCAGACATAGCAACTGTGGTTTGTTTCTTGCTTTTCCAATCCACAGCGCCTCCATTCAGAACGAAGACGTACCCAGACTGAGACTTCGTGTCATCTCTATCAGTCTGAAATCCAGCATCACAGTATCCGGTCACTTTGAGCTCTTGATCTGGATTTCCCCCATACACCAAAAACAAATCTCTAGTAGCTCGTAGGTACTTGAGAATGGTCTTAACAGCAGTCCAGTGACTTTCACCTGGATTCTGTTGATATCGGCTAACGATATTCTGCGCAAATGCTATATCAGGTCTAGTGCATCTCACCGCATACATTATAGAGCCTACAGCCGAAGCATAAGGAACTCTTTGCATACGCTTCACCTCATCAGGTGTAGAAGCACCTTGTTTGACCGATAGACCAAGTCCTTCCTGCATAGGTACTGTACCACGCTTGGAATTCTCCATCTTGAATCGCTTCAAGATCTTATCAATATAAGCACTTTGACTTAGTCCAATCAACCGCTTAGTTCTATCTCTATAGATCTTGATTCCCAGAATAAATGCTGCTTCTCCCAAGTCTTTCATGGCAAAACACTTTCCAAGATGGGATTTTACATCTTGCAACATTGGAATGTGTTTTCCTATAATCAATATGTCATCTACATATAAGACAAGGAAAGTAACATTACTCCCACTAGCTTTGCGATATACACATGGCTCATCGGGATTCTGAACGAAACCAAACTTTTTGATTTCTTCATCAAACCGTTTATTCCAACTCCTTGATGCTTGCTTTAGTCCATAAATGGACCTTTGAAGCTTGCATACTTGGTTGGGATGTTTTGGATCAATGAACCCTTCAGGTTGATCCATATAGACTTCTTCATCTAAGTAACCATTTAAGAAGGCAGTCTTAACATCCATTTGCCATATCTCAAAGTCATAGTACGCTGCTATGGCTAAGAGAATCCTAATAGCTCTAATGTCTGCTACTGGTGAAAAGGTCTCATCATAGTCAACGCCAAAACGTTGAGTATAACCTTTCGCCACGAGACGAGCTTTATAGGTGTGTACATTTCCATCCATGTCGGTCTTCTTCTTGAAGAGCCATTTACTCCCAACGGTTCTTGCGTTAGGAGGAAGATCAACCAGGGTCCAAACGTGGTTATCTTGCATGGATTGCATTTCCACGTTCGCTGCTTCAAGCCATTTGTCAGATTCCGGATCTGATAATGCAGCTTTGAAGTTCGGAGGCTCATTGAGATCTCCTGATACGTTATCCTCGGATTCGACTAGACCAATCCATCTATCCGGTTCACGTACGACCCTTTCGGATCTACGAAGTGGAATCGCAACATCATCGACTTGAGGTTCATCACTTTGAACATTTTCCCCCCCAAGTTGATGATTGCTAGTTGTTTCAGAAGGTGACGCATCTTCTAGTAGTTCTACAATTCTCCCACTGTTCTCTTGAGCTATAAAATTCTTTTCAAAGAATTCAGCATATCGAGCAACACGAACAGTGTTTTCGGAAGGATTATAGAAGTAGTAACCCATTGTTTCCTTTGGGTATCCCACGAAGATGCACTTAGTAGTTCTGGGTTGTAGTTTGTCAGGCGTATCGCGCTTCACAAGTGCCTCACATCCCCAGACTCTTAAGTAAGACAACACAGGGACTTCTCCATGCCATAATTGATATGGTGTCTTTTCAACCTTCTTGGTTGGAACCATATTTAGAATGCGTACAGCGGTTTCTAGAGCAAAATCCCAAAATGACATTGGGAGAGTTGTAAGGTTCATCATCGACCTTACCATTTCTAGTAAGGTTCGATTCCTCCTCTCAGACACTCCATTATGCTGAGGTGTGTAAGGAGGAGTAAGCTGTTGGACAATTCCACACGCTTTAAGATAATCCTTGAACTCTTGGCTTAAGTATTCTCCACCACGATCCGATCGAAGGATCTTGATGGTCTTTCCGAGTTGATTTTCTACTTCGGTTTTGAACTCTTTGAATGTTTCAAATACCTCATGTTTATGTTTAAGCAAGTAAACATAACCATAACGGCTGAAATCATCCGTGAAAGTTACGAAGTAGCTAGCACCTTTTCTTGACACATGTCTAAATGGGCCACAAACATCAGTATGGATGAGTCCAAGTAGTTCTTTAGCCCTTTGCGGCTTGTTCGGAAAGGGTTTTCTTGTCATCTTTCCTGAGATACAGGAAACGCATTTTTCAAATGATTCATCATTTGATTGTAAGATCCCTTCACGTTGAAGTCTTTCAATGCGATTTTTGCCAACATGGGCAAGACGACAGTGCCAAAGATAGGTAGAGTCCAAACTAGTTTTGGCTCGTTTGCTAACAGTGAACATTGAATTATTTGAATCACAACCACGCATATCAATTTCATAAATACCATCACAAGGAATAGCATCAAAATAATGAACATTATTTTTAGAAACTGAAATACCGATATTATTAAATTCATTAATAAATCCTTGGTTTTTCAACAAAGAAACTGAAATAACACCTCTAGTGATAGAAGGTGCATAATGACAATTGTCTAACACAATAATTAACCCAGAAGGCAGAATTAAATGAAATTCTCCTATAGCTTCCACTGCTGCTGGAAAACCATTTCCCACGTACAGCTGCAAAGCTCCAGGCTTCAGTTTCCTCCTCTTTCTAAGACCCTGTAACGAATTACAGATGTGAGTTCCACAGCCGGTGTCATACACCCATGAATCACACTTAGAAAAGGAAAATAATTCAATTGTGAAGATACCTGATGTACTAGCTCCGCTAGTATTCTTTCTCTTCTTCATCAACTCAGCTAGATAGGTAGGACAGTTCCTCTTCCAGTGTCCAACTTCACCACAATGGTGACAGATCTGGTCCTTAGCCGGATGCTCTTTAAGGGCTGGAGGGGTTTGCTTGGCTTTAGGGATATGGGCAACAGCCTTGCCTTTACCCTTGCCATCAATCTTGCCCTTCCCCTTTTGCGGTCGTTTAGCCTTTTGGATCTTACCCCCTTTGATCATGAGAACTTGGGGTGTTTCAGTGGCCTTTTTAGGAATCGTTTTTTCATACTCGACAAGCATAGCATGAAGCTCAGGTATAGTCTTAGTCATACTATGCATGTTGTAGTTGCGCACAAAACCCTCAAAATCCTTCGTAAGAGATTTGAGGATCATGCCAACAGCAACAGCCCGATTATACCCATAATTGAGCGATTCCAGTTTGTCAAAGTAGCTCTTCATCTTGAGCACATGACTACTGACCGATTTACCAGTTTCAAGCTTCAAGTCATGGAGTTCCACAACTAGGTCGAACAATTCGACACCAGCTTGCTTTTCATACATCTTCTTTAGCTCTTTGATCATATCACAAGGTGTATGAAACTCGTATTGCTTCTGAAGATCAGGAGTCATACTCGAGATCATCATGCAAGCAACCTCGTCGTATCTGCTATACTCTGCATTGTAGAACGCTTTTTCTTCAGCAGAAGCATCAGCAGCTGGCTCGGTCGGCCAATGATGTTCAAGGACATCAGTTCTCCGTTCAACTCGAAGGACAATCCTTAGTTGACGGTACCAGTCATTGAAGTTAGATCCATTGAGCTTTTCTCTTTCAAACATTTGACGAAAAGCATGACCAACATTGTTTTGAGTGGGGTTTGTCGCCATCTACAAAACAGATTAAGTTCAAAAATCAGTATTTTCGATAATTAATTCCTTAATAAATTTAATTACCCAATGTTTAAACACTTTAAACAATTAAGCTTATTAAGGCTAGGATCCAATTGACCTGCCATCATTTCATCAGTTGATCTGCTAGAAATGATGCATTCAACAGGTAAGTGACGATCAATAATTGTATTCCAAATACAATTCCTAGATTTTATGGGACCTACAACTTGCACCAAGTGATTTGTAGTCATGTTTCATCCCATCTTTTGCCACGGGCCAAGGGTCTCACCGCCTGGCTCGCTTTAAGTCGTCCAACCAAGAACGCACAAATTGTCCACCATTGTGTACCAATGAGTGGGAATTTGCCATGCGAATATCATTTTACCATTGTGTACCAATGAGTAAGATGACATCCTCAAGTGTCCTTTCAAGGTGGGTGGCAAAGACTTAAGTTTGGTTTGGGTCAAAACAATTTTGATGTGTGATCAAAAAGGTTATGTTGTGAAGATTCATGCATATCTTCACCACATAATGTGTTTATAAAATTCTTAGTTTGTCTTTCAAAACAAAAGAGCTCGGTAGCTCCATTCGCAACACACAAAGAAGCGTAGGGGTGAGGTTTGCAACTTTTGCAATTAAAAACCTACCCACTTTAGGGAAGCATGGCGACCCGACTTATACCTCTCTTAGAGTGTGTTCGAATGGGTGAGCCGGTGTTTCTTTTGAATTTTAAGACACAAATTTTATTTAATAAACAAATCATATTTCAATAGTTATTAAACAAATTTCGATTTTCATAAAACAAATTTGCAATAAAACCTTTTATTATGTCACAATTATCACAAATAATCACATAATCTTAGGGTTTCTAATTATCTAACATAATTTTATTTTTACTTCTCTTGATATAAGTAATAACCATGAACGATTTGCATGAAACTTCATGGTTTTTACTTCCTTTTAACATTTAAAATAAGGTACAACTTGTTGTTTAAACAACTAATAAAAACTTGGGTTCACAATTTTTAGACCACAAGAAACGAATTTTTAGATCTAAAATAAGGGTTTTCGATTTTCCAAGAGGTTTTCGATCCATTAAGACGATTACGATCGATATTTGAGTTCCCGATCGTAAACTAGGGTTTACGATCTAAGGGTTTACGATTTAGCATCAAAATGTCGTAAACATGGTTTACGATCTCAGGGTTTACGATCCTGCATCAATATGAGTCGTAAATCAGGTTTACGATCGGAATCACAAGGTTTCCGATCGTAAACTGCCGCCGACCTCCTGTTTACGATTTTGCATCAAATGGGTCGTAATCAATGGTTTACGATCGGAATCACAAGGTTTCCGATCGTAAACAGCCGGCAGATCGTGAACATGAACGATCGATTAGGGTTTTGCGATTTTAACAAGTTTGCGAAATCCGATTTTAGCCAATTGTAAAACCGCTTTGAGTGGATCAAAAAAGCTAGAATCTAGATTACCCCCCTTCAAGTTTTTATTACCGGTAATTAATTAAAATCATAGGTGGCTCGTGATACCACTGTTGGGTTATATAACGATTTATCAATTAAACACGAGTACGCAGCGGATATTTTCCTATGAATTAATTTAACTAACCGGATAAAGAACGTGTACCTTTTTAGCTCGGCAAGAGAAGAGTCTTTAGGATTTAAAGCAAATCCCTCTACGTTCGCACACACGACACACCGATGTACGTATGCTAGTACTCGATCACGAACACCTCTTTGTTGATGATAGCTTGGTCGAACCACAAGAAAAACCGAACCCCTTGGGTTCGTTTTCCTTTGCCGTAAACGAGAGAGAAGGAGAGAGAGATTTAGGGTTTTCCTTTCCAAGTATATGCAACCACTAAACCCTAAACCCATAAGGTTTATTTATAGGTTTAGGAAACTTGGAAAACAAGATAGGGATTGTGATAATCCCCTAACCGAATTCGGCCTAAAGGGCTTATCACAAAGCCTCTCCCATTTGTAATCCAATTACAACTCTTCCTAATTACAACTAACACCCCTCTGTTAACAATTAACTGTTAGTTTTTAACGAAACCTCGTTAAATGTTCGTGATAAATATTAATTAACTAATTAATTAATACTAATACATTAGTGTCGAGACGTGTGACCCCGTAGGCTTAAATACTTTCCAGACATACGTTTACTATTACATGATCATATCCCTACATCTTCTACTTAGTCGTAATGAACTCAATGTAAACGAGTAAACACGAAGAGTAAATACAAATAACTTGTATTAACCACAGAGATGACCACAAAGTACATAGAGAAGATATGACTCAAAAACTTATGAATTCTATACAAGACGACATATTTATACTAGCTAAAACACGACCGACCGAACCTGAGGTTCGGCCACATGTTCGGACCTGTCCGAGCTCCAGGTTCGCTAGGAGTTCAGACCACAGCTACATTGCATGTTTCGTCTTGTAATCGATACTTCACATGACGATCAGGACCATGTATCAACAGGCACTAGTCGTTAGACGAGTAAAAGTGTAGATCTTTCCGAGACGGTCGTTTTGGCTGGTATTAGCTCCCGTAACTCTTAATGGTTCTCAAGTTACATCAGCTTTAGTGAACCACTCAAAAATCTGTATTAATGTTTATCCGAACTGAACCCGAACTTGAAATTGTGAATCGAACTAAGCCAGAACCAGAGATGAATAAAAAACGAACCAAAAATAGCCGAACCTAATCTGAACTCGACCCAAACAGGATACGAACTAGCAACTGAACGCACCCGAACTACCACTTCGCTTGAAAATTAGCCGAACTGGATCCGAACTGTGATTTCGGAGGGCTTATTTTGTGAATTTTCAGATCTCATCCGAGCTAGAAATGAACCAAAACATTCTCGACTCAAATTTCGCGATTTTCACTGTTTTCGAATGATATTTTCAACAAGGACTTAGATAAACTCAGAAGAAACAATTTATGAGAAGATTTTTCACTGAATGTACACTAGAAATGATCAAACGAGTACAAAATCGATTAGATTTTGTAAAAACCCTAAAATTTTGACTCAAAATGATGAAAAATAGAGATTTCCGACCAGTAGAATGAATCGAATGCTCTGGTACCACTTGTAAATGCGTGAGCGTATGATCATCTACTCGTTCGTAATGAAGTCAATGTAAAATGTATAACACGAGGAGTATATACAAAGGACTTGTATTAATCACAGAGAGATTACACAGTGAAACACACACGATCATCCGAACTGCCAGTTCGGACAAGTTCCTTTGAGTATGAACTGGCAGTTCGCCTTCAGTTCGGACATCACATCTTTGTAGCCTTTTGTCTTGTATTTGATACTTCACATGACGATCTAGAATTATGCATCAACAAATTCCCCCTCAACATGTGCAGTATCAACTTTCACATTAACCTTCTATCTTCAATCAAACTCTTCCTCAAATTGACGATGAGCCTGATTTCAAATACTTGACATTGTAGCGCGTGTAAACCTCTTTATCAACATCTTCAGAAGAGTTGAAGTTGTAATATTCTTTTCCACTTTGAAACCTGCCAACATAAATAATCGTGGCGCCAAACGTCTATTCGAGACTTCCAAGATATCATGATTTTGAAATTGATTTCGTATTCCGTGTTGATCAAACAAAAAGAAATAAGAAGTAAAATCTTTTTGATTTTTCATAACTTTGTATCAAAACAAAATCAAACACTATTTTTGTCTTTTGTGAGAAAGATCACAACTTGGGATCATATTGGACATAACATGTTGAACTACACTTCAATTCCGATTATTGTAGCACATAAGCCATGTCAATTGCAGATATAATTTGTCCAACTTTAAACTCTGGCATAATCATACTCATAACATCTGGATATGTTAAGGTATTGATTAGATTTGCATTGACTAGTGTACCCCACACTATCAGACATACTAAGATATGTTTTGCGTATCACATTTTGTGATTTCACTTATGATTAAACACATAGTGATTGTATACATGATATAGTCAATTGTGGTCCATACAAAAAGAAATAAGAACGTTAAATCGTCTACCTTAAGGTCGATCTTTCGATACGCAGATAAGGCCTCAGATTTACCAACATAAAAAAATAAAACAAGTTGAAATTGTATAACTCACCAACAATCAGGTCAGTCTTGTGGACACGCAGAGAAAGCCCGATGAGTTATACGAAACACCAAGAAATAAAGCAGAATCCCAAGCGAACAACAATCAGGTCGATCTTTCGATACGCAAAGAAAGTCCGATCGTTTGAGAAAATAATGAAAATCAAACAAGTTTAAATATTTGAAAAAAGAACACATGTATACACAGTGACTTCTCATTTTATTTTTCACACATCTTTTTCTTGATATATCTCGAGATACACATCAAGATTTTGTCCACCAGGTCAAACATCAGATTTACTCTATATCACATTTGTATACTTTCTGATTTGTTGAGACTTCCTTACACATCAATCAATGTTCTTATGGCTTTTTCATCTAGTTTATCCATGCGTCAAACAATGTAAACTAATGTACCATCATTTCCCAATCATGTCGGATACAATTTCTCATTTTTCAATGTTTTTGACTTGTTGCATTTTTCAATGTTGACCTAGAATTATGCATCAACAATGTATGCTGACGATACTGACTGTTATGGAATCAAACGTTAGATTGGTATCCAATATTTCAAGAGGGCATTGGATTTCAACACGTTGCCGGTTTGGGATGTTTGGGAGCTGACTAGAAAACCATTTTTTAACTATGGTAAAGGTGGAAAGGGCTACATTTCAAGAATATTATGGAGAAAGAATGTCTGAAAAGGTTTCAATTTCTAAGACCACAAAAGCCAAAGAGAAGAGAACATCCGACAAAGTTACATTCGGTAACTGGTAGATAGCTGATTGTGTTGAGGTTCAAGGAGAAGCCGAAGGTGATAAAAAAGATACCATTGAAAAAAATGGAACTAGACTCTATAAAGAATATGAGATGGTGGTATTACAATGAGAAGACTGGTGAAGCGGTGATAGTATTGGAAGATGAGAATATAGTTGTGAAGATATTCGATCCCATGTGGCTGATAAACTTGTCAAAGGCTGATAAAGACGAGTTGTACCACAGTCAAATTTTGTTCCATCCTGACTTTATGGAAAAAGCGTTGCAATTTCAAAGGGTTATTCGGATATGCTTTGCATTCGACATCTATGCCAGAAGAAATAACCAAAAGACATGGACCGAGATGGAGGCTAGAGCTCAAGACTAAAAGAAACTGAACAGCATTTGCCAATGGGGAGTTTGTTGATACATAAAAATGGCAAGATGCTGAATCAGATTGAAGAAATCAGAAGAAAGAGACAAGATTCAAACCTGCCTAGCCGAACCCACCCGAACCTGGACGAACTGGCAACCGAACTGTCAGTTCAGACAGTGTCCAGTTCGGGTGATTGGGTGTGACAACCCGTAAGTTTCCTAAGTCAAATCACACGATAATACGTATAATTAACTGGTTCTGTGTGCATAAATCTGTGTTTTAATTAACGTAGATAACGTAATATGCATCTATCCGATAGTCTTGGTGAAACCCTAATTTAATATCTCGACAATCGACCTTGAAAACAAGAACGTTATATATATGATCGGTGGAACTTCAACAATAAGAAACGTTTCATAACAATATATGTATTCTAATATAAAAAGAGTTTTTATATTATCGCGTCACCTTTGTAGTATTTTGCATACGTTCAAAGTTCATGTCACTATTCGACGTAAAATAATCAATTAACGATAACATTTATCCATTTAATTACCGATTACGTCCAACAATAAATCATTTTAACGTTTAGTATTTATATAACGAGAAACCATTGGGTTTTATATAAAACAATCAACGTAAACGTTTTTCATCCTTTAACACCGTTTGACCTTTAAACAAGACTTGTATCATTCTTTTCTTTAACCTTGATTCGTTATCCTCCATGCATGATCATTCCATGCATGATTTAATACCATTGTCACCTTTGGTCATATTATCCTTCGTGATCAAAACCCGACACTCGACAATTAGTATCTATCATTAGTATTAATCCACCACCTTTATCTTAACCTAATACTAATCTCCTACTAATTAAACCATGCACTATTCATGTGTACCTTGCTAGAACACCATCATTTCATTAGCCACCCTAGAAAACCCTTACACCACCTACTTGTACTAAGAAGATTCTTAGTTGACTCCTCCCTCCTCCCTCCATGCATCCTAGAACCGGCCCCCCCCCTCCCCTTGGCTCCTTTTCGGCCGAAACCACCAAACCACCACCACCACCCTTTCAAAACTTTCTTTCTCCCTTTTAAGTGACCATATATATACATACTTATAATAGAAACCCTAGCCACTCCCATTACTTTCACAAAAGATCAAACACACACACTTTTCTCTCCCTCTCTCCCAACCGTCGCCCTCACTCTCTCTCTACTCTCTCTCTAGCTTTCTTCACTAAAACACAAGAGTTCTTGAAGATTAAAGCTACAAGGAACATCAAGGAAGCAAGATCAAGCCTCCATCACCTCCATTTTCGGTTCCCTCAAGTTAGTAGACAACATTCTCTTGATTTTTCGCTAGTTATTCATATTATCTAGTTACATTTTCCATCTAACACTCCATACACAAGTCTTGGTTAAAAATGGTGACTTTTGACATACATTTCCATCTATATCTCTAGTAAACTCAAACATTGTTTAAGTTCATGTTAGATCTAGTATGTCATGTGTTTTTGCTAGTAATTTCATGTATTTTGAACCCCTCGAATGTTACATTTTATAGATCTAAAGTTATACATGTGTTGATATGCTAGTATGTGTTCTATATGCCTTGGTTTTATGAACAAACCACTAGATCCGAAATTTATGACTCTTGGAACCCTAGGTCCGAATTTTTAACATGTTAGAAGGTTGTGGATAGCACCAAATGACTTATTGATATGTTTGGACGGCTAAATCTATAAAAATAACCCACTAAAAGTATCCGGAAACTATAGATAAATTAGAGCAAATTTAGGTCAGAAAGTTTGACCCCTCCTAAAGTGAGTTTAAAAGATGTCTTTAGTCTTAAAAACCCTAGTACAAGATCCCTTTCGAAAATAGCTAAATTTGGGGAAAAACGGGACCAAAAACGGACACTTTACGGGCCCGGAAAACCCATTTTTGTAAAGATATGCAAACAAAGGTTAGAACTGATCTTGAACACCTTTAAGGACTTTAGATTGTTGGGTTTTAAGAACATTATCAAAGTCATTTTGACTCCTTAAAATGATAAACGCAGCGGAAGAACAAAACTTTAGTTGTTGAAGTTGATATCAAAACCGATTTTGACATGCAAGATTAAAACCCAAACCGAGGATC
>JBCNJP010000003.1:51847549-52051811 GCA_039602395.1 Deinandra increscens subsp. villosa | reverse complement strand
GTATCAGACCCATATGGATCTTAACCAGTCTTCAGGGGCATAGCTTTTAAGGGGCGGGAGGGGGCGCCCGACCCCCCGAAATTTTTTTTGCGATGTAGGGGGTATATAATTTTCGTGTAGAAAATTTTGATATACTCCGGTTTCGACCCCCCATTTACCCAAAAATTAACGTCAGGAAAATAAAAAATTAGATCCCGACCCCCAATTGATATTTTCAAGCTTCGCCACTGCCAGTCTTAAACCACCAGTGTTAGGCTTAATTGGTTGTCAATTTACACAGAGAGAGACATACAAGTACACAGAAATAAAATAAAATAAGGTGATGCACTACCTGATTAATAACATGATTGCTTGTATTGAGAAACACATACCTTTCTGAAGATCTAATGATGACTAAGATCTAATATAAGATGAATAGAATTTCTCAATGACTCAGTGAGTTATCTGCTGGGATCAAGCAAGTTGTATTAGAAATCAAGTAAACATCAGTTTAACTAAAATAAGATAAGGATTGCCCCCTGTGTAGCCAAAACTGAGTCTTAACTCACATTGCCATTTGATAGAACAACATACCTTTTTGATGATCTATGGTTTGCTAAGATCAATGAAAAAGACGCAATGCTCTTGATCAATCTCTCAACAGTGATAAGTTCTGTTTTGTGATCAGACAAGTTATGTTAGACTTCAAAGTTTTAGACAAACACATAAAGATATAGGCAATTAGAACTTAAAGGCATAACATGAGAAACTTCAAACTTAATCTATCAATGTGATGAGTGACTAGACTAATCACCAATTATCAGCAGATTCTCAAGTTTAAGTCTCAATCAATTTAAAGTTATGGACAATCATGAATAATAAATTTTGATTGGAGACAATATAATTTCAACACAAGTGGAAATCATTAAGTCAATCCAATCATGAGAGAAAGATATAATTGAAACTTCAAAGTTGTTAAGATTAAACTCACAGGCATATTTAAACAATCAGAATTGAGTTAACCAAACTGAATCGACAGTAGCCACATTGAGTTCTATCATGCCAACCAAAGTTCCAAAAATTGACAATTTAAAGAAAAATTCCTAAGTATTCATATAACAGAGGATCATAGCTTATAAAGGTCATAGTTAATCTATTCAAAACAAATTTCAAGGTTCAAACTAATTAACTAGAACATCAAAAGCAATCAACTGTCAAGAACATAAAGGAGTTTTTCAAGTTCAAAACACATTCAAATATGCTCTGTACAAAATATTCTCGGGTTCAGAAATTATAAATGAGAGTTAAGATTCACATACCTTTGACTTGAGCACAAGTATATAAGGATCAAGTAAAGATGCAAGAAATCTGTGATTAACATCAAATTAAGGAGCATTAGAACCCTAAAAAATATGAGAACCGAACCTACGGCTCATTATCATCACCGAATACCAAAATCAACTCAAATATATAAAACCGAACCTGTGATTGCAATGAGAGTGTGCATAATCAACCCTAATCGCAATGAGAACAACAGATTCGAGAGAAATATGAGGAATTTTCGATCGAACAGTGAGGAGTTAGAGAGTCGCCGGTTTGTTTTTTAGAGCGGTTATGTGTTTTGAAAGCGTGAATGGAAAAAAAATGACTAAGTCTCCCTTATATACTGTTAGGTCTAGCGGACTTATAAATATCAAGAATTTAAACAAGTTCGCTAAGCCAGTCTCCAAGTTCGCTAAGTGTAAGCAAACTGAAACAAGTACGCTAAAGGAGAAACAAGTTCGCTAAGGCCAAAGAGAAGTACGCTAAGCCAAAGTGAAGTTCGCTAACCCAGGAAGTTCGCTAAGGGTAAATCAAGTACGCTAAGCCTAAGAGAAGTTCACTAAGTTTCAATGAAGTTCGCTAAGGCTAAGGACAAGTACGCTAAGCTTGAGAGAAGTTCGCTAAGGTCTAAGGAACAAGTTCGCTAAGGCCAAAACTGAACTCGATACAGAAAAATTTCTAAGTAAAAAAGAAGTTCGCTAAGGTATAAACAAGTTCGCTAAGAACAATTTTAACCTTAGTAAACATAAAATGTAAGTGGAGAAGTTCGCTAAGGCAAAATCCTTCTTAGCGGACTTCTCAAACACTTAACCAAAATTAATCAAAAAACATAGGAGAAGTTCGCTAAGGACAAACTCAACTTAGCGGACTTCTCAACATACAAAAGACACAATAAAAAAACAAGTTCGCTAAGAACAATTTGTTCTTAGCGGACTTCATGAAAAACACCAAAAATTTCTAAGTCCAAAAAATTTACCAAAATATAACAATTTACCATTTAACTACAAAACTTAAAAAGAGAACCAAAAAATGCATGCCTTCCACCAGTAACCTACCAGGAAGATAAATTTTGAATTTATAACACAATTACCAGTCAATTTCAACAAATTTGATGATGACACACCTAGTACCTAAATTTGACTTTTATCGGTCAAAATTCCATCCGAACTCAAAATTTCCAAATTTATCCGAATTGGGTTAATTTTCCACCCGAACTCAAGAATTCATTTTCTTTCAAGTTGGTTAATTTCAAACCAATACCAAGATTAATTTTAGTACAAGTTGGTCAATTTTTCACCAAACTTGGAAATTCTAGCACATTGGCTTTGATAATTCACATATTATTGTATGGTCGTGGTCAGACATGTTTAGAATCATACCGATCAATTACGTGATCAATAACACTTATAATTCAAATCACCTTTCGGATCCGGTACCCTAAGTCAGATTGTCGGTATTGTTTATCCACTTAAGCTCAGACAAGGTAATTTTCAACAAATTTCTGTGACATATTTATCATGTTTTGTCCGATTAGTGAAAGATGTGATTAACCTTATATACAACTTAAGTTACCAGAATTCTACCATGGGCCATTTTTGCACTTCGGATACAGCCCACACACATAAGAATTTTGAAAATTGGTACATATGGAATTTCTTCAACATATGACAACTTATATTATTTCCCCCTATTTCTTTAGTGTTAAGTAGCTGATTTCATGAATGGATATTATGATGGATCGCGTGAACACAAGGTCATTGCTTTCGCAAAGCAGATGTGTCACGGATAAATGATGAATGTGATGATGGGATTGCGTGGTCACAAGGTCATCGCTTTCGTAAAGCAGATGTGCCACGGATTTATTGATGGATGAAGCGACACCAAGGTCTTTGCGTAAGCAAAACAGATGGTGTGCTGATGAGTGAAATCAGGGACTTAATGCTAAAGAAATATTCGTGTGTGTTGGCATATCGTACTTAGCTCAGACTTAGGCAAATTTAAAGAATTTTGCACTGGTAGACTTAAAGGTTCACATTTTCAAGTAAATTAATGTGTAATCACAGAAATAGTCTACTTCTAAGTATGTCGAGCCTACCGACACATCAAGTGATAGAATTACCGGTCGATTGGATCATATCCTATGGTTAGATCTACAAGACCAGAATTATATCATGTTCCTTACATATTGTCCGACCACAGACCAAAGGTTTTAGCTTTTTCAATGTTTTTGGTATTTTTCTGCTATATTTACTGCACATGTATCTAGACAAATACTTAACAATTACAGAATTGACACTATTTTTGGTTTTATCTTCCACAGATGCAGGCACGGCAGACAGACACAAAAACAAGCAATTTGAATGAAGAAAAATTCCTTAGGTCATAAATCATTTTGACTCGAGACACAAACATACTGAAATATTTTTCTCAGCCAAAACAAGTCAAACAACATAGGAACAGACTCAAGTGAGTCAAAATAGAAATAAAAAACAAAAGCAATAACATAAGATAAAATAATTCAGACATCAATAATTAGATAAAATGCAAAACAAGCAAGAAGTGTAAAATCTTTTTGGTGATTTTAGTGAGAGGAATGCAAGACTTAGGATATATTCACAGAAAATTCACAAAAGATAGCAACCTAGAGAACAAGACACTAACGTATCAGAGAGCAAGAAGTTCCAGTCCTAGTCAAAGTTGATCATACCTATAGAGGTAACCAGAAAGTTGAACCTAGACATATCAAATGACTTAGTGAATAGGTCAGCTAACTGATTTTCTGAATCAATCTGAACTAAGGTGACTAGTTTCTTCTCAGCACAATCCCTAATGAAATGGTGTCTAATCTCTATATGCTTAGTCTTAGAATGTTGAATCGGATTTTTAACAATACAAACAGCAGCAGAATTATCAATATGAATAGGAGTACTCATGAAATTCAAACTGTAGTCCAGCAATTGATTTTGGATCCAGAGAACTTGAGAGCAGCATGATGCAGCAGCGATGTACTCCGCCTCAGCAGTTGAAGTGGACACCGTAGTCTGCTTCTTGCATTGCCATGACACGAGTCGGTTTCCCAAACACTGAGCTCCACCCGTTGTAGACTTCCGATCGAGTTGACAACCAGCATAGTCACTATCTGAGTAGGCTCTAAGATCAAAGGCTGAATATTTTGGATACCATAGCCCTCGGTTGGGATTCGACTTCAAGTATCGAAAAATTCTCTTAACCGCAGTCAAATGTGATTCCTTTGGTTTGCTCTGAAATCGCGAACAGAGACAGACTCCAAACATGATATCGGGACGACTTGTCGTCAAATACATCAACGACCCAATCATCGAACGGTATAAGTGTTCATCCACCAAGACTCCTTGAGGATCAGTATTCAGTATGTGACGAGTTTCCACTGGTGTAGAAAATCCCTTAGAGTCGTGATAACCGAACTTTTTCAGAATTTCTTTAACATATTTCCCTTGGCTGATCAGTATGCCATCTGGCGACTGCTTCACTTGAATTCCTAGGAAAAAGGTTAATTCACCCATGGCGCTCATCTCAAACCTTTTCTTCATCAAGTCCTTAAATGCATGACACAAATTCTCGTTCGTTGACCCAAAAATGATATCGTCTACGTAAACTTAAACTAACAGCATATCCTTCCCGACGTGTCGAATGAAAAGAGTCTGATCAATAATACCCCTCTTATATCCATTTTCCAGCGGATATGTAGACAAAGTCTCGTACCACTTCCTCGGGGCTTGATGTAGACCATAGAGGGCCCTGTCAAGTTTGTAACATTTGTTTGGAAATGACTTGTTCACAAACCCTGGAGGTTGCTGTACGTACACGTCCTCATCCAGATCGCCATAAAGAAATGCAGTCTTGACATCAAGTTGGTAAACCGTGATGTCCATAGACGCAGCATAAGCTAAGAAAATCCGAATGGCTTCTAGACGGGCGACAAGTGCATAGACTTCGTCATAATCAATGTCGTCTTCTTGAAAATCCGAATGGCTTCTAGACGGGCGATAGGTGCATAGACTTCGTCATAATCATTCCACGGTCATCTCTTTTGTTCTTGAAAATCCACTTGACCGGTATAGGTTTAACACCCTTAGGAGCTTCAACAAGATGCCAAACATTGAGTAGTTTGAACTGAAGTAACTCTGCTTGCATGGCTTCAATCCAGTTGTCATCTTTGAGAGCAGCAGCAACTGAAGTTGGTTCTTCTTGAGATATGAAGCATGAGAATAGACACGAGTTAACATGTTCTATTTGACTTCGGGTGACCCTTTTGTCTACGGGACCTATAATCTGGCTGAAATCTGAAAATCGGACCATTTAACTTGAGATTTTTAGAAATCTGAGTATGGAATTGAGTTTATTGAGTGATTTCTACCAAGAATCAGCTCAAACAACTAGCAAATCCAATCAAAATCGACAACTCATATGAGATTTTCTCCATTTTGAGAAAAACTTCAAAAAATGAAGAACAAGGCTCTGATACCAATTGTTAGGACCATATTAGAGCAGCTTGTTCTCATATGATTCATCACACAAGTGCGGAAATCATGTGTGATGGTCGATTCGTGGAGGAATCTACATCAATGCTCACCCATTGATGATTACTAAAGCTCAAGAACACACACAAACACCAAGAACACACACACAAAGGCTCTCTGTAGGAATAATACTCCACCAAGCGTTGCCAATAGGGTATTCTCAATGGTATTTATACTACTAGAGAACCTGGGACAAATAGAATGTTTGACACAAGACAATCATTACCTAGAATTCAGTAAAATATCCTAACAGTAGAACAAGTTCGCTAAGACATAAATGAAGTTCGCTAGGACTTAACAAGTCCGCTAACAAGTATGCTAAGAAGTAACAAGTCCGCTAATAAGTTCGCTAAGTAGCAACAAGTCCGCTAACAAGTACACTAAGCATAATCAAGTTCGCTAACAAGTTCGTTAAGAACAGATTAAGTACGCTAGGAACAAAACAAGTCTTCTAAGCAAACAAGTTCGCTAGGAATAAACAAGTCCGCTAAGATAACATACAAACAAGTACGCTAAGAGTAAATCAAGTCCGTTAAGAGCATAAGTCACAAGTACGCTAAGAAGCATAACTAGTACGCTAACATTTACACAAAGTTCACCAAGTACATATCAAAAGACAATTACAAAACAAAGTATCAATTACATGATAAGAAAACAATAAGTTTGTGTTGCTAACAAATAGGTTCTAACAAACTCTGGCACAATCATACTCATAACATCTGGATATGTTAAGATATTGATTAGTTTTGCATTGACCAGGATACCCCACACTATCAGACATACTCAAATATGCTTTTGCTTATCACATTTTGTGATTTCATTTGTAATTTTAATCACATAATGATTGTAACCATGATATAGTCAACTATGTTCCATGCAAAAAGAAATAGAAACGTTAAATGGTCTACCTTAAGATCGATCTTTTGATACGCAGATAAGGCCTCCGATTTAACAAAATAAGAAAATAAAACAAGTTGAGGTTGTATAACTCAATAACAATCAGGTCGATACTCCCGTACACGCAGAGAAAGTCCGATGAGTTATACGAAACACCAAAGAAAATAAAGCAGAATGTCAAACAAACAACGATCAGGTCGATCTTTCGATACGTAGAGAAAGTCCGATCGTTTGACAAAATAAAGAAAATCAAACAAGTTTAAGTGTTTGCAAAACGAACACATGTATACATAGTGACTTCTCATTATATTTTTCACATATCTTTTTCTTGATATATCATGAGATATGCATCAAGATGTTGTCCACTAAGTCAAGCATCAGATTTAGTGTATATCACATTTATATACTTTCTGATTTGCCGAGCCTACCTTGCACAACGATCAAATGATCTTATGGCTTTTTCACTTACTTTATCCATGATTCAGACAATGTCAGCCAATGTACCATCATTTCCCAAATATGTTAGATACAATTTCTCATTTTTCAATGTTTTTGGCTTTTTGCATTTTTTAATGTTTTTGTCTTTTTCCAAATTCTCCCCCTAAAAATGACAACTCTATTTATAGATTCTCATTTTTACGATTAAAAAAAACGACACACTATGTTTATATTGTTAGAAAAACAAACTCTCCCTCAGAATGAGATGGAGTGAAAAACCAAGAAAAAGTGATCAACCAACACAAATAATCTCAGGTTTAGCCTTTTGCAAACAAATTTTGATTTTGAAATTCAGATTAAATTAGCACAGACATTTCACGATCAGCAATTTTCCAATCACCGAAAGGTCTTCCTGAAATACATGTCGACACCAAATAAATCATTAGTTGCTCCGGGATCGAACCGATTCAACAACGTCGGGTCGCCCGGTGTCTTCCACATAGTCCTTTTTGGTTTTGGAAACAACTTTTGGTTTCCAAAGTTGTAAAAGTTTAATTTTTGATCGGAACCTGAATCAGATTCAACCGACGTACGTGATTTAGACCAAGACGATTTACGAGTTGATTTAATCTTTGGAGACCATGGCTCATCAAAAATTTGACCTTTGTTATCCACATATTTGGCGGTTTTGTGGATATATGCAATCGTCGGACAATCAGCAGCTAGATGTCCCGGTTGACGACATACATAACAAAGTCTTTCTCTAAAATTCTTTGAAAATTGTTTTGATTTTGAAAAACCAGATGAATGTTCAGAACTAAAATTATCAAAGAAACCATCAGAAGAATCATACCTAGGAGATTGACTCCTTGAAGATGACGATCTTCCAGAAGAATAAGAAAATTCTTTCTGAGATGGTGATTTCTTTGCAACCTTTGTTTTAGAAACCCTCTCAGCCTTCACTGGTTTCGTAGCCTGAATAGGTTCTTCCTTCACTTTGTAACCCAAACCTATGTGTTTAGATCCTTGATTCTTTGAAGAATTGGAAGAAGAACTTGAAGCTTCTCGTGACTTAGCGTCACTAGTGAATTTAGCTTTGATATCTTTCAGCTTGTTCTTCTCAATTAACCCTTTTCCTTCTTTGGTTGCAGATGAAGAACTTAACACAACCTTATCAAAAACTTTTTCATTCTCCAACAAAACAGACTTTGAAACAAATTTTGGAGCGACACCTAAAGGCTTCTCCTTCTTCTCAGAATTAGACTTGTTCTTCTTGGTTGGAGTAGCAAACTTGGAATAATCATGCACTTCAGCTTGAGGATCAATTTGAGCAGAAGTTTAACATCTTCTTTCTGAGAAATTTCTGAACTCTGATCCTGTTTGTATAAGATATTTAGCAATGTCGAAGACAAATTGCAATTCTTCACTTGTCTTTTTAACTCTAAATTTCCAATTTCAAATCATTGATCTTTTGCTGAGCCTCAAATACCTCTTTCTGTGACTTAATAAACTTTTCATTGAGATCATCATAGTCATAAGTTTGTAACTTTCGAATCTCACATTCGGCATATAATTCTTCTAGAACATTTTCTCTCTTCTGTTTATAGATCTCAACAATCTTAGTCAAAACCTCATTTTTATCACGATAGAGAACATTCTCATCTTGAAGCATAGAAATCTTATTTTGAAGCTTCTCAACAGTAACAGCAGTTTTAGCAATAAGAGCAGTAGCTTCCTCATACTTTTGCTGAACTGGATAACTTTTCTCAAACAAATTCTCAAAATCTTGAGCTGCATGTAAAGCTTCAGCTTTAGCTTTTTCACATTCGTCAGCCAATTGAGACTTTTCCTTCAAAATATCCTCATGAAAATGAACTAACTCATAATACTTCTTTTGAAAATCTTCTACCTCTTTCTTGAGCACCACAATCTCTTCAGTTGATAGTTGACAACGTTGTTCAAAACTGGCAACCGTCTGGAGCAATTTCTTACATTTAAGACATTCAACCTCGTCAACTTTTGAACTATTAGAAACTTTGGTCAAATCATCTTGAACCAAAAATGCACTCGAATATGAATCAGAATCAGTCAGAAAACTGTCATCATCAACATGACGAGCAGTCAAAGCAACAGTAATTGGAACATGATTTTTTTTAACTTCTGAATCTGCATTCCATGCAAATTCATTTGAATACCCAAATGTATTGGTCCAATCATGAGCAAAAGTAACAGATCTCTTCTCAACCTTTTCAGCTTCATTTGATGGATGAAAAACTAAATGTGCATGTTGACCAGTCTTCAATTTACTTTCTGTAGAACTTGGACATTCTCGAGCAAAATGACCATAAACTGAACACTTATAACATTTCACCTTTGACTTGTCCAAACCAATCTTCCCATCCTGATTCAGTCTCTTCTTACCAGTTCTATTGAAAAATGTCTTTGTCCTTTGAACCAACATAGCATATTGCCAGTTCAAATCCATTTCTTCCAAATGATCATAATTAATTTGATCATAATCTTCATTTGCTAATTCAGCATTATTCACAGCACCAGTGATAACACCAAAGTATGAGATACTAATGCAGACATTAACGCATTATAATCATCGACAGTTTGAACAGACAATGCACTTTGAGTCGAAGAACTTGGAATTGACACAGTACAACCAGTAGATGAATAACCTGGAATTTCATATTTACCTGCCAGAAATGCTGTAGGGGGTGAAGAATTAAGAATATTAGACTTTCCAGCACTCAATGTAGAATCATTTTCACCATGATATACAGCAGAATTCTGAATTTGCGTAGGAAGAGATTTGTTCACCATTAACTCCATATCTCTAGCCTGAATTCTTTTAACCAAATCATTGAAAGACAATCCTGAAAAATCCTTGTCGTGAGTAATCATCATCACATAATTCTCCCATTTTTCAGGCAAAGCTTCCAAGATCTTTTCTTTCATATCAGCTTCTTCTTTAGTAAGATTCACCAAACGCATTTCACTCATCAGATGAGCAAATCTTGCAATCAGATCGGGAATCTTTTCATTTTGATAATGCTTAAAACTATCAAACTCTTTCTTCAAAACCTTTTGTCGACTTTTCTTGTCTTGGTCATTTCCTTCACATCTTTTTTCCAAAGCATCCCATAGACTTTTTGATATGTAGTTACCAGCAAATTGATGAAGTAACACTTTAGGCAATGCCATCGTTAAAATACCATACGCCTTTTTCTCAGCTTGATAAGCTTTCTTTTGTTCAGATGACATTTTTCTTTGAAGAATAGGTTCACCAGTTTCATCTTTAGGGTAAACATATTGCTCAGTGAAAGATAACCACATATCAATGTCATTTGTATCGACATATGCTTTAAACCTTTTAACCCAACTATGATAATCTTCCAATTTTAGCAATTTGGGAACTTTCTGACTTGTTCCGATTTCATTATCATAGTTCATCATCGTTTGCTTCGTAGCTTGAACCGAATTTTGAATAGCTGCGAACGCTTGATAATCACTCATCTTGTTCGAAAACTTGTATATTAAAACTTCAAACCCAAAAACGAAGGTCTTAGATGTGGATTTTGGACTCCAAAATGAAGGATACTGGCCGTTAGGCTGGTAAAAGTCTAGATCTTCCCGAGACGGTCATTTTGGCTGGTATTAGCTCCCGTAACTCTTTACGGTCTTCAAGTTACGTCAGTTTTCATAAACTACTCAAAATCTTAACACTGTTCACCGAACCTCCACCGAGCTATCTACGAACTTCTCCCGAACTTAAAAGCACCGAACTCCCTCCGAACTTGACCTTTGGACGAACAAACAAAAACCAGTCCAAACGAGCGCCGAGCACAGACCGAATTTTGTCCGAACGAGGACCGAACTACCTCCGAACCCTCACCGAACTCTCACCGAACGATATACTCACCGAAACCTTTTCGGATCTCGAGTTCGGAGCGGTTACACCGAACGTGTCCGAACCTCAGACGAGCTCGACCTCACTCGACACTCTTTTCTCGATTTTCAACGTTTTTGACTGGAATTTTCGACAGGAATTCAAACAGACTCGATAGAAACGAATTAAGAATGAATTTTTTATGAGAAGCACACTCGAGATGATCAAACGAACTCAAAAACGATACTCATTTTCTCAACAACGTGAATTTGAACTCAAAACTCCGAAAAACAATGATTTCCGACGAGTAGAGCAAACCAAATGCTCTGATACCACTTGAAATTGCTTGAGCTTATGGATCTTCTGTTGGGATATATAACGATTTATCAATTAAACACGAGTACGCAGCGGATATTTTCCTATGAATTAATTTAACTAACCGGATAAAGAACGTGTACCTTTTTAGCTCGGCAAGAGAAGAGTCTCTTGAGGATTTAAAGCAAATCCCTCTACGTTCGCACACACGACACACCGATGCTACGTATGCTAGTACTCGATCACGAACACTTCTTTGTTGATGATAGCTTGGTCGAACCACAAGAAAAACCGAACTCCCTTGGGTTCAGTTTTCCTTTGCCGTAAACGAGAGAGAGGAGGAGAGAGAGATTTAGGGTTTGTCCTCTATCCAAGTATATGCAACCACTAAACCCTAAACCCATAAGGTTCTATTTATAGGTTTAGGATAACTTGGAAAACAAGACTAGGGATTGTGATAATCCCCATAAGCCGAATTCGGCCTAAAGGGCTTATCACAAAGCCTCTCCCATTTGTAATCCAATTACAACTCTTCCTAATTACAACTAACACCCCTCTGTTAACAATTAACTGTTAGTTTTTAACGAAACCTCGTTAAATGTTCGTGATAAATATTAATTAACTAATTAATTAATACTAATACATTAGTGTCGAGACGTGTGACCCCGTAGGCTTAAATACTTTCCAGACATACGTTTACTATTACATGATCATATCCCTACAGCTCCCACTTGAGCTTGCAATAGTAAAGGCAATAACATTGGTTAGCGTCTAGCAACACGCCAATGCTCCCAGAAATATTTAAGTACAGTTTCTCAAAGTGTATTTAAATGGTACAGTCATTTACTATCCCTTTGTTACCGATACCGTGTTAAATATGGATATGGATCAAAGTCATTCCATACTTTAACGATTCTGTTTCTCATTCTCTCAACTAACTTAAGATTACCAAATTGCAAATCGAGACACCTCTAGATTTCATTTTGGGCACGGCCATGCAAACATCTTAATTAGTCCAATGAGGGGCCCAGTGGTATCTGCTTCAACTTTAAGCTGAAGGAACAAATCCTCTTGACTACACGTGTCAAGTCACATACTTCACTACACTTACTGAAAATAGCTCTTTTGTACTACCTTATTCAGGATAGTTAGACCTATATCAAGTAGGTGCAATCCATACATGCATGACCTGCTTGTATCTCAAGTCTAAGGATAAGTAAAGCAACCATTTACGAATTTCACTTAATGACGCCGATCCATAAAGTGACAATTCGTTAGTGGGTCAGTCCAGTATGCATCCAATGAATACCATGTGAGTTTGGTGGGACCATCCTAACCAATCACTCAGATTTTGTCTTAGTTTAACTATGCTCCCACATAGTTAATCGACAATGGACAATTTAGAATACTTGATAAGTACTCAAGGATTAAACATGCAAATATAGGACACAATTTACTATTAAATGAAATCAAACATATCAAGTACTTTATTTCATTATGTAAATAGAAATTGTTTAACATCCCTTATCCAAATACCGAACATCAGACATACATGATTTTAACTAACTAATTTAAGTCCCATGCCCTCGGCATGCCTTTCAAGCTTCGGCCTCGACAAAGCTTTCGTGAAAGGATCAGCTAAGTTAACATCTGTGTGAACTTTGAGTAATCTGATTTCACCCAGTTCGACCTGTTCACGAACATAGTGATATCTCCTGGCATAGTGTCTGGCGCCCTTCTGAACTCCAGGTTCTTTGGCAATGACTAATGCACCCGAGTTATCGCAGTACATGTCGATAGGTAAGTTACTTGTAGGGATCACATCAAGCCCACAAATATACTTCCTTATCCAGACAGCCTCCATTGCAGCTTCCGAAGCAGCAATGTACTCAGACTCTGTTGCAGACATAGCAACTGTGGTTTGTTTCTTGCTTTTCCAATCCACAGCGCCTCCATTCAGAACGAAGACGTACCCAGACTGAGACTTCGTGTCATCTCTATCAGTCTGAAATCCAGCATCACAGTATCCGGTCACTTTGAGCTCTTGATCTGGATTTCCCCCATACACCAAAAACAAATCTCTAGTAGCTCGTAGGTACTTGAGAATGGTCTTAACAGCAGTCCAGTGACTTTCACCTGGATTCTGTTGATATCGGCTAACGATATTCTGCGCAAATGCTATATCAGGTCTAGTGCATCTCACCGCATACATTATAGAGCCTACAGCCGAAGCATAAGGAACTCTTTGCATACGCTTCACCTCATCAGGTGTAGAAGCACCTTGTTTGACCGATAGACCAAGTCCTTCCTGCATAGGTACTGTACCACGCTTGGAATTCTCCATCTTGAATCGCTTCAAGATCTTATCAATATAAGCACTTTGACTTAGTCCAATCAACCGCTTAGTTCTATCTCTATAGATCTTGATTCCCAGAATAAATGCTGCTTCTCCCAAGTCTTTCATGGCAAAACACTTTCCAAGATGGGATTTTACATCTTGCAACATTGGAATGTGTTTTCCTATAATCAATATGTCATCTACATATAAGACAAGGAAAGTAACATTACTCCCACTAGCTTTGCGATATACACATGGCTCATCGGGATTCTGAACGAAACCAAACTTTTTGATTTCTTCATCAAACCGTTTATTCCAACTCCTTGATGCTTGCTTTAGTCCATAAATGGACCTTTGAAGCTTGCATACTTGGTTGGGATGTTTTGGATCAATGAACCCTTCAGGTTGATCCATATAGACTTCTTCATCTAAGTAACCATTTAAGAAGGCAGTCTTAACATCCATTTGCCATATCTCAAAGTCATAGTACGCTGCTATGGCTAAGAGAATCCTAATAGCTCTAATGTCTGCTACTGGTGAAAAGGTCTCATCATAGTCAACGCCAAAACGTTGAGTATAACCTTTCGCCACGAGACGAGCTTTATAGGTGTGTACATTTCCATCCATGTCGGTCTTCTTCTTGAAGAGCCATTTACTCCCAACGGTTCTTGCGTTAGGAGGAAGATCAACCAGGGTCCAAACGTGGTTATCTTGCATGGATTGCATTTCCACGTTCGCTGCTTCAAGCCATTTGTCAGATTCCGGATCTGATAATGCAGCTTTGAAGTTCGGAGGCTCATTGAGATCTCCTGATACGTTATCCTCGGATTCGACTAGACCAATCCATCTATCCGGTTCACGTACGACCCTTTCGGATCTACGAAGTGGAATCGCAACATCATCGACTTGAGGTTCATCACTTTGAACATTTTCCCCCCCAAGTTGATGATTGCTAGTTGTTTCAGAAGGTGACACATCTTCTAGTAGTTCTACAATTCTCCCACTGTTCTCTTGAGCTATAAAATTCTTTTCAAAGAATTCAGCATATCGAGCAACACGAACAGTGTTTTCGGAAGGATTATAGAAGTAGTAACCCATTGTTTCCTTTGGGTATCCCACGAAGATGCACTTAGTAGTTCTGGGTTGTAGTTTGTCAGGCGTATCGCGCTTCACAAGTGCCTCACATCCCCAGACTCTTAAGTAAGACAACACAGGGACTTCTCCATGCCATAATTGATATGGTGTCTTTTCAACCTTCTTGGTTGGAACCATATTTAGAATGCGTACAGCGGTTTCTAGAGCAAAATCCCAAAATGACATTGGGAGAGTTGTAAGGTTCATCATCGACCTTACCATTTCTAGTAAGGTTCGATTCCTCCTCTCAGACACTCCATTATGCTGAGGTGTGTAAGGAGGAGTAAGCTGTTGGACAATTCCACACGCTTTAAGATAATCCTTGAACTCTTGGCTTAAGTATTCTCCACCACGATCCGATCGAAGGATCTTGATGGTCTTTCCGAGTTGATTTTCTACTTCGGTTTTGAACTCTTTGAATGTTTCAAATACCTCATGTTTATGTTTAAGCAAGTAAACATAACCATAACGGCTGAAATCATCCGTGAAAGTTACGAAGTAGCTAGCACCTTTTCTTGACACATGTCTAAATGGGCCACAAACATCAGTATGGATGAGTCCAAGTAGTTCTTTAGCCCTTTGCGGCTTGTTCGGAAAGGGTTTTCTTGTCATCTTTCCTGAGATACAGGAAACGCATTTTTCAAATGATTCATCATTTGATTGTAAGATCCCTTCACGTTGAAGTCTTTCAATGCGATTTTTGCCAACATGGGCAAGACGACAGTGCCAAAGATAGGTAGAGTCCAAACTAGTTTTGGCTCGTTTGCTAACAGTGAACATTGAATTATTTGAATCACAACCACGCATATCAATTTCATAAATACCATCACAAGGAATAGCATCAAAATAATGAACATTATTTTTAGAAACTGAAATACCGATATTATTAAATTCATTAATAAATCCTTGGTTTTTCAACAAAGAAACTGAAATAACACCTCTAGTGATAGAAGGTGCATAATGACAATTGTCTAACACAATAATTAACCCAGAAGGCAGAATTAAATGAAATTCTCCTATAGCTTCCACTGCTGCTGGAAAACCATTTCCCACGTACAGCTGCAAAGCTCCAGGCTTCAGTTTCCTCCTCTTTCTAAGACCCTGTAACGAATTACAGATGTGAGTTCCACAGCCGGTGTCATACACCCATGAATCACACTTAGAAAAGGAAAATAATTCAATTGTGAAGATACCTGATGTACTAGCTCCGCTAGTATTCTTTCTCTTCTTCATCAACTCAGCTAGATAGGTAGGACAGTTCCTCTTCCAGTGTCCAACTTCACCACAATGGTGACAGATCTGGTCCTTAGCCGGATGCTCTTTAAGGGCTGGAGGGGTTTGCTTGGCTTTAGGGATATGGGCAACAGCCTTGCCTTTACCCTTGCCATCAATCTTGCCCTTCCCCTTTTGCGGTCGTTTAGCCTTTTGGATCTTACCCCCTTTGATCATGAGAACTTGGGGTGTTTCAGTGGCCTTTTTAGGAATCGTTTTTTCATACTCGACAAGCATAGCATGAAGCTCAGGTATAGTCTTAGTCATACTATGCATGTTGTAGTTGCGCACAAAACCCTCAAAATCCTTCGTAAGAGATTTGAGGATCATGCCAACAGCAACAGCCCGATTATACCCATAATTGAGCGATTCCAGTTTGTCAAAGTAGCTCTTCATCTTGAGCACATGACTACTGACCGATTTACCAGTTTCAAGCTTCAAGTCATGGAGTTCCACAACTAGGTCGAACAATTCGACACCAGCTTGTTTTTCATACATCTTCTTTAGCTCTTTGATCATATCACAAGGTGTATGAAACTCGTATTGCTTCTGAAGATCAGGAGTCATACTCGAGATCATCATGCAAGCAACCTCGTCGTATCTGCTATACTCTGCATTGTAGAACGCTTTCTCTTGCAGCAGAAGCATCAGCAGCTGGCTCGGTCGGCCAATGATGTTCAAGGACATCGGTCCTCCGTTCAACTCGAAGGACAATCCTCAGTTGACGGTACCAGTCATTGAAGTTAGATCCATTCAGCTTTTCTCTTTCAAACATTTGACGAAAAGCATGACCAACATTGTTTTGAGTGAGGGTTTGTCGCCATCTACAAAACAGATTAAGTTCAAAAATCAGTATTTTCGATAATTAATTCCTTAATAAATTTAATTACCCAATGTTTAAACACTTTAAACAATTAAGCTTATTAAGGCTAGGATCCAATTGACCTGCCATCATTTCATCAGTTGATCTGCTAGAAATGATGCATTCAACAGGTAAGTGACGATCAATAATTGTATTCCAAATACAATTCCTAGATTTTATGGGACCTACAACTTGCACCAAGTGATTTGTAGTCATGTTTCATCCCATCTTTTGCCACGGGCCAAGGGTCTCACCGCCTGGCTCGCTTTAAGTCGTCCAACCAAGAACGCACAAATTGTCCACCATTGTGTACCAATGAGTGGGAATTTGCCATGCGAATATCATTTTACCATTGTGTACCAATGAGTAAGATGACATCCTCAAGTGTCCTTTCAAGGTGGGTGGCAAAGACTTAAGTTTGGTTTGGGTCAAAACAATTTTGATGTGTGATCAAAAAGGTTATGTTGTGAAGATTCATGCATATCTTCACCACATAATGTGTTTATAAAATTCTTAGTTTGTCTTTCAAAACAAAAGAGCTCGGTAGCTCCATTCGCAACACACAAAGAAGCGTAGGGGTGAGGTTTGCAACTTTTGCAATTAAAAACCTACCCACTTTAGGGAAGCATGGCGACCCGACTTATACCTCTCTTAGAGTGTGTTCGAATGGGTGAGCCGGTGTTTCTTTTGAATTTTAAGACACAAATTTTATTTAATAAACAAAATCATATTTCAATAGTTATTAAACAAATTTCGATTTTCATAAAACAAATTTGCAATAAAACCTTTTATTATGTCACAATTATCACAAATAATCACATAATCTTAGGGTTTCTAATTATCTAACATAATTTTAATTTATTACTTCTCTTGATATAAGTAATAACCATGAACGATTTGCATGAAACTTCATGGTTTTTACTTCCTTTTAACATTTAAAATAAGGTACAACTTGTTGTTTAAACAACTAATAAAAACTTGGGTTCACAATTTTTAGACCACAAGAAACGAATTTTTAGATCTAAATATAAGGGTTTTCGATTTTCCAAGAGGTTTTCGATCCATATATAGACGATTTCGATCGGATATTTGAGTTTCCGATCGTAAACTAGGGTTTACGATTTGCATCAAGGGTTATAAACGAGTTTAGCGATCGGAAACATAGGTTTCCGATCGTAAACATGCCGTTTACGATCTCAGGGTTTACGATCCTGCATCAATATGAGTCGTAAATCATAGGTTTACGATCGGAATCACAAGGTTTCCGATCGTAAACATGCCGCCGACCTCCTGTTTACGATTTTGCATCAAATGGGTCGTAATCACATGGTTTACGATCGGAATCACAGGGTTTCCGATCGTAAACAGCCGGCGAGATCGTGAACCATGAACGATCGATTTTAGTGGTTTTGCGATTTTTAACCAAGTTTGCGAAATCCGATTTTTGCCAATTGTAAAACCGATTTGAGTGGATCAGAAAAGCTAGAATCTAGATTACCCCCCTTCAAGTTTTTATTACCGGTAATTAATTAAAATCATAGGTGGCTCGTGATACCACTGTTGGGTTATATAACGATTTATCAATTTAAACACGAGTACGCAGCGGATATAATCCTATGAATTAATTTAACTAACCGGATAAAGAACATGTACCTTGTTAGCTCGGCAAGAGAAGATCTTCTTGAGGATTTGAAGTAAATCCCTCTACGATCGCACACACGACACACCGATGCTACGTATGCTAGTACTCGACTCACGAACACTTCTTTGTTGATGATAGCTTGGTCGAACCACCACAAAAATCGAACCCCTTAGGGTTCAGTTTTCCTTGGCCGTAAACGAGAGAGAGAGGAGGAGAGAGATTTAGGGTTTAGGTCCTCTAATCCATAGATTAAATGCAACTCACTAAACCCTAAACCCATAGAGGTTCTATTTATAGGTATTAGGATAACTTGGTAAACAAGACTAGGGATTGTGATAATCCCCTATGAGCCCGAATTCGGCCTAAAGGGCTTATCACAAAGCCTCTGGGCCCAATTTGTAATCCAATTACAACTCTTCCTAATTACAACTAACACCCCTCTGTTAACAATTAACTGTTAGTTTTTAACGAAATCCTCGTTAAATGTTCGTGATAAATATTAATTAACTAATTAATTAATACTAATACATTAGTGTCGAGACGTGTGACCCCGTAGGCTTAAATACTTTCCAGACATACGTTTACTATTACATGATCATATCCCTACAGCTCCCACTTGAGCTTGCAATAGTAAAGGTAATAACATTGGTTAGCGTCTAGCAACACGCCAATGCTCCCAGAAATATTTAAGTACAGTTTCTCAAAGTGTATTTAAATGGTACAGTCATTTACTATCCCTTTGTTACCGATACCGTGTTAAATATGGATATGGATCAAAGTCATTCCATACTTTAACGATTCTGTTTCTCATTCTCTCAACTAACTTAAGATTACCAAATTGCAAATCGAGACATCTCTAGATTTCATTTGGGCACGGCCATGCAAACATCTTAATTAGTCCAATGAGGGGCCCAGTGGTATCTGCTTCAGCTTTAAGCTGAAGGAACAAATCCTCTTGACTACACGTGTCAAGTCACATACTTCACTACACTTACTGAAAATAGCTCTTTTGTACTACCTTATTCAGGATAGTTAGACCTATATCAAGTAGGTGCAATCCATACATGCATGACCTGCTTGTATCTCAAGTCTAAGGATAAGTAAAGCAACCATTTACGAATTTCACTTAATGACGCCGATCCATAAAGTGACAATTCGTTAGTGGGTCAGTCCAGTATGCATCCAATGAATACCATGTGAGTTTGGTGGGACCATCCTAACCAATCACTCAGATTTTGTCTTAGTTTAACTATGCTCCCACATAGTTAATCGACAATGGACAATTTAGAATACTTGATAAGTACTCAAGGATTAAACATGCAAATATAGGACACAATTTACTATTAAATGAAATCAAACATATCAAGTACTTTATTTCATTATGTAAATAGAAATTGTTTAACATCCCTTATCCAAATACCGAACATCAGACATACATGATTTTAACTAACTAATTTAAGTCCCATGCCCTCGGCATGCCTTTCAAGCTTCGGCCTCGACAAAGCTTTCGTGAAAGGATCAGCTAAGTTAACATCTGTGTGAACTTTGAGTAATCTGATTTCACCCAGTTCGACCTGTTCACGAACATAGTGATATCTCCTGGCATAGTGTCTGGCGCCCTTCTGAACTCCAGGTTCTTTGGCAATGACTAATGCACCCGAGTTATCGCAGTACATGTCGATAGGTAAGTTACTTGTAGGGATCACATCAAGCCCACAAATATACTTCCTTATCCAGACAGCCTCCATTGCAGCTTCCGAAGCAGCAATGTACTCAGACTCTGTTGCAGACATAGCAACTGTGGTTTGTTTCTTGCTTTTCCAATCCACAGCGCCTCCATTCAGAACGAAGACGTACCCAGACTGAGACTTCGTGTCATCTCTATCAGTCTGAAATCCAGCATCACAGTATCCGGTCACTTTGAGCTCTTGATCTGGATTTCCCCCATACACCAAAAACAAATCTCTAGTAGCTCGTAGGTACTTGAGAATGGTCTTAACAGCAGTCCAGTGACTTTCACCTGGATTCTGTTGATATCGGCTAACGATATTCTGCGCAAATGCTATATCAGGTCTAGTGCATCTCACCGCATACATTATAGAGCCTACAGCCGAAGCATAAGGAACTCTTTGCATACGCTTCACCTCATCAGGTGTAGAAGCACCTTGTTTGACCGATAGACCAAGTCCTTCCTGCATAGGTACTGTACCACGCTTGGAATTCTCCATCTTGAATCGCTTCAAGATCTTATCAATATAAGCACTTTGACTTAGTCCAATCAACCGCTTAGTTCTATCTCTATAGATCTTGATTCCCAGAATAAATGCTGCTTCTCCCAAGTCTTTCATGGCAAAACACTTTCCAAGATGGGATTTTACATCTTGCAACATTGGAATGTGTTTTCCTATAATCAATATGTCATCTACATATAAGACAAGGAAAGTAACATTACTCCCACTAGCTTTGCGATATACACATGGCTCATCGGGATTCTGAACGAAACCAAACTTTTTGATTTCTTCATCAAACCGTTTATTCCAACTCCTTGATGCTTGCTTTAGTCCATAAATGGACCTTTGAAGCTTGCATACTTGGTTGGGATGTTTTGGATCAATGAACCCTTCAGGTTGATCCATATAGACTTCTTCATCTAAGTAACCATTTAAGAAGGCAGTCTTAACATCCATTTGCCATATCTCAAAGTCATAGTACGCTGCTATGGCTAAGAGAATCCTAATAGCTCTAATGTCTGCTACTGGTGAAAAGGTCTCATCATAGTCAACGCCAAAACGTTGAGTATAACCTTTCGCCACGAGACGAGCTTTATAGGTGTGTACATTTCCATCCATGTCGGTCTTCTTCTTGAAGAGCCATTTACTCCCAACGGTTCTTGCGTTAGGAGGAAGATCAACCAGGGTCCAAACGTGGTTATCTTGCATGGATTGCATTTCCACGTTCGCTGCTTCAAGCCATTTGTCAGATTCCGGATCTGATAATGCAGCTTTGAAGTTCGGAGGCTCATTGAGATCTCCTGATACGTTATCCTCGGATTCGACTAGACCAATCCATCTATCCGGTTCACGTACGACCCTTTCGGATCTACGAAGTGGAATCGCAACATCATCGACTTGAGGTTCATCACTTTGAACATTTTCCCCCCCAAGTTGATGATTGCTAGTTGTTTCAGAAGGTGACACATCTTCTAGTAGTTCTACAATTCTCCCACTGTTCTCTTGAGCTATAAAATTCTTTTCAAAGAATTCAGCATATCGAGCAACACGAACAGTGTTTTCGGAAGGATTATAGAAGTAGTAACCCATTGTTTCCTTTGGGTATCCCACGAAGATGCACTTAGTAGTTCTGGGTTGTAGTTTGTCAGGCGTATCGCGCTTCACAAGTGCCTCACATCCCCAGACTCTTAAGTAAGACAACACAGGGACTTCTCCATGCCATAATTGATATGGTGTCTTTTCAACCTTCTTGGTTGGAACCATATTTAGAATGCGTACAGCGGTTTCTAGAGCAAAATCCCAAAATGACATTGGGAGAGTTGTAAGGTTCATCATCGACCTTACCATTTCTAGTAAGGTTCGATTCCTCCTCTCAGACACTCCATTATGCTGAGGTGTGTAAGGAGGAGTAAGCTGTTGGACAATTCCACACGCTTTAAGATAATCCTTGAACTCTTGGCTTAAGTATTCTCCACCACGATCCGATCGAAGGATCTTGATGGTCTTTCCGAGTTGATTTTCTACTTCGGTTTTGAACTCTTTGAATGTTTCAAATACCTCATGTTTATGTTTAAGCAAGTAAACATAACCATAACGGCTGAAATCATCCGTGAAAGTTACGAAGTAGCTAGCACCTTTTCTTGACACATGTCTAAATGGGCCACAAACATCAGTATGGATGAGTCCAAGTAGTTCTTTAGCCCTTTGCGGCTTGTTCGGAAAGGGTTTTCTTGTCATCTTTCCTGAGATACAGGAAACGCATTTTTCAAATGATTCATCATTTGATTGTAAGATCCCTTCACGTTGAAGTCTTTCAATGCGATTTTTGCCAACATGGGCAAGACGACAGTGCCAAAGATAGGTAGAGTCCAAACTAGTTTTGGCTCGTTTGCTAACAGTGAACATTGAATTATTTGAATCACAACCACGCATATCAATTTCATAAATACCATCACAAGGAATAGCATCAAAATAATGAACATTATTTTTAGAAACTGAAATACCGATATTATTAAATTCATTAATAAATCCTTGGTTTTTCAACAAAGAAACTGAAATAACACCTCTAGTGATAGAAGGTGCATAATGACAATTGTCTAACACAATAATTAACCCAGAAGGCAGAATTAAATGAAATTCTCCTATAGCTTCCACTGCTGCTGGAAAACCATTTCCCACGTACAGCTGCAAAGCTCCAGGCTTCAGTTTCCTCCTCTTTCTAAGACCCTGTAACGAATTACAGATGTGAGTTCCACAGCCGGTGTCATACACCCATGAATCACACTTAGAAAAGGAAAATAATTCAATTGTGAAGATACCTGATGTACTAGCTCCGCTAGTATTCTTTCTCTTCTTCATCAACTCAGCTAGATAGGTAGGACAGTTCCTCTTCCAGTGTCCAACTTCACCACAATGGTGACAGATCTGGTCCTTAGCCGGATGCTCTTTAAGGGCTGGAGGGGTTTGCTTGGCTTTAGGGATATGGGCAACAGCCTTGCCTTTACCCTTGCCATCAATCTTGCCCTTCCCCTTTTGCGGTCGTTTAGCCTTTTGGATCTTACCCCCTTTGATCATGAGAACTTGGGGTGTTTCAGTGGCCTTTTTAGGAATCGTTTTTTCATACTCGACAAGCATAGCATGAAGCTCAGGTATAGTCTTAGTCATACTATGCATGTTGTAGTTGCGCACAAAACCCTCAAAATCCTTCGTAAGAGATTTGAGGATCATGCCAACAGCAACAGCCCGATTATACCCATAATTGAGCGATTCCAGTTTGTCAAAGTAGCTCTTCATCTTGAGCACATGACTACTGACCGATTTACCAGTTTCAAGCTTCAAGTCATGGAGTTCCACAACTAGGTCGAACAATTCGACACCAGCTTGTTTTTCATACATCTTCTTTAGCTCTTTGATCATATCACAAGGTGTATGAAACTCGTATTGCTTCTGAAGATCAGGAGTCATACTCGAGATCATCATGCAAGCAACCTCGTCGTATCTGCTATACTCTGCATTGTAGAACGCTTTTTCTTGCAGCAGAAGCATCAGCAGCTGGCTCGGTCGGCCAATGATGTTCAAGGACATCAGTTCTCCGTTCAACTCGAAGGACAATCCTCAGTTGACGGTACCAGTCATTGAAGTTAGATCCATTGAGCTTTTCTCTTTCAAACATTTGACGAAAAGCATGACCAACATTGTTTTGAGTGAGGGTTTGTCGCCATCTACAAAACAGATTAAGTTCAAAAATCAGTATTTTCGATAATTAATTCCTTAATAAATTTAATTACCCAATGTTTAAACACTTTAAACAATTAAGCTTATTAAGGCTAGGATCCAATTGACCTGCCATCATTTCATCAGTTGATCTGCTAGAAATGATGCATTCAACAGGTAAGTGACGATCAATAATTGTATTCCAAATACAATTCCTAGATTTTATGGGACCTACAACTTGCACCAAGTGATTTGTAGTCATGTTTCATCCCATCTTTTGCCACGGGCCAAGGGTCTCACCGCCTGGCTCGCTTTAAGTCGTCCAACCAAGAACGCACAAATTGTCCACCATTGTGTACCAATGAGTGGGAATTTGCCATGCGAATATCATTTTACCATTGTGTACCAATGAGTAAGATGACATCCTCAAGTGTCCTTTCAAGGTGGGTGGCAAAGACTTAAGTTTGGTTTGGGTCAAAACAATTTTGATGTGTGATCAAAAAGGTTATGTTGTGAAGATTCATGCATATCTTCACCACATAATGTGTTTATAAAATTCTTAGTTTGTCTTTCAAAACAAAAGAGCTCGGTAGCTCCATTCGCAACACACAAAGAAGCGTAGGGGTGAGGTTTGCAACTTTTGCAATTAAAAACCTACCCACTTTAGGGAAGCATGGCGACCCGACTTATACCTCTCTTAGAGTGTGTTCGAATGGGTGAGCCGGTGTTTCTTTTGAATTTTAAGACACAAATTTTATTTAATAAACAAAATCATATTTCAATAGTTATTAAACAAATTTCGATTTTCATAAAACAAATTTGCAATAAAACCTTTTATTATGTCACAATTATCACAAATAATCACATAATCTTAGGGTTTCTAATTATCTAACATAATTTTAATTTTTACTTCTCTTGATATAAGTAATAACCATGAACGATTTGCATGAAACTTCATGGTTTTTACTTCCTTTTAACATTTAAAATAAGGTACAACTTGTTGTTTAAACAACTAATAAAAACTTGGGTTCACAATTTTTAGACCACAAGAAACGAATTTTTAGATCTAAATATAAGGGTTTTCGATTTTCCAAGAGGTTTTCGATCCATATATAGACGATTACGATCGGATATTTGAGTTCCCGATCGTAAACTAGGGTTTACGATCTGCATCATGGGTTATAAACAGAGTTTAGCGATCGGAAACATAGGTCGTATACGATCGGTTAACAGATGCTTACCACGGGTTTACGATCCTGCATCAATATGAGTCGTAAACATCAGGTTTACGATCGGAATCACAAGGTTTCCGATCGTAAACATGCCGCCGACCTCCTGTTTACGATTTTGCATCAAATGGGTCGTAATCACATGGTTTACGATCGGAATCACAAGGTTTCCGATCGTAAACAGCCGGCAGATCGTGAACATGAACGATCGATTTAGGGTTTTGCGATTTTTAACCAAGTTTGCGAAATCCGATTTTAGCCAATTGTAAAACCGCTTTGAGTGGATCGAAAAAGCTAGAATCTAGATTACCCCCCTTCAAGTTTTTATTACCGGTAATTAATTAAAATCATAGGTGGCTCGTGATACCACTGTTGGGATATATAACGATTTATCAATTAAACACGAGTACGCAGCGGATATAATCCTATGAATTAATTTAACTAACCGGATAAAGAACATGTACCTTTTTAGCTCGGCAAGAGAAGATGTCTTTGAGGATTTGAAGTAAATCCCTCTACGTTCGCACACACGACACACCGATGCTACGTATGCTAGTACTCGATCACGAACACTTCTTTGTTGATGATAGCTTGGTCGAACCACAAGAAAAACCGAACTCCCTTGGGTTCGTTTTCCTTTGCCGTAAACGAGAGAGAGAGGAGAGAGAGATTTAGGGTTTGTCCTATTCTCAGAGTATATGCAACCACTAAACCCTAAACCCATAAGGTTTATTTATAGGTTTAGGATAACTTGGAAAACAAGACTAGGGATTGTGATAATCCCCTATAGCCGAATTCGGCCTAAAGGGCTTATCACAAAGCCTTCTCCCATTTGTAATCCAATTACAACTCTTCCTAATTACAACTAACACCCCTCTGTTAACAATTAACTGTTAGTTTTTAACGAAACCTCGTTAAATGTTCGTGATAAATATTAATTAACTAATTAATTAATACTAATACATTAGTGTCGAGACGTGTGACCCCGTAGGCTTAAATACTTTCCAGACATACGTTTACTATTACATGATCATATCCCTACATCTTCTACTTAGTCGTAATGAACTCAATGTAAACGAGTAAACACGAAGAGTAAATACAAATGACTTGTATTAACCACAGAGATGACCACAAAGTACATAGAGAAGATATGACTCAAAAACTTATGAATTCTATACAAGACGACATATTTATACTAGCTAAAACACGACCGACCGAACCTGAGGTTCGGCCACATGTTCGGACCTGTCCGAGCTCCAGGTTCGCTGGGAGTTCAGACCACAGCTACATTGCATGTTTCGTCTTGTAATCGATACTTCACATGACGATCAGGACCATGTATCAACAGGCACTAGTCGTTAGACGAGTAAAAGTGTAGATCTTTCCGAGACGGTCGTTTTGGCTGGTATTAGCTCCCGTAACTCTTAACTGGTTCTCAAGTTACATCAGCTTTAGTGAACCACTCAAAAATCTGTATTAATGTTTATCCGAACTGAACCCGAACTTGAAATTGTGAATCGAACTAAGCCAGAACCAGAGATGAATAGAAAACGAACCAAAAATAGCCGAACCTAATCTGAACTCGACCCAAACAGGATACGAACTAGCAACTGAACGCACCCGAACTACCACTTCGCTTGAAAATTAGCCGAACTGGATCCGAACTGTGATTTCGGAGGGCTTATTTTGTGAATTTTCAGATCTCATCCGAGCTAGAAATGAACCAAAACATTCTCGACTCAAATTTCGCGATTTTCACTGTTTTCGAATGATATTTTCAACAAGGACTTAGATAAACTCAGAAGAAACAATTTATGAGAAGATTTTTCACTGAATGTACACTAGAAATGATCAAACGAGTACAAAATCGATTAGATTTTGTAAAAACCCTAAAATTTTGACTCAAAATGATGAAAAATAGAGATTTCCGACCAGTAGAATGAATCGAATGCTCTGGTACCACTTGTAAATGCGTGAGCGTATGATCATCTACTCGTTCGTAATGAAGTCAATGTAAAATGTATAACACGAGGAGTATATACAAAGGACTTGTATTAATCACAGAGAGATTACACAGTGAAACACACACGATCATCCGAACTGCCAGTTCGGACAAGTTCCTTTGAGTATGAACTGGCAGTTCGCCTTCAGTTCGGACATCACATCTTTGTAGCCTTTTGTCTTGTATTTGATACTTCACATGACGATCTAGAATTATGCATCAACAAATTCCCCCTCAACATGTGCAGTATCAACTTTCACATTAACCTTCTATCTTCAATCAAACTCTTCCTCAAATTGACGATGAGCCTGATTTCAAATACTTGACATTGTAGCGCGTGTAAACCTCTTTATCAACATCTTCAGAAGAGTTGAAGTTGTAATATTCTTTTCCACTTTGAAACCTGCCAACATAAATAATCGTGGCGCCAAACGTCTATTCGAGACTTCCAAGATATCATGATTTTGAAATTGATTTCGTATTCCGTGTTGATCAAACAAAAAGAAATAAGAAGTAAAATCTTTTTGATTTTTCATAACTTTGTATCAAAACAAAATCAAACACTATTTTTGTCTTTTGTGAGAAAGATCACAACTTGGGATCATATTGGACATAACATGTTGAACTACACTTCAATTCCGATTATTGTAGCACATAAGCCATGTCAATTGCAGATATAATTTGTCCAACTTTAAACTCTGGCATAATCATACTCATAACATCTGGATATGTTAAGGTATTGATTAGATTTGCATTGACTAGTGTACCCCACACTATCAGACATACTAAGATATGTTTTGCGTATCACATTTTGTGATTTCACTTATGATTAAACACATAGTGATTGTATACATGATATAGTCAATTGTGGTCCATACAAAAAGAAATAAGAACGTTAAATCGTCTACCTTAAGGTCGATCTTTCGATACGCAGATAAGGCCTCAGATTTACCAACATAAAAAAATAAAACAAGTTGAAATTGTATAACTCACCAACAATCAGGTCAGTCTTGTGGACACGCAGAGAAAGCCCGATGAGTTATACGAAACACCAAGAAATAAAGCAGAATCCCAAGCGAACAACAATCAGGTCGATCTTTCGATACGCAAAGAAAGTCCGATCGTTTGAGAAAATAATGAAAATCAAACAAGTTTAAATATTTGAAAAAAGAACACATGTATACACAGTGACTTCTCATTTTATTTTTCACACATCTTTTTCTTGATATATCTCGAGATACACATCAAGATTTTGTCCACCAGGTCAAACATCAGATTTACTCTATATCACATTTGTATACTTTCTGATTTGTTGAGACTTCCTTACACATCAATCAATGTTCTTATGGCTTTTTCATCTAGTTTATCCATGCGTCAAACAATGTAAACTAATGTACCATCATTTCCCAATCATGTCGGATACAATTTCTCATTTTTCAATGTTTTTGACTTGTTGCATTTTTCAATGTTGACCTAGAATTATGCATCAACAATGTATGCTGACGATACTGACTGTTATGGAATCAAACGTTAGATTGGTATCCAATATTTCAAGAGGGCATTGGATTTCAACACGTTGCCGGTTTGGGATGTTTGGGAGCTGACTAGAAAACCATTTTTTAACTATGGTAAAGGTGGAAAGGGCTACATTTCAAGAATATTATGGAGAAAGAATGTCTGAAAAGGTTTCAATTTCTAAGACCACAAAAGCCAAAGAGAAGAGAACATCCGACAAAGTTACATTCGGTAACTGGTAGATAGCTGATTGTGTTGAGGTTCAAGGAGAAGCCGAAGGTGATAAAAAAGATACCATTGAAAAAAATGGAACTAGACTCTATAAAGAATATGAGATGGTGGTATTACAATGAGAAGACTGGTGAAGCGGTGATAGTATTGGAAGATGAGAATATAGTTGTGAAGATATTCGATCCCATGTGGCTGATAAACTTGTCAAAGGCTGATAAAGACGAGTTGTACCACAGTCAAATTTTGTTCCATCCTGACTTTATGGAAAAAGCGTTGCAATTTCAAAGGGTTATTCGGATATGCTTTGCATTCGACATCTATGCCAGAAGAAATAACCAAAAGACATGGACCGAGATGGAGGCTAGAGCTCAAGACTAAAAGAAACTGAACAGCATTTGCCAATGGGGAGTTTGTTGATACATAAAAATGGCAAGATGCTGAATCAGATTGAAGAAATCAGAAGAAAAAGACAAGATTCAAACCTGCCTAGCCGAACCCACCCGAACCTGGACGAACTGGCAACCGAACTGTCAGTTCAGACAGTGTCCAGTTCGGGTGATTGGGGGTTTCTACAAATAGTAGGTTTGTGTTAGAATACTATAATTGAGCGTCTTAAGTGTGTGTTTCTTAAGGTGTTTTATGTATTAGAGCTCTGAGTCTTCTGTAAACTCTGTTTGGTTGATATAGGAATGATTGAGTTCGTATTTACATCGTTTGTGTTGTTTCGTTTACTAAAATGACTTGAGTTGAGCACGATCCGACTTCCCGCTCACTTTCACTTTTCCTCACAATGATAATGTATTGCCATCTATAGATCCACTTAACATGGCTAGTGAATCCCGAAATGATTACTTTATACCTGAATGTACGGGAATGGTTTTACGTAATACCATTTGATCCCTGTACATGAGTATGATCATTATAATGTTTCTCGATATTGACGATAGTTTTAATTTAGTGAATGGCTTTCTTTGACTCAACAATGGTTTTTCTTTCCTTATGTATTCTGGAATATTATGGACCTTTTAAGCCAAGTGTTTCACTTGTTTTGGTTGACGAGGAATAGCTGAGATTGGGTAGTTGTCAAGTCTTGGTAAACACACAGGTCTTCCTCTTTGACCAAAACAGAGTCAACAAAAGTCAGACATTACATAAATACTAATTAAACACTAATTTAAAATTACTAAAAAAAGCTGTTGTTAAACAAAGTAATCAAACGCAAAAGTAAATAACTCAATCATGTATTGCATTCAATATCAGAGGTTTCAAGACTCAGAGAAAACACCTTCACGTTCACACACACTAGTAAAAACGTTACAAAAATTACAAACCTATCAACTATATATAGGAACCCCGACTGTCCGAACTGCAGTTCGCCTGCCAGTTCACCCAAGTTCAGACAGGGTTCGCCTAGTCTAGTTTTCCTTGTTTTTGTTGATTTCTTTCAAGTCTTTTTCCAATCCAGCATCTGCCATATTATGCATCAACAAACTCCCCCTTGGCAAATACTGGACAGTTCTTTATCACTCTTAAACTCCAGCCTCCATCTTAATCCATGTCTTCTGGTGATTATGCCCGGCATAAATATCAAATGAAAAACATATCTCAATCACCCTCTGAAACAGTAAAGCTTGATCCATGTAGTTAGGATGAAACAAGATCTGATTATGATACAACTCATCTATATCAGCCTTCGACAAGTTTATCAGCCACATCGGGTAAAAAACCTTCACAACTCTGTTTTAATTCTCCAGCACTATCACAGCTTCACCAGTCTTCTTATGATAATACCACCATTTCAAGTTCTGTATGAAATCCAATTCCACCTTCATCAACGGAATCTTCTTGATCAATTTAGGCTCTTTCTTGAAGATAAGTACTATCAGCTTTCTCCCTGTTCTCTTATGTAAGTTCGTCAGATGTTCACGCCTCTTTGGTATTTGAGGCTTCAGATATTGAAATCCCTGAGTACATTCTTTCTCAACTTGATTCTTGAAGTAGAAACCCCTCCAGTCATTACCGTAGTTGCAGAATGGCTTTCTAGTAAGCTCCCGGACATCCCAAACCGGTAAAGTACTGAAGTCTTTCGCAGTTTTGAAGTATTGGATACCATGTTGGTGTTTTATCCCATAGCACTTCAGACTTTCAGCATACATCCAGCTGATAATCTCTCCTGATGCTTGACCCTTGAATCTTACATGCCTTCTTTGCTTGATCGGTTTTGGAGGAGGAACATAATTTGCATGAAATGTCTTCATGTATTCATTAAACACCCAACGTTGATTTTGTTCCTTCACCTCCTTAGCAATCGGGTCTTCAGATTTTTCAGCTTCTTTCTATTTTAACTTCTCCTCAGCTTCAACACCTGTTCTCTTTAGGAAATAACTCAAACTCATCACCATTCTGATTATTGTCGTTGTTGAAATTGGAGTACAAATCTGGACATTCCTCTTCGAGTTATATCTTCAACCTCAATCTCCTCTTCCCAAATATCTTCTTCAGACTCTGGTTCAGATGACTTGTTGTATATTTCATGTGTAGCTTCATAAGTTCTCTTCATTTCCTCGTCGTTCAAATCGAAGACTGCTTGAAGTTGTTCTGGTATAAGTTCACAAACGAACTCACCTTCTTCTAACATCCTTCTGGATCGAAGTTATCGACATAGCATTCTTGGAATCAGACTCCCCCTGAGATGTAGAAGTCCCAGCACCCGAAACAGTGTTTCCGGTGGGGCCCGATTCTCCACCAACATTTCCTTTAAGGTCGTCATTCTCAGGTTCATCATTCAAATACTTTAGAAAATCATCTTTACACCCAGAACCAGAACCTATCTCCCCTTGAGCTTTAAACTTCTCCATCAAGAATTTTATTTTCTCATTCATCTATGCCAGTAGAGCATTCTGGTTCATACTGGTTGTTTTCAGACGTTTGATCTCCTGTGCTTTAGCCGATTCCCCACTTTTTAGTTGCATATAATCTCTTTGCAATGTAGTTATCAACTCTCCTTGAGTTTCATTTCTTACTCTCATTTCTTCATCTCTTGTTCTCAATTCTGTAGTCAGGTGACTTTTCTCTTCATCTTTTCATTTTAACACCTCAATCACCTTCGATTGCTCATCATTCTTAGCTTTTAAGTTGTCAATCTGTAATTGGTGATCAAGCAAAGCACTGTTGAGTAGCTAGGCTTGAGAGATAGACACTGAACCTTGAGCAAGATTAAAAAGAACATCTGGTGTTGATGTGGTTGAAGTTTTAGCTATTGAGAATATAGGAGTTATAGGTGTACCCATTGGCTATTGTACATATATAGCACCAGCACTTACTGAAGGTGCGGTGCTAGTTGTTGTTGATCTTGTTGGACTCAGAAAATCTTTCAGAAACACTGACTGACTCACCCCTTGAAGAATATCAGCTTGTGCTGTAGAAACTATTGTTGTTGTAGTTGTAGTCATCTCCGGTAAAGACATATCAGGACTATAAGACGAAGATACACCAAAACGGCATTTCAATACAAACTTTTGACATTTATGCTTCTTGCCTCGTCCACCAGCAGCAATGGACTTCTTCCTTTTTGATGGAGTCAATGAAGAGTAGAAGTTATCGCCTGCTTACCCTTTCCATGACTAACATCGGCTTCTGGGTTGTAATCTTCATCAGATTCAGATGGGGCTTTATCATCATACATACGATCCTTGTATCGATCGTTGCTTTTCTTCAAACTTGTTCAGTACGCGAAATGTTCTTCGCTACCCTTCTTCACTTTTACATGTTTGGAATTGACCTTAATGTACACAAACGGATTGTTTGTATTAGAAACATCTTCAGAGTTAGCTCCCACATCATTAAACTCATCATAATCAGATTATTCTTCGTCTTTCAGGGTATTCACCACTGGTGTCTCAGTCACTGTGAAAGTCGCTTGGACTTCGGGAACTGAAACAGCAAGTTCAGTGACAGCTGATTGTGTGACAGCAGGTGCCGCAGATTTAGTAACAACCGGTTCTAAGACTACCGGTTCCTGTACAACTGGTGGTGTCTGTGTTTTTCGTCTTGGTCTCTTATCCTTGGCTTGTTGTTGTTATCGGTTTCTCTCTTCAACCCACCTATAATCAAGTTTTTCAGATGAACTTTCTTCACTATGACGAGGTGCACCCCTAGCTGGTGCAACATAGTTAACATTACCACGATGACCAATTAACCGCTTCAACTTTCGATAATCTGCAGGCTTCTTCTTTTAATATGTTGTCAATGTGCCAATACTTGCCTCGGTCATGTGTCTCCGCTCCATCTTTTGAGCATCAGTCTTGACCAATGTCAGATACAGATCATTTAAGATCATTTGTGTAAATCTTGGATATAACAACGCCTTCTTGTGCCTCTGGGTGAAGTTGTCTCTCATGTAATAAAATATCAACCCGGCTATATTGTATGGACGATTGAGAATCAAGGCATTCATCAAATAAAGCATCTTTGAACCAATCTCATCATGTCCAGAAATTCTGTTACCCAAACACTGCAGCAACACATTCACCAAAAAATTATACGAAACAGAAAACTTTGACTTGTAAATCCATTCTCGACTTGGATCATCAGCATACCAAATTCTCTTCAATAATGCAACATTATCAGCGGGATCAAACTCTAACGGAACATTTTTTGTATCATCAGTAAACTTTAACACCCTTCGGATATCAGCTTCAATAAATTCAACAGTTCGATTTTGCACAGTAGCAGATAATCGGATTGTTCCATCAGTTAGGCATCTTGAAGTGGTCCAAAATTCGGTTAATATGTCACGATACACATCACACTCGTGTGTAATGGCATAGTGAATTTTTTATCGTCTCAGAAAATCGAATATTCCAGATTCTCCAAACTTGGATATCTTTCTTCATACAACGCCCAGATGTGCACAAACATTGTGTTTGTCGCCAACATTTAAATAAACCGCCATTTTTGAAAACACAAAACATGAAACGTTCATTAAATTCGAGGTGATTATCAAAAATGTTGACCAAATTCATTATTATTAATCATTCGCGTAAACGGTCGACTTTTTGTTCAAAAATCAATATTAGGCGAACTGGATCCGAACTCACGTTTGGTGTCCGAACCTTGTCCGAACTGGACTAGGTCAAACGGTCAAAGTTGACTTTGGTCAACGACCGAACTGGATTGGTCAACATCCGAACTCAGGTTCGGCTGAGTCCAAACTCCAGTTTGGCTGATGAACATCAAGTTCGGCTGGACGTGCAACTGAGAGGTTTAATCTCACTAACTTTCGATCTAGACCGAATTAGACTAAGAAATTCAAAACCTATACGCGGTTTTCGACAACAAATCCATAGAACCAAGTTTTAAGTCGTAAAGTTGTCTCTAAGTGGGTTAATTTTTGGATTAATGAACTAAGAAACCCCGACGTTATTTTTGAACATATTTAATCATTTTTAGCAATTAAAAACGACAAACAGACACACCATGGTACTCGGAATTTCATAATCTACCAGAATCAACTCACCAAACTTGTTAAAATCAACGATTTGAAAAATTGAAAATTTGGGCAGAGTTCGGCTAGGGTTTCGAAGATTTGAAATAGTGAACAATTCTGAACGTTCGCTTCGCCCATTTATAGGCGTCCAGTTCGGCTCGTCCGAACCTAAGTTCGCCTAACCGAACCCTTTCGAACTTGTCCGAATTCATCTTTCGGATCAATCCAAACTCTGTCCGAACTTAACTTCGAACCATCCGAACTCTAGTTCGGTTGTCCGAACTTGCAGTTTGGCAACTTTCCAAAATTTTCAAATTTAACCCTGATTTTTGAAGAATTTTTCAATTTATGTTTTAGCAATTTGAAATAAATCTTTGATCAATTCATTGATGAGTCTCATGATTCCAAGACTGTTTGGTTGTTTTCGGCATAAATTTGATACTTTTCATCATCGGTTGATCGAAAATAAGATAGAATTAAAATCTTTTGGATTTTTATAAAATTTTCAAACACACCAAAAATCTTTTTGATTTTTCACAAGATTATGCTAAAACACTCCTAAAATCTTTTTGGATTTTTCCAAAAACCAATAAACCAAACAAACTTGAAATTCATATAAGTAAAAAGTTTTTGCGAGAAAGATCCAGACACGAGATCATATCAGTCATAATGCATCAGACACATTTCAATTTTTCAGTTTTAGTCAGCATTCAAGCCAAGCACAAATAGTATGATTTAGCAAGCACAAATAGTATGAAAACCCACACAATCAGGAATACTGCCAATATGACTTATTCTATTTTTGTATTTTTGACCGAATTTGGATTTTCCACAAAGATTTACCGTTCATGGTGTTTCATTCAAAAATAAAGCAGAGCCCTAAACAAACAACAATCAGGTCGGCCGTAGGCACGCAGAGAAAGTCCGATCGTTTAGGAAAATAAGAAATAGAAAATAAAGCAGAAATTGTATAACCCAACAACTATCAGGTCGGTGCTCACGCACACGCACAGAAAGTCCGATGGATTATATGAAACACCAAAGAAAATAAAGCAGAATGTCAAACAAACAATGATCAGGTCGATCTTTCGATACGCGGAGAAAGTCCGATCGTTTGACAAAAAAAAGAAAATCAAACAAGTTTAAATCTTTGCAAAATGAAAACATGCATACACCAGAACATCTCTTTTATTATGTTTTCGTTATTTTCATTTTTATTACCAAAATCATACAGCATCCTTCATGGTGTAACATCACAACTATCAAGCTGGAATTTAAGTTGATAGCATACTAGCATATATCAGATTTTCCTTAACGCATTGAACTAACCAAGAAAGAACCTACAGCCTTTATTCCTACTTTATTCATGGTTGATAACATATATGCTGATGTAATATCATTTCTCGCTAGGTCAGATCAATTTCTCAAATTTACTTTAATTTTAGCATTTTTCAAATTTTTTATGTCTTTTTCTGATTTTCTCCCCCAAAATACAAAACTGTATTTTTGGATTTTTGTAATAAGCAAAGAAATAAACACAATGAAAAAAAAACCAAAAGCAAAAATTGATCAACCGACAAATACTTAGCAAGTAATTGTTGTATGCCATTGATTTGTAAAAGGAGTTTGAAGCGGGGTTTATCAAAAGCCTTAGTGAAAAGGTCCGCTCGTTGGAAATCTATGTGTATCTTTTGCAAATCAATCAGGTTTTTCTCGAAGCAATCACAAATAAAATGATATCTAATTTCAATATGCTTCGTTTTTTAGTGTTGAACGAGATTTTTAGTTATGTAAATGGCAGCAGAATTATCTATATGTATGGGAGTAGTAAGAAACTGCAAACCGTAGTCACGCATTTGTTGTTGTATCCACAAAACCTGAGAACAACAGCTTGCGACCGCAACGTATTCAGCTTCTGCAGTGGATGTAGCCACGGACGTTTGTTTCTTACACTGCCAAGACACAAGCCGATCGCCTAGAAATTGACACCCAGCGGTTGTGGATTTGGAGTTAATCTTGCATCCGCCGTAGTCAAAATCCGAGTAGGCTAAAAGATCAAACTTATCATCATGAGGATACCAGATCCGAGATCAGTATTACCCTTCAGATAAGCTAGAATTCGCTTCACCGCATTTATATGAGAAATCCTCAAAGATGCTTGGTACCTTGCACACAAAGAAACATTAAACATAATGTCAGGTCTGCTAGCTGTTAAATACATTAACGACCCTATCATCGCACGATAAAGCATGGCATTAATTTCTTCACCATCTTCATCTGGACAGAGGCCATGTGACAGCTGAATCGGAGTTCCTGGTACACGAACGTCATCAATCTTGAAACGGTTTAGCACATCATGGACGTATTTCTTCTGATGGATAAAAATACCCTTCACAGACTGATTTACTTGCAATACTAAGAAAAATGAAATCTCGCCCATGGAACTCATCTCAAACCTCGTTTGCATTAACTTCTCAAAATCCTTCGAGAGTTGTTCGTTTGAGCTTCCAAATATGATGTCATCGACATAGATTTGTACCAAAATCACTTCTCCTCCCGTTTTGTTAAAGAAAAGAGTACAATCCACCAACCCACGCTTAAACCCGTTCTCCAGTAGATAAGTGGACAAGGTCTCGTACCAAGCTCGAGGAGCTTGATTATAGGATCGTTAAAAGTTAGAGTTAAACTTAAACAAAGCCCTTTACTTGCAAATATAACCCTGCGGAATTAAAGTTATATTTCGCTTTACTTAAGCAATATAGAGTTCTTGTGTATAATGTAAAAGCTTGATTTGCAAAAGTATAGTAACAACAAAGTATCAAATACTCGGCACTATTTGCATTAACTCAAAGCTACACTATTACAAGTTGTTCAAGAACTGATAACAACAAAGATGACAACTGTGTGTAAACTAAGAGCTAGCTATGCTATATATAGTGCTGATGAGATCAATGACAGCCATTGATCTCATGCGATCTAATCTAGACCGTAAACTAAAAAGTCAAATACAAACTACCAAAAGAATAAACATCGGCAATTGGAATATCTTGCGTGTTAGCAGCAACATACTACTTTAGGAGAGCGGCTTGAATCAGATGTAGAAGCATACGAGAAGCTTTTGCAGGATTGGACTTGCTGAAAAGACATCTCAGGTAAAGTCCGGTTGAACTCATTATCTGGTGGATAATCGAGTTCACCCGGAATATTCGCTAAAAGACAAAACTGCTTCTTTCCGCTTGAATTGCCAGTTCCGCTTGAAGTGAGAATTCCGCTTCAACTTCAACTTCAGCCGGAACATAGTAAAATTGACATTCAACTGGAAATCTTCCAAGCGCAATATTCCTTACAATCTCCCCCTAAGCTGATGCTGTCAAATTCCAATGTTTATCTTCAAAATTGACTTGTACCTAAAAATCTTTTTCACCCTGTCCTACTTGTCTGTGGTTCTGATGTTTGCATCAAGGTTCTGAGACAGCTCTTTGGTGTTTGTTTTGGTCACCTTCACATGTTTAATTGAATCCCAGTCCATTTCGCTCCATTCTTCTTGAACAGAAATGGACTCATGAATTGTGAACGTGCCATCAACTCTGTGAACATAAAAGAGCTTCTCCTCCTCTTCCCAAATGATAAACTTTATTTTACTGGTAGGCACTTCATCTTCTTCTTCTGCTGAGTCACCATCTAAACTACTTCTGTAGAGCATTCCACATTCCAGCACAGTTGGCTCAATGACAAGCCTTAACATGTGCTCAGCTCTTGAAGGATTCAAAATTTCTCTAAGTTTTAGAATGATGTCTGTCATCTGCAGCAGAGTAAGTTATGAAGTGGCCTTGTGAATGTTTACAACTTGAGTTATGCCACTTTCCATTGTAAAGGTGAAATCAAATGTGGCTTCGTCCACTGTCCAACCCACAATTTGTCTTTTACTAGGTGGAGCTTTTCTCTTTTGCCTTTGATTTCTTTTGTTCTTGGCATGCATCAGTTTCCTTAGTCTGACCAATCTTTCTTCATCAGAATCAACTGTAGATTCTGGCACAACAGGTCTCTTTCCTTTGTCAGATGAAGAAGGGCTAGCTTGAGCTTCAGTGATGGTGGTGGAGGGTTCATTGATGGTGAGTGGAGGAAGGGAGGTTTGTGATGGTGGTTTACTGGCTTCAGGATTTGGGCTAAAAGGTGGAGTAGGTGGGAAAATATCAGAAAAGTTCATGGTAGGTGAAGGCTTCTTCTTGAAGGGAATGATGGGTGTAAAGTTGTCTGTTCTGTACTTGGGGTTGGCAAGCTTGGTGGCTACTTTCTTGGAGATGGAGGGTGGTTTCTAGGGTATGATGGCTAGTGACTGTAAGATAGATGGAACTGTTGTAGGCATTAGGTTTGGGTTGTAAATAAATGAAGGTGGAGGTGGTACATCTGCAAAATCAATAGATTCAGGTTTAACATCAGCAGTTGTTGTACCTGAGATTAGCTCTGAAGGTGAAGGCATCACCAAATTAGGATTGACAGCAGCATTTTCTCCTTTCAGTTCATAAAATATGTCATCAATCAATCTGCAAAGTCCCCTAACTCGCATCTGAGCTACCTCTTCCTCTTTCTTCAAATTTCTAACCACAAGTGCCCTTTTTACCTTTTTCAGCAGTAGGTAATTCCCATCATTCTTTACCAGCTTGGTAGGCAGTTGAGAAGAAATAGAGATTAACCTCTGCCTATCAGCATCAGACACTGCATCCAAATTATAATCCTTCAGTCTCCAGTTGAAAGACCTAGTCTTGGCCTCTTCAAGCAGGTTTTCAAACACCCCATCTTGCAGATACAGATCATATTCCTCCTGAAGTTCTTTTGCTAGCCTTTCATCCTCTGCTATCCTTTTGGCATTTTCCACCATTTTTACTATAGCCTCAGCTTCAGGAGTCTGAACCACCTGTTGAATGGTTTTTGGAGTATCAGTTTGAACAGGTGTTTCCGCTTGAACTGGTTCTGAGCTCCTTAAGGCTATCAAAGTTTTGGCTATATCTTCTGCTCCTTCACTCCTGTGCTCTTCCGGTTGAACAAGAATTTGCCTTTCAGTCACCACCTGAGGTTTGGTGACTTCAGGTTCTTTGTCAACTATTTCTAGCACCTCAGTTCCTTCTTCTTCACCGATCAAATTTTCGTCTTCCCCTTCAGTCATTGTAGCAACTGCAATTGTTGCAGTGCTTTCTTCAATATCATGTGTTGCCTTGCTGGTGGAGGCAATATTTCCTACCACTTGATCACTGGCTCTTTCAGTCGGAAAAATGACATCCTTGAGGAGTGTCGTGATCATGTTGATGTGCTCAGGGAGAGCACCAGCAACCAGCATGGATGACTGTACTAGTTCAGCAAGATTGGGGTCCTCAAAAGGAGAAATGGCAATCAATTGACTGCATCTCATGTTTACCCAACAATCTTCAACTGAGAAGGGACTCACACCAATTCTTTGGCAAGCTGTGGCTCTGACTTCAGCCGGTATCCTTTGAACTTCTTCAATTTCTATGATAACAGGTCTTAAGGGTAGCTTCTCCCCTAATTTGACAGTATCAGCTTCATCAGTTGCAATAACTTCATTAGCGTCTCTGATAGGGCTTGAAGGACCTGCTTCAGTTTGAACAGGATCAGCTTGAACTAATTTAGCAACAGTTGTGTTGAGAGTTTCAACCTGTGCTTGTAGAGAAAGGTACATTTTCGTCAATTCTGGTAGTGTATAACTGTCCTCAACTGGCTTTTTGCCAGTATCCTTGGACAAAACCAAATTATCAATCCGAGATTGATCAGCATTGGTACCCATGGCTTCTTGGCACAAGGGATTCTCCTCATCTGTTTCAGCAGCCCTTGGTTCCAATAAAGGACTTCCAGGTGCTGATTCAGAGAAGATTGCCGCAAATTGGGTCTTATTGATGTTACTACGGACACCAAGATCCAGTAGGGATCCTTGGGCAGCAGCAGCCCTTTTTGCATGAATCTCTTCATGACTCCTGAGATTCACCTCCGGTGAGGAGTGGGGTTGCAGTGCTACAGGGTCCTGGCTTATCAGGATGTTCTCATGTAATGAGGCAGGTGAGTTAATAACACCTTCATTTAAGCCAAGATTTGGAGCACTGTCACTCCTAGGTGATGGGGGTTGTAAGGGTGAAAAATGTTCAGATGGGGATGGTACATCTGCTTCTAATGACTCCCCCTCAACTGAAGGTTCATCTCTAAGAGAGAATCCCAATTTTACCAGTTTCCGCTTAGGCTTTTTGCCTTGGGCGGGGTTAGAAGCTTCGGGTTGGTTGGTGGTACTAGGTGGAGGAGACCTAGTCACCACATTTCTCTGTCTTTTGAATATGACAGGAGGTGAGTTGGATGAGGAGGTGGCAGTGGTAGTGTTTGTGGAAGCTTTCCTCTTTTTGGATTGAAAGACTTTGAGAGAAGAGGAAGCTGGGACAGATGTGGGATCAGATGCTGTTAGGTCTACAGTTCTGTCATCTTGAGCTTGGAGCTCAGTTGCTGCTACAGTTTCCGGTTGAACCTCTGCAGTAGCAGGTTCATCAGGAAACTGCCCTGGAGTTGGTAAGGGATAGTCGGTGTCCCTTCCAAGAAATGCAGACTTGTTTAAAGCAAGACTGGAAAAAGTTTTCTCATTCAGAAGTTTTTGATGCAAAATTGTACCAAGCCAAACTATTTGGGGGTACTCTTCTTTGAGAATGTAAGTTAGGAATCTGGGATATACGTAAACATATTCAGGTTGGACATTTGATTTTAGGGCTTGAAAAATGAGTTTTGAAAAATTAAAGTTTTCACCTTTTACCACAGCATAGAAGGCAGAGGCTTGTTCACTTGCAAGCTCGTCAAATCCGCCTTTCTTTGGAGACAAGCACACCAGAATTGTGTGTGCCAAGAATCTCCATTTGTATGGTAGTTGCCCTTTCTTGATGGTTCTGCTTGTCAGGGAACCACCATATCCAATATCTCTGAACAAGCGGAGATATTTCTTGTGGTCAACCTCTTCGTATCCACCTTCATCCCTTAATTTCAACCAATTTTGTAGAAGCATATATAGTTGTCTAGTGCTAGGTCTTGTATTTATAATGTTTTGTGTAATCTGGTCTCAGCGGACCAGGGGCGGACCAGATGGTACGCCCGGACCATCTGGTACGCTGGTTAGTTGGTCCGCTGGCCAGAACTAGTATAAAAAGGTTTAGCTCATTTAAAGGGAGAATTTCTTACTTTTGCTTCATCTATCTCCACATCTTTCCCTTGAACAGTTGATACAATTTTCTCACTACCGTTTTCGCCCTCGGTAGCCCTAGCATGAACCCAAAAGTCTTCCATCACTTCTTCGAAAATTTCGGCTTCAACAGTGAGCGCGTGATGAAGATGAGACCTTTTGATGAAGTCAATCATGCCGTTGTAGACATCAGTTTTGCTTGGTGGTTCTAGGTATGCCACCAGGTTATGTTCTACCGGGAACTTGGAATCACCGATTGGCTTCTTGCCACTCGCCTTCGCTTTGGGAGCCATTGTTGAGACAGATTTTGAGAATGTTGACGGTTAATCGGAAGTTTATCGGAGAGGGTTTGAGAGAAATTCGGGAGTAATTTCTGAGTGGGGTTGAGAGAAATGGGGAAACTGACGGTAAATTAGGGCTTTTTACCTTTTTCGGTGCTGACGTGGAGGAGAGAGGTTAAAAATCGACGGTTCAGTGACTGATGAGACAGGTGCTTTATGTGTTATACGGTACAACTGGTTAAAGCATGTCCTTATCTAAAAGTTAATTTACGGAAACCTCGGATTTAAAACAGTTAAAAACTTAATGGGTAAATAAATGTATATCCGCTTAGAAAATTGTGCCTTCCGGGTAATTAAATGAGACTTTGACTTTGTTGACGCGGAAGTTTAAGCGGAACCCATTTTCTCCTTTATTTTAAAAACAAAAATTCTTCCGTTTGAACATCAAGCGGACAAGTTTTCCGCTTGAAAGAATTGTTTTTAAGATATTTTTCCACATCATTTTTAAAGCATTTTTCCGGTTGAAGTTCACCCGGTGAATTTCAAAAGTTGTCTTCTTCGGTTGAACCTGAACTTGAACCGGAAATCCAAAACACATGATTTTTGAAAACTTGTGTTAATTATTCATAGTTTTATCAGCAGTTACTAACTATGAACTGAAATATTGTTTGATTAACACTAAAGATTTTCTTTTTCTTTTTCTTTTTGTATCAAGAGACGGGCTCTTGAGCACATGCCTCTCTTTTATTAGATTTGTGAAAAGCCTTATTCAAAGTTCATCATCCCAATGGCTGTGATGAGGTAGAAAAATCTAGTCTCATCAAAGGCTTTTGTAAACAAATCTGCCAATTGATTATCAGTGTGAACTTTGAATAGTTTAATTAAATGCTTTTCTGCACAGTCTCTAATAAAATGATACCTTATGTCGATGTGTTTGGTCTTGGAGTGCTTCACTGGATTGTTGATGATTGAGATGGCACTGTTGTTGTGTCCAAGAATAGGAGTTTCAATGAATGTGATCCCATAGTCAAGCATTTGGTTTTGGATCCAAAGGACTTGGCTACAGCAACTTGCAGCGGCAATATACTCAGCTTCTGCAGTTGAAGTGGAAACACAAGTTTGCTTCTTGCATTGCCAGGAGACAAGCCTTTCACCCAGAAATTGACATCCTCCTGATGTTGATTTCTTATCTATATCACATCCTCCATAATCACTGTCTGTGAATGCTTTGAAAGAGAAGTCAGAGTTCTTGGGATACCACAAACCCAGTTTTGGTTGCCCCTTCAGGTACTTGAAAATTCTCTTAACAGCTAGCATATGTGATTCCTTTGGTGAGGACTGATATCTTGCACATAAGCAAACACTGAACATGATGTCAGGTCTGCTAGCAGTGAGATACATCAGGGAGCCTATCATAGCTCTGTACAAGTGCACATCCACTGGCTTGCCACTTAAGTCATTGGTTAACTTGTGGGAAGTAGAGATGGGAGTTTTGGCGCTTGAACAGGTTAGCATGTCAAATCTCTTCAGCATGTCTTGGATGTACTTTGATTGGTTCAGAAAGATACCATCTGCAGTTTGCTTCACTTGCAGTCCTAAGAAGAATGTTAATTCTCCCATGGAGCTCATTTCAAATTTAGACTGCATCAAAGTCTCAAATTCCTTGCACAAGACAATATTAGAGGAACCAAAAATAATATCATCAACATAAATTTGTACCATCAACATGTCATTACCAACAGTTTTAACAAAAAGTGTTTTGTCAATAGCTCCTCTCCTGTAGCCATTCTCTAGAAGATAGTTAGAAAGAGTTTCATACCAGGTTCTAGGTGCTTGTTTGAGACCATACAAAGCTTTAATCAGCTTGCACACCTTGTTAGGATGGTGAGGAGCTTCAAAACCAGGAGGTTGTTTGACATATACTTCTTGTTCCAGGAGGCCATACAGGAAGGCACTTTTCACATCCATTTGGAACACTTGGAAGTCTTTGAATGCAGCATAGGCTAAGAAGATTCGGATTGCTTCCAACCTGGCTACTGGTGCAAAGTCTTCATCATAATCAATGCCTTCTTCCTGTACATAGCCTTGCACAACCAATCTTGCTTTGTTCTTTATGACAATTCCCCTATCATCTTTCTTGTTTCTGAAAACCCACTTTGTTCCAATTGGTTCTGCTCCATCAGGCAGATCTACCAATTCCCAAACTTTTTGCTTGTTGATCTGAAATAATTCTTCCTGCATTGCCTCTATCCAGCTGTTGTCTTCCAAGGCATCTACTACCTTCTTGGGTACTTCTTGAGACAAAAATACAGCATGTAAACAAATGTTTGCATTTGCAGATCTGCTCCTTGTCAACACAGGAGCTGAAGCTTCTCCAATAATATTTCCTGCTGGATGATCTCTGTTGATTCTTCTATCAATGAACATAGGAAATTCATGGCTTCTTCCATTTGAGGGTATGTTGAGCTTAGGAAGTCGATGATCAAACTCAATAGTTTCAAATTGTGACACAGGATTTGAGACTTCAACTGATTCATGAGAATTGATGTCTGAATTGTAGATCAGATGCTCTAAACTAAGCTCATTTGATGTGCTATCATTTGAATTTTCAGCTTCATTTGACCCTGATTCAGTATTCCCTTCAGTTTCTGAAATTGGGTTTTCCGGTTGGACTTGAACCGGAGAAACTGGTTCAGCTTGAACTTCGACCGGAACAATTTCTTCTTCAATTTGGATTATTTCAGTCAGTCTCTTGTCATTTCTTGGGAAGATAGGTTGAGAGCTCATGGAAGAGAAAAAGATTGACTTCTCATTTGCAGTTTGATTACTCTTCCAATGCTCATCAGCAGACCTATGAGAATTTTGTTCCTGCACTAAAGAGCTTACAGGCTTATCAACATTTATGTTGAAAGCAGTAGTTAGTGCATCAATATCAAATAACCAACTGGGCTGAGACTTAAAATTGTTGGGAGATTTTTCATTGAAAGATACATTTATGGTTTCCTCAACAATCTTAGTTCTCTTGTTGTATACTCTGTATGCTTTTGACACACCTGAGTATCCAACAAAATAACCTTCATCTGCCTTTTCAGCAAATTTAGGCAGGGACTCATTGGTTATTAAGATAGTGACAGGACAACCAAATGGCTTAAAGAAGTAGATATTTGGCTTCCTTTTTCTCCAAAGCTCATAAGGTGTTTTATTCTTTCCCTTGACAATTAAGATCCTGTTTTGTACATAACAGGCAGTATTTACTGCTTCTGCCTAAAATATCACAGGGAGCTTGGAGTCTGCTAACATGGATCTAGCAGCTTCAATCAATATCCTATTTCTCCTTTCAGCAACACCATTTTGCTGTGGAGTTCTAGGAGCACTGAATTGTCTCACAATTCCCTTCTCCTCACAAAATGAATTCAGAATATGATTTTTGAATTCTGTGCCATTGTCACATCTGATTGTTTTGACCTTGTGGTTTGATTGATTTTCTAAATTAATTACAAGAGTTTTCAACAATTCAGCAGTTTCATCTTTTTTTTTTAGAAAGAAAACCCAAGTATACCTTGAAAAATCATCAATTATCACAAAACAGTTTGACCTTTTTCCTAAGCTCATTACTCTAGTTGGACCAAACAAATCCATGTGCAAAAGCTCTAGAGGTTTTGAAATAGAAGACTCAACTTTTGGCTTAAAGGAGGTTCTGTGTTGCTTGCCCTTGAGACATGGCACACAGTTTTCAGAACATGCAAAATGCTTGTTAGGAAGACCCTTAACCAAGCCAAGATTCACAATTCTGTTCATGTTTTTGTAGTTCACATGACCTAACCTTCTATGCCATAGATCAGATTCATCAACTGAGGCTTTGGATACAAAGCAAGCAGTGCCATATGAGGGTGTAGCAACTGACATATCCAAAATGTATAATCCATCTCTCCTGGGTGCCTTAAGCATTATAAGTTCATCAGGAATACATCAAAGTGTGATTTCTCACAGGTGAAATTCTTCCTGTGAGCTTCTTTTGAAAATCAGCCTTTGGTTTCAAAACAGGTTTTCGTTTTTGAAATGGTTTGATTTTACTCATTGGGTTGAACTGACAAATAGCAGCTAGGTGACCTTGTTCACCACAGCACATACATTCAACAAATTTGGTTTCAAACTTTCTAGGAGACTCAAGTTTGGTTACTTGGTTAAATTTTAGTTGACCAAGCCTTTGAGTTTCACTTCCCTTTGGTTTCTCAGGTTGCTTTCCTCCAACTTTTGAATCCTTAGGTTCATAAACAGTTGGTGGAGGAACAGCAATTGATGGTTTTAAAATTTTTGATTTGTCAACTGAAGCAGATGAGCTTGCAAAAGTGACTTCAGCTTTCTTAGACTCAACAGTGTTTTCAGAACTTGACTGTGATGAAATGTCATCAACTGTGAGACTAACTTTACATTCAGATTTTAAAGCATCAATTGGTTTGATTACAGGTGAGTATTCAATTGGTGGCTCAACACAGTTATACCCAACACCTGCCTTTCCATACATCCCTCCCATCCATAATTTCTCAGCCTTTTTGTTTGCTGCCTGGAATTTATCACAGGTGAACAAAGCATCTTTCAGCTTGATCTCAAGAACATCAACCTCAGCCTTAGCGTCCTTGGTTTCGTTTCTTGACTTTTCGAGTTTTGAGAGTAAATCATCAAGCTGAGTTTCAAGCACTGAGTTGGTTTGTTTCAACTGTTCATATTCTTTGGTTAAATTTTCAATTTTTGAAATATATGAAGATTCAGTTTTCTTGAAACATTCCTTTAACTCATTTAGATTTGAAACTTCATCAATCAAGTCAGTGTTGTGATTTCGGTACTTTGACACTTGTTCTATGCAGGCAGGGCTGCATAGATTTTCTAGGACTTTCTCTGGGATAGAGTTTACCTGATCAGAGGTGGAATCTTGTTTGGCTATCAAAGCATGGTTTACAGGCTCAAACTCAGCAACGAAATCTTCCCATTCAACACATGAGGTTTGATTTGCAACAGCAGCTACCACATTTGGTGGTTTTGACTTCCGGTTGGTTTTGGTGGGGTGGGTTTGGAACCTGAGTTGTTTCCAGAGTTTTAGTTGTTTGAATTGCTTCCTCCATGATTTTTCCCTTGAGCATGACCTTGATTCTATCCTTCTCTTCTTGGTTGAGGGCATTCCCTTGCAAAATGACCAAGTTGGTGGCAGTTATAACACTTCACCTTGCTTTTGTCAAGGCCTATGTGAGCACCTTTTGCTCCCTTGTAGGTTCTACCAGTTCTTTTGTGATACCTTTGAGCTCTGACAGAAACCATAGCAAGTTGTGTCATAATGTCAATTTCTTCCAAATCATCGGCACCTATGCACTCAAGATCTTCGGGTATGAAGCCTTGGTATGAGTTAGTTGCTACATGAGCATTGTGAGAGTTTTCAAATATGTTTGAAAAACTTTCTTGACACCTAGGTGTCTCAGGGAAACTGACAATAGGTGACTGATATGATGATGAGTTTTAAGACCTTTGACTATTAAAATCGGTAGTTACTAGTGCAGATGAAAACAGCTGAGTTGACTCGGAAGATGAGTTTTGTTTAAGATCTAGTTCCATTTCATAGGCACTGAGTATGCCATGAAGTTCACTAAGTCTCATCTTTTTCAAGTTTTTGCATTCCCTGATGCTTACAGTGTAAACTGTCCACACAGAAGGCAGGGAACGTAAGAACTTTCTGTTAACATCTACCTGGTCTAGTTTTACATCTACTTTTTGAAGTTCATCAAGTAAAGAAACTAATCTTAAGTACTGGTTTGTCATTGTTTCACCAGATTTGAAAGTAAAGTTTTCATACTTCTGTTTTAAGACATCTTTCTTGTTTTCTTTAACTTCACTGGTTCCTTCATACATTTCACTTAAGGCATTCCACAGGTCAAATGCAGTTTTATATACTTTGAACCCACTTAAAATGGAATTAGGAAGTGCAGCCTGTAGAGTCCAATATGCCTTATGGTCAAATTCAAGAGCAGTATAGTCAGATTCAACATATTTATCAAGTGGTTTAGGTATTTTGACTTCTGCATCATCAGCAAATGAAATCATGGGTGAGTAGGGACCTTCAGTGAAAGATTTCCAAATACGACGGTCCAGAATCCTAACAAAACCTTCCATCCTGAGTTTCCAGGTACCAAAGTCATCAGGAGTGAACATTGGTGGTTTGTTGGAGGAACCATTTGGGCAACTTAAACTGAAATCACTCATTTTGAAAACTTTTAGAAAGATAAAACAGCAAAGCTTGTAAAGTAAGCAAGTAAAGTATCAACCTTGAAGCACAGAGAGTCTTCAAGGTAAGAGCCAAAGCTCTGATACCACTTGTAGGATCGTTAAAAGTTAGAGTTAAACTTAAACAAAGCCCTTTACTTGCAAATATAACCCTGCGGAATTAAAGTTATATTTCGCTTTACTTAAGCAATATAGAGTTCTTGTGTATAATGTAAAAGCTTGATTTGCAAAAGTATAGTAACAACAAAGTATCAAATACTCGGCACTATTTGCATTAACTCAAAGCTACACTATTACAAGTTGTTCAAGAACTGATAACAACAAAGATGACAACTGTGTGTAAACTAAGAGCTAGCTATGCTATATATAGTGCTGATGAGATCAATGACAGCCATTGATCTCATGCGATCTAATCTAGACCGTAAACTAAAAAGTCAAATACAAACTACCAAAAGAATAAACATCGGCAATTGGAATATCTTGTGTGTTAGCAGCAACATACTACTTTAGGAGAGCGGCTTGAATCAGATGTAGAAGCATACGAGAAGCTTTTGCAGGATTGGACTTGCTGAAAAGACATCTCAGGAAAAGTCTGGTTGAACTCATTATCTGGTGGATAATCGAGTTCACCCGGAATATTCGCTAAAAGACAAAACTGCTTCTTTCCGCTTGAATTGCCAGTTCCGCTTGAAGTGAGAATTCCGCTTCAACTTCAACTTCATCCGGAACATAGTAAAATTGACATTCAACCGGAAATCTTCCAAACGCAATATTCCTTACATTGATGTAGACCGTATAAAGCTTTGTCCAGCTTATAAACCTTCTTCGGATAATCATGATCGTAGAATCCTAGAGGTTGTTTGACGTGGACATCCTCTTTGACTTTTCCGTAAAGAAATGCACTATTTACGTCCATTTGGTAGACTTTGAATCCACGATGTGCCGCATATGCCAAGAAAATTCGCACCGCTTCGATTCTGGCAACCAGTGCGTACACCTCATTAAAGTCTATTTCCTCTTTCTAAGAAAAATCTTGAACAACCAAACGAGCTTAGTTGCGTACAATAACTCCTCGGTCATCCCTTTTACATTTATATACCCATCGGGTACCGCATGGCTGTTTGCTTCCTTCTGGCAAGTCAACTAAATGCCATACCCCGAGCTTCTGGAATTATAATGACTCTTCTTGCATCGCTTCTATCCATGAACCATCTTGTAAAGCTTTCTTTATGTCTGTTGGCTCAACCTGAGATAAGAAGCATGAATGAAAGGCTTCATCTTGTATACCAGATTCTCTGATTGCTAATAGAGCACTACTATCAACCTGTCTTCGAGTTCTCACTCCATCAGCTAAATCACTAATTATATTTTCTTGTGGGTGATAGGTGTTTATCCAGAGTGTCTGATGAGCAGGAACAATGATCGTTTCTTCTAAATCAGGAACATGATCTTCCTCTAATACCACATTATCAAATGAATTGATGTCAAATTGTATAACAGGTCGGACATTATCCACCTCAACCACACCAATAGCACTTGTAATAGCTTCATTTTGTGGTTCGACTTGTTAGACAGGAATTTCAACCTGATCAGAAATAGCATCATGAAATTCACGATCATCATCAGAAGACAGAATATCATCAGCAATTGTGGAGTCGATAGTTGTTTCAGTCACATAATCATCAGTGACAAGCACATCCAGAGTAGACGGAGTCTCAATATGCATGATTGGAGCATCATCTTGCAAATTGATATACACATGAGTAAGATGATTATCGGATATATCAGGTGTTGATTCAAATGATTCAAAAATATTCTTGTAATCAAACATCCAATCTGGTCTAACACCTTTGGGTGGCAATGTGTAAGATTGGAAATCAACATGCAAATGTTCTACCACTACACCAGTCTGTTTAATAAACACTTGTTTCTTCTGATTCGAGTAACCGATAAATAATCCTTCGTATACTTTGTCATCAAATTTACCCGCAGACTTTAACACAGTGCAGGAACACCCAAATGGTTCCAAGTAACTCAGTTTTGGCTTATGATTCCGGAGTAACTCGTAACAATTCTTTCCAAGCTGTTTAACCGTTAGCACTCGGTTCAGCACATAACACGCGCGTGTTGACAGCTTATGTCCAGAAATTCACTGGAAGTTATGCATCAGCCAAGATTATTCGTGTTGTCTCAATAATTGTTCTATTTTTCCTCTCTGCAACGCCATTCTGTTGAGGTGTGTATGGAGTACTGAATTCATGTACTATTACTTTCTCCAAACAAAACACCCTCACGGCATGGTTTTTAAACTCCATGTCGTTGTTACTCCAAATCCTTAGAACCTTCAACTTGTAAAATGACTCATGTCACACCCCCAATTTCCAATAACGAAGTTTTACCATGTGGGGTGTGAGCAAACTAGGATCCCAGTCTATTAGTTACATCACACAACCAATAATTATCAAAAGGTTCGCATTATATTAAAGTATAATGCGGAAGAAAAAACAAAATACTTAGGGTTTACATACAACATTATCATTCAAAATAACGTAACTTGTATAGAAAAATCATAACAGTGTTTTAAAGGCTCATGCATGCGTACTTGTGATACTCGAACACCTACGACCTGAGATAAACATGTTTTAAGGGAAAGTGTCAACCTAAGGTTAGTGAGTTAACATAAGTAAGGTATACATAAGTGTATAGAAATGTTTCACGGATACGACAGTCTTTATCCGTATATAGTAATGTCTTACCAACACGACAGTTATTATTCATTAGTAGTAATGTAAGAATGAAAGCATAATCCATACCGTAGGTAGCTAGCCTATGTTCATGTCACTAAATGGTTCGTAACCGAAGCTGACTAATGCACACAGGTATATCCTACGTGTTTTGCCTTCCTTGTGGCCGCCAGAGCAACGGAATGTTTAGGCTGACATTGTTCTCAGTCCGACCGCCAGTCGGGTGGTGCATCTCGTGCCCGCTTAGTGGGGTTTGTCAAACCCCAGTAGTACTACTCAATATCACCTCGCTATTACACTATTAACGGTTCGAATTGTAAGGACTTAAGTGGGTGTAACATTCTAGTGCACATGCGATATATATTGTGGCATTATCTTTAATCATAAAGCAAATAGTTTATCAATGCGCATTACCATCTCAAACCGGATGTAACGTAAACAGAGTTGTGAACTCACCTTTAGGTGCATAGCAACAAAAGCATTTGATAAGTGTAACCCTTAAGAGTGACCTAATATATATATATATACTAGCCGTGTGCCCGCGCGTTGCAGCGGCAACAGTGTATAGCGTGTTATTTGTCTTTTGTTCGCTTGTTATGGCGGCACGACAATTTACATCGAGGTATTCATTTTTTTAAAACTCAAACAAATAACAACAAACATAGTACTTTTAAAATCAAAATCCGAGGGTCAATGAATTCCATAGTAAGGAAGTCAATCCGTGTCGTACAATTTATAACGTGTTATTTGTCTTCTGTTCGCACGTTTGATGGTGATGAAAGTTTACAACGTGATATTCGTTTCTGTTAGCTCCCCTAGGGGAAGCCCGTGTGATACGGCGACGGTAATCAACCAATGTTGTATTTGTTTTCTGTTAGTTTATCGATCATCTTGTGATATAGTATTGTATGTTGATCCTTTGGACTCATTTTCATCTTTTAATCGAACTTGGCCTGTGATTGGTGTAGTTTTCCTGCATGAGTTCAATAACATGAGAATATTATACATTAGTAATAAACCAAGAAACTTTACAACTATAAAGATAGTTGTATGAGAAAAGGTACTAAATCTGGATCACTCATGCTTTATAATTTCAATGCTTAAAACTGAATGTATATGCCACTGTCATTCCTTTATACAAACAGTTCATAATAATATAGCTAACACCATGTATCTAATAAAATTATAACAATATCACAACAAAATCAGAGATGTCATCAAAACTTTAAAAACAACAAACAACACCACAACCTTCTTATGTGCAGGAAATGGAACAACTTACATCTTGCTGAAGCAAATGAAGTCTTTGCCAAAAAAAAATAATTTTATCATTTTAATGTGAGATTTGGTTGAGGAAATGAAACAACATACATCTTGGGAGAAAGTCCAGAGAACTGAGTGTATAAAGAGCACCAAGAAGCACCTGCAAATAAGAAAAAGTTTCATGCAAAACTAACACCAATAAGAAGCAGTTAAGCATCGAATTCAACATATCCACCTATCACAAAAAAAATTACTAATATAGAAGACATAAACCTAACATTAAAAGACTTAACAGAGAAGAACACCAACCTATAAAACCCAAAAAAAAAAATGCTAGCAAGGACAGAGAACATATTATACCTGCATGGCTGCACATGTGAAAGTCAAATACGCACTAAAAATTGATACAACTGATTTCAATCTCAGTAAGAAACTGTGCTAAGATCCAATACATCCATTAAAAAGAGAGAAGTCAACAGCTTAAAAAAGAGAAAATATACAGAAGAAGGCAGAATAACTCATGTGGACACATACACACATATTTTTCACACAAAGATCTTGCTATGGTACAAAAAGTGTTCTTGTGTCTATCACTTAAGGGGTTGTTAGGATGTGCATACAAAATGGGACTGTTATAAATTGTGGTTTAAGGGCTTAAAAATATAATTTAGGGGATGCAAGTAAGGAGTTGCTAAGTGTAGGTCCAGAAAATCTCCTAAAACACGATATTGATATCACGAACGAGTGCGGAATCCTCGTAGGTGATTGATTCAAGATAGAGAAGAGAAGAAAACACGAAGAATACGATGATTTAACGCTAAAAACTTGATCTTTGCACACAAGAAACCTTGTCGGGTACAAAACAAGAAATCGTAAACTTGAACTCTCTCTCTAGTTTATGATTACGATCATAAACACCTCCTTGGCACTCCTCTCAATCATAAACTCGCCAACCCTTACAATGGTAAACACATGGGGTTTATATAGGATCCCTAATGGACCTTAAACCCTAATAGTAAACCCAATGGTAAACCCCAAGCCCAATAGTAAACCCAACCAAACTAGTCTACTAATCTAAATAAACCCTCTAAGCCCAGCCCAACTAATTTAATATTACAAGCCTCATAATCTAGCCTCTACAATCTTCCCCTAGGCTTGTGATATTAAATGTCTTCAATGTTTGAAGTTCTTCTTCTTGACTGGCTGGCATAGATGTTGATGAAGATTCTTTCCGCAGAAATCTTCAATGGGTTTCATGACGGGCATTTGGGGCTTTCTCTTGATCAGCATCAGCTCGAACTTCTTTAAATGAACAATCAATGAAATGGAGGACTCTCATTGACTTTCTTCTCTTGAAAGAACAGGTTCTTGCTAAATCTTCGGTAACTGCCTTGAATCTCCAAAGATTAGAGGGTAAAATTTTGAATGCCTTTAACTGTGAAGAACTTGATTGTTGATCTTCAAACTTCATGATCTCTGACTGCTCTCTGCATCATTTTCTTCATTAAAGATTGACTTGAAATCATCAGCTTCCCCTAAACTTGTGAGCATTTTCTTTGAAAAACTTTTGAAGCTTTTGGAAACATGTAAAGACACCAACAACTTCCCCTGAACAGTTGCTTTTCCAGATGGAAGTCTTGTCCGGCTGGTTCTTTAACTTTGAGCAGCAGCAACATCTTTCTATCATCAACCTGTCTGACACACATTTGAAAAAAAATATACTCCACCAGACATTTGATGATTGGTCTTTGGGTTAGAAGGTAATTATCATCTGTTCAGTTGATTCAAATTAACAATATTTTAACCAAAAACCCTAATATAGATTACGGGTTTTCTATAAAACTTCCCCTGAACCCAAAGACCTCTAAAAACTTCCCCTTAGCTGATTACTTCCCCTCAGCTAAGGACTTCCCCTGAGATAATACATATCATCCTCGAGTTCCCTTCGGATACTATGTATTATGGAAGTCTTTTCGGATAATACTTATTATCCTCCCTCCTTCCCCTAAAAATTTGTCAAGATCTGACGGAGGAAGTCTTTTCCATTAGATAATAAGTATCATCCTCGAGTTCCATTCGGATAATACTTATTATCCCATACTCCTTCCCCTAAAAATTTGGCAAGATCTGTCGGGGGCATATTGTCATGCATTAAAACCCATAAAAAACACATTTTGACTTCTCAAATCAACCTGGCCAAGACGAAAACACATAAAAAGGAACTTAACGACTCACACACTAAAGATAAAAATAAACAAATACTTACCAAACCAAACATGAGAAAGTTTACAAGGGATCAAACCGTATGAATCTGACTGAGGAACCCTTTTCAGCTTCAGTTACTTGACTAGTCCAGGTGATTGCCGGTATGTTTGTCCGCTTTAAACTCAAACCCGTTTAATCCCAACCGAATGCGTCATGCTTAATATGGTACAATATTACCGTCATGTTTAATTGTCCCCACACCCAAGTGTACACAGCAAAACCTACCCAACCTCAGAGTTTATTGAGGATTCACAAACCCCCAACTTGAGGAACCATGCAACACCGTTATGACTACCACTTATTTCATTAACCATCAGTTGGTGATCAGGTCGGCCGCTAAGCACGCAAAGAAGACCAACTGAGTGATTATTTATTCTCTTTTCTTTTTCATTTTCTTTTTCTTTTCTTTTTCTTTTTCCTTTCTTTTTCATTTTCTTTTGCTCTGTGGTGTTGTCAAGATAGCATAAACATGGCGTGTGAGAGAGTGAATACTAGGTATAATTACCACTCTCAACCCGTTTTTGTCGGGACTCAGTCTTTTAAACCATGCAACCTAGGATGGGAAGCTAAACATATATATCTTTTAAGTTCACTGCACTTTCATTGGAGGTCATAAGTTTAGGTCGAGCCTACCGAGCATATCACCGTGGAGCTTGCCTTTCACTTCCGCCTTACGCGTGTCAGCCATCTCCAACCGGAACATTCATTTTACTTCCCCTAAACTTCTCAAAAACAAGAAACAATTAAAAATTGAAAAGCACACTATTTTTGAGGGGTCAACATTTTCATCTTCTTTACATTTCTTCCCCTTGCTTTTTGATTTTTAATGTCACAATTTTGTGAGCATCATCATTTTTTTTTTTTTTTTTTTAACAAAATAAAACACACAAACACACAAACAAATTAAATGACTTTACGCACATCTGGCCAAGCTAACTTTCAAAGTATTGATTTGAAAATTTTTAGAAAATAGGGTTTCATGACATGCACACTTCATTGCATTTGAAGTCAACCACTTAATCAATCAATTGAAAATTTTAGGAAATTTGGTTTGACTCAAAACACCCTTTGCCGCTTCATTCACACAACCAAGTTAAGAACAGTACCTTTCGTGCTGAATTTTACCTTTTACCTCTCAATGAGACATACCTTCCATTTATAGATTACTAGACATGACATGAAGATACGTCTCCTAAACTGTGCCTGGAACAATCACTTATCAACAAACAAATTAGTAATAAAAACGTTAGTGATAATCCTCCTTGATCGTTCCTGCACAGAGTGAGAGATTAGTTAGCCAGTGGTACCCAGGCCATTGTTTTTCTGGGTACACCTGAGGAATCAATGAATGAAACTTCTTTTAAAAACATTCCTTTTGAAAAATCAGGAAGTTGTGATGATTCGGTTGTAGCTGCCTTGACTTTTGGCTTCCAAATTCCAGGTGATTTAACATTTGTTTTAGTCACTTTTGGAGTTGTGACTTTAGGTATTTCAACCTTCTTCGTTTTAGATTCACTTTTCAAAACAGTTTTTGTTTTAGTCACCTTTTGAGTTGTGACTTTAGGAATTTCAACCTTCTTCGTTTTAGAATCATTTTTTAAAACAGTTCTAGTTACCTTGGGTTTTTCAAGCTTTGGTTGTTTTGAAACTGGTTTCTTCACCTGTTTTTGAAAATTTTTGTAACTTGGAAAGCTGTTGTTTTGATTTATAGATTTTCTTTCAGCTTTGGCAGCGCCCCAATGTTGATAAGAGGGTTTAACCTTAGGAGTAACAGTCTTCATTGCCTTAGGTTTCTGCACCATCATTGGCTTAGACTTTACAGACTCCTGAGATGAAACCTTTTGACTTTTTGGAAAGTAGGGTTCATAGGGGCGATACAGACAGTTCCTAGCAATATGACCAGCAGTGCCACAATTAAAGCAAGTCTGCTTCTTTAGATAGAAGTCAGACGTGTACCCATTTGACTTTGGTGGCTGATATGGAGCTGGTTTGCCTTGTGTCTGCTTCATTGCTTTGACTGCTGCTTCAGATTTGACTTTCTGCTGGTTCGTCGAAGCCTGTGTCGAACCTGTCTTTACTATCTTTGTGCTTCCTTGATTCTTTGACGTTGAAGCACCATCCTTGCAATTACAACAGCAACTGCATGATCCAACTGAAGAAATGGGAGACACAGCCACTCCCTTGAGTTTTTCATTCTTCACCACAGTTGTTGACTTCACACTTGGATGCTTGATGGTGATCTTTGGCTTCTCAACTTTAGCTTCACCGACCACTCCATCAGTTAATCCCTTGAACTTGGAGGAGAAGGATGGTAAGTCATACCCAACATCTGGTTCTTGGTCAAACATAGATCCAGATGTCATAAAGATCTTCCCCCCAGGCCGTGTCGTCAAGATCACCTTTTCCCTTTTGACTTCGTCAACAACTTTCAAGCATGGGGTTTCAATTTTAGGGTATGGTTTCAACTCTACCCCAACTTCATCAGACTTGGAATTATGACACCTGTTGTATTCTCGGCACTCAGCATCATTTTCTGATATATCCTTTACCCTCCCTTCACCATAAGTCATATTTGCTTCATTATCAATTTCTTCTTGTGTCAATGGTGTAGTTCCAACCAAGACACTATCAACAGGAGGAGCAGCTTCTTTATAATCAGACTCGGTTCGTACAACTTGATCCTCACTAAGAAGTATTCCGATAATGTCTCTGGGAACTGGTGGAGGTATGATGCTGTTTGCAGCCAAGGCCTTATCAGTCTTTTCTGATCCAAATCCAGGTGTGTGTTTCCCAACTTGACCAGTCACAACAGCATGTGACAATTCCTTTCCAGCATCAAGCATTCTTTTGCTCCTCATTTGATTCATATCAAGCTTAACCTGCATCTCATTGTTCTTATGCTTCAGGTCATCTATCTGCTTACTTAGCTCAGCTATTTCTAATTTAGCGTTGTCATACAGATAGGCGTTCTCAGTTGCAAGGTTCCTATATTTTGCTATATCTAATTTCTGAGCTTTTACCTTCTCTTCATTCTTTTGCCATCTACCCTTAAAGGAACTCTTCTCGCACTTTGTCTCAAACAATTCTGACTGAAAATTTCTACACATTTCTTTAAGTTCAGGAATTATCCGAGCACAAGTAGGATTGGGGCATATCTCAGCATCTTCGTCCTCAAATATATTCTTTTCTTCAACCACTGAACTCATTTTCTTTCTTTAGGTATGCAACTTCTGAAAATCTTGAAAATCGGCAAAAACGGCAAAATCGGCAAAAGTATTCAAAGAATAGTGTCAAAAACTTAAAACTGAAAAACGGAGGCCTTCGGAGTGGAATTTGGGGGTCCAAACGAGCTCCCCTGGACGTTAGTCGGGGGTAAATCTGGGGCTCGGTGTCACGAACGTCGTGTTAAAATTTGAGCTTCTAACTCCAAACGAGTCAAAAGTTACGTCCGTTTCCGTGAAAGTGTGAAATAGTGACTTTTTGCCGTAAACCAACCTTGTTTACGATCGTAATCCCTGTTTACGATCGTAATACCTGTTTATGATCGTAATCCCTGTTTATGATCGTAATCACTGTTTACGATCGTAATCCCTGTTTATGATCGTAATCACCTGTTTATGATCGTAATCACCTTCAGTCATAAACACCAGTCATAAACTTAGAATCGGAATCTCAATCATAAACTCCGATAGTAAACTCCGATAGTAAACTCCGATAGTAAACTCCGATAGTAAACTCCGATAGTAAACTCCGATAGTAAACTCCGATAGTAAACTCAGTTTATGATTGTGTTGGGTCTTAAACCTTCAAATCTTGATCATAAACATTCATATCTTCAAGCCTTGATCATAAACCTTCAAATCTTCAAGCCTTGATCATAAACCTTCAAATCTTCAAGCCTTGATCATAAACCTTCAAACCTTCAAGCCTTGATCATAAACCTTCAAATCTTCAAATCTTCAAATCTTCAAATCTTCAAATCTTTAAATCTTCAAATCTTCAAATCTTCAAATCTTCAAATCTTCAAATCTTCAAATCTTCAAATCTTCAAATCTTCAAATCTTCAAATCTTCAAATCTTCAAATCTTCAAATCTTCAAATCTTCAAATCTTCAAATCTTCAAATCTTCAAATCTTCAAATCTTCAAATCTTCAAATCTTCAAATCTTCAAATCTTCAAATCTTCAAATCTTCAATTTTTTTTTTTTGAAAAAGCTTGAATCCAATATCGTGAGAACCTCGAATCTAAGATTCTTGGCTCTGATACCAATTGTAGGTCCAGAAAATCTCCTAAAACACGATATTGATATCACGAACGAGTGCGGAATCCTCGTAGGTGATTGATTCAAGATAGAGAAGAGAAGAAAACACGAAGAATACGATGATTTAACGCTAAAAACTTGATCTTTGCACACAAGAAACCTTGTCGGGTACAAAACAAGAAATCGTAAACTTGAACTCTCTCTCTAGTTTATGATTACGATCATAAACACCTCCTTGGCACTCCTCTCAATCATAAACTCGCCAACCCTTACAATGGTAAACACATGGGGTTTATATAGGATCCCTAATGGACCTTAAACCCTAATAGTAAACCCAATGGTAAACCCCAAGCCCAATAGTAAACCCAACCAAACTAGTCTACTAATCTAAATAAACCCTCTAAGCCCAGCCCAACTAATTTAATATTACAAGCCTCATAATCTAGCCTCTACACTAAGCTAAACCGACTATTAAAATAAAACTAAAACTACCAAAAAAATCCCTATTTCTAAACATATTATCTGTTTCAAATTATTCAAGCTGCAATAATAACTTAAAAAAACTCACGTCAAACACCATCTTAAATTACATATACTGAAACTATAACTCATCAGCAGAAACAAAGAAAACAAACTGGACTAAAAATAGTTGCATTCACTCAACCGGAAAAAATTAACCAAATAGCCTATATCTTATTTGCAAATTAATTTAACACATTAATTATGGGTGATTGATCTGATCTTTGGAAGATGAAAACATGAACCTATAGAGATAAATTTGGAATTGCATTGTTAACGACCCATCAGCGAAAACAATTTGAACTTAACAACAATTATTAATACTAAATATAAAATTTACTTAGGGTAAAGAGTTCTAACCTGCAATATAATTTGGGGATTCTTCTAGGGCTTGATCCGGATCAAGATTCAAGATCTTCATGTTTGAGATTTGAGAATTACCTGGTATTAAACCCTAATAAAATAATTACATGGTATTAAATCAAGAAAGAGACCACCATCAGAACCAATGATCGTCGCCTACTATACTTACTATTTCAGATCTGAAATATTACCTTATGGTAGCGATTTGTGGAGGTGGCGATGACTATGTAGCTTGACGGTGAAGGGTAGACGACATTACATACCCACACCCTTTAACTCCATTCTTCGTAATAAACCTTAGAGCACCATAGTATGCCCTGAAAACATGCCAAGAAACCATCAGTCCAAACATAATAGGTCTCTTTGCAGCCAAAGAAAACCTTGAATAAATATTTTTCAATCCTGGAATAAATCATAAAAAAGTACTCCAAGATATATCCTAGTTTTGAACACCTAAATTGATTCTAAACTTTGAATGCAATCAGAAATGAATCCCATGCATAAAAAAGAGTTAAGTGTACAAAAGTTAATCCATAATCTAATTAAACTACTGAATAACCTCTGGCTTTAACTGTTGAACATCATAGTGTAATACAAAGTTGAAACATTTAACTGCAGTAATGATAAACTTATAATCAGAAAAAATGAAGCATCGAGATAATTTCATAAATCATACTTTTGTAAGGAAATCTATCACAACAGAAGCTTGGGTGAGTAAAAAGGGTGTCTTCAAGAGGTCTGCAAAACGAAAATAGAGGCACTGTGAGATGCAAGTCCAAGTAAGAAGAATACATGTCTTAAAAGGAATGTAAATGTTAACCTCAAATTAAGAGCAGATAAAGACCCACCATACCAAATGCTTACTACTGAAACACATTAGCTTACTATGCGATTTCCATCTGCAATGAACGAACAATCCAGGTTTAATAGCAACTCAAACAAAAACTAAAGAACCCTAGAAAAAGAGTGATAGTTATGGTGTCTGATTTAAGCAGATGATACATACCTTTAACCCAATGATTGCGTGACTCCAAAATTTGAAGAACCCTCAAATTGAAGTAAATAATAGAGCCGAGGTGGACAAAATCACTCCAACGGAGTAAAATCGCGTACCAGAGTAAACGTGGCGGCCAGACAACGATTAAAATGTAGCAGCGGCGGCGAACGTGGCGATGATACCTGAGGGTGGAGTCGTGTACTCATGTATTAGTTGTAGGAGTTTTAGGGTGAGATATTAAGATTGAAACAAGATACAGTTACACGAAAACTGAACATACCTATAACACTCGAAGGTCGAGATGCGAATCGGTGGAGGAGGAACCAATGATTAGGTTTGGGATGCTTCAAGATCGAGAATCTGAATGAGGAACCAGCGGATCGGTGAGGAAATGGATGAGAGAGAGAGAAACAGCTTATTAGGGTTTGAAATGGAGACTACCGTCGATTTGAAGGCACATAAAGCTGAAATTCAAATTCAAGATCTGTATCCCAAATTTGGTACCTGCAAGTCTGCATTTCAGTTGGATTTTGAATTAAGGGCTTCATTTGGTAAGGGAGGTTGAATCAAGAAAGGGTTGAACCGAGGGCTGTCTGAATCCAATTCGTCGATTACACAAACAATTCAACAAAGTGGTTTCTGAATAAAAGGTTTCTTCGAAAGGGTAGTGAAAAACAATCTAAAAAGGAGATTCTCTGATCCTATGCTATGGCCGATTACCTAAACAGATGACTAAATTCAGGGTTGTTGGAAAGCAAAGTGAAATCACCTCAAAAGGGGAGATTGGGTAGCTGGTTCAAAAGCGACTTTCTGAGAATTAGGGTTGTGCTATCTTGTTGTGCTGATGGACCGATGAAGCAATATATGAATGGATGGTAATGGTTGGGAACAGATGAGCACCGCGGAGATACTGAAAGAAGAAGGCGTCTTAATTTTAAGACGGTATTAATTACCAAAATGCCATTTTGTTCAATATACATTATATAGTAGTATAGATATATATATATATATATATATATATATATATATATATATATATATCAGTCAGTGTTTGTCTAAAGGACCCGTTGTTTAACCACAAAGCAAATGACGGCACAAAGTGAATCAAGACCAAAAATATTGACCCGATGACACTGTAGAAGCATATATAGTGTCTAGTGCTAGGTCTTGTAATTATTATGTTTTGTGTAATCTGGTCTCAGCGGACCAGGGGCGGACCAGATGGTACGCCCGGACCATCTGGTACGCTGGTTAGTTGGTCCGCTGGACAGAATTAGTATAAAAAGGTTTTGCTCGTTTAGAAGAGAGTAATTGTGAGGTTTGAGTTCTAAACTGTGTGTTTTTGTAAGGTGAAACCTGTTTACTTTCTCTCTCTAAAGGTTGAGCAATAAAGGAGTGTTATTTACCTTTGTGTTTACCGAATTGATGATCGTTATGCATTAGCAATACCGTTCCTGTGTTTTACAAGTGGTATCAGAGCAGGGTTGCTCATTTGCTGTGATCTACAGTTTGGTTTTTGAGATTTGAAGAAAGTCACAACGTTTGGGGTAAGAATTTGACCATTTCTACTCGGTTTTACGTCGATTCTGCATATATTTTATGTTCAAAGTAATCATAGAGTGTTTTGGTTGAGTTCTGGGCTGATTACACGGTCGAAACATCAATTTTTTGTGAAAAATTGTTCGATTTATACTGGTCCGGATGTGGTCCGCCGGATGAATTTTCTGGTCCGCCGGATGAGTTTTGTGGTCCGCTAGTATATCTTCATCAGTAATCTTGTCCGCTGCTTGTGGTCCGCTCAAGCAATCTTCTTATTCTGATCCGTAGCAGTTCCAGCGTATCATTTCATCCGCGACAGTTATCTCAGCGGACCATCTAATCCGCTCTTTAGAATTCTGATTCGCGAGAAGAATTCTGGTCCGCTGCTTCAAATTTGATCCGGTTCTCATCCGTTAGTTGAAATCTGGTCCGGAGATCGATTTTTTGATCCGGTGATTTGTTTTCTGGTCCGCTAGCACAGTTTTTAAGAAAAGTTATCATGGATCCGTTCCAGGCCTTTGCTGCGATGTCGTCAACTGTACAAGCGTTATTGAACTATGATAATGAAATAGGAACTACCAATAAGGTTCCTAAATTGATGAAGTTTAAGGATTTTCACAATTGGAAAACCCGATATGAATCATACATCGGTGTCACGGATGTCACCGTTTGGACTCCAATGTTGGATGGCTAAACAATTCCAAAGTTTACCACGGGTGAATTTGCTGGTCAAGAAAAGCCATACAACAAAATGAATGATACTGAAAAAGAATCTTTCAAACTGGAAAGAAAAGCTTACTCAAATTTTTCGATGGCATTACCAAAGGATATATTACATCAATTTAAGATGCACACAACGTTAAAGGCTTTATGGGAAGCGTTGTGCCATAGATGTGAAGGAAATGCACAATATAAGAAGAGTAAGAAAAAGGTGTTGTTGCGAGAGTACGATAACTTCTGTCATGTATCTAATAAAAGCATTAATGATTTGATTTCAAGATTATCTCATTTGGTGAGTGAGCTGGATATTGCTGGGGTGAAAAAGGATGCTGGAGAACTGAAAGAGAAACTTTTGGATGCCTTGCCAGCAACTTGGGAAGGATATATTCTGTTGTTAACTCATAACAAGGATTTTGATGATATCACATATGATGATCTTACTCGATATTTGCTAGCCCGAGAGTTGGACATGAGACGTGTAAAAAATTTACCAACTCAAGTTCAAAATCCAGATGTCTATTTTGGTGATAATGCATCAACAATGCATGCAAAGGCTAAAGCAAATTCTAATCCACCAACAACGGCATTTTATGTGGAAAACACTTCGACTAGCTCATGCAAGCATGTCAAGAGGTTCATCTAGTGAGGAATATTCTACCAAAGCTGCTGTTACATATCCGGTGTATTCTAATCAATCTTCATCTGTTCCAAGTCAGAATGTTTTTTCAGCAAAAACCACAAATGATTATATGGCGTTATTCTCGGCAATGATTTCGTCCTACGATGGAGTGATAGCTGGAAAACTGACTAGTGCTGAACTGACTGAAGAAGATTATGAACAAATAGATCCAGATGATCTAGAGTTAATGGACATTAATTGGTCAATGGCAATGCGTGTTAGAAGAGGTAAGAGGTTTATGGAGAAGACCGGTCGTAAAGATCTTAATCCTGAAGGCAAATTGGGATTTGATAAATCTAAGGTTCGATGTTATAACTGTCAAAATTATGGACATTTTGCAAATAAATGTACCAAGGCAAAGAAGCAGGAAACTTCGAAATTATTTCAGAAATATGCCTCTAAGAGTAACCAAGGGTCGGGAAGTTATGCAAGTCCATCAAGCTCAAATGCAGCTGCTAGTGGATCTAACACAGAATCTAAAGCGTTAGTCTCGCAAACCGGTGAGGGTTACGACTGGGCTGCGGATTGTCCTGACGAGTCTGCATTTTTATGCACTGGGGAGAGGAATGTAACAACTGAAGATAATTCCGATCTTCCAGGAGAAGACTTCTTTGCTGAGGGTCATCAAGCATTCATGGCTGATGTTCAGGTACATTCTAACATCTGTGAATTTTGCACAACAACTGCCAATTAACTGAAAGAACTTTCTGATGTGAAAGTCATGTATTATGATAAATACATATTGGCAGAAGAAAATGTCACAATCTATAAACAAAGGTGGGAGGCCGTTAAGGCAGAACTAAAAAGTGAGCATGCCTTGATTCTAAGCACGAAAATTGAATTAAATAACAAAACTGAGGATTATATTTTTTCCGAGAAAAAGCTTGCAGAAGCTAATTCTAAAATCTCTGAATTAAAAATTGAAATATTAGATCTTCAGAGGCAATTGGACAATTTCAAGAATTCATCTTCCTTTGCCAGTTTTCTGTGCAAAGATGAAAATTTAAAAGATGTGCTTAAAGAATCAGGGTGTACTTTAGTTCCACCACCAATTGTGCATGGGAAAGGTCCAAATGAATCGAATATCAAACCAGCTGTTGTGTTTGATTATTCCAGTTTTACTGAAGGAGTATCTGACAACTCCAAAGGCACTCATAAGAGGAAGCCTTTGAAAAATGTGTCCAAAACTGTCAATGTTGTTATCAAACAGTCTGAGACTCATGATTCTATGGTAAAATCATCTAAAAGTGTAAATCTTACACCTTTAGAAGCTGCTGAGAAGGTCAAAGAAACTGAAAAGAAAATGAAAGAATTTGAAAATTTGAAATTTGCAAAAGGTCGTAATTTGTTTTATGAAAAAGAATCTGTGACTAAGAGCAACACAATCACACCAGATGTTCATTCAATACCAGTACCTTTGTCAAAGTCAGAAAAATTTAATGGTATTGGTTTTGGACATCCTGATGAACTTTCTAAGGTCAATCAGAAGAAACCTGAGAAAGTTCAACAGCCTGAAAAGAAGAATGGTAAGTCTGGGAATGTCGATGTAAAACAGAAAGGTAAAGTTGAGATGGGTGAGTGTTCTAAGAAAGTGCAAATGTATTCTCTGAAAGGTAGTGATACCATATTTTCAGATGAAGAATTTCCACTATGTTGTGTTGACCCAACCAAGATTTCCAAAGTGTTTTATGTTGATGAAAAAGAAGAATCTGTGTCTAAACATAAAACTGAGAAAAATGGTTCCTTGTTGAAACTTAAGTCTAGTCCTGATGATCAGACATTTTTCACAAAGTCAAAAACGTCAAAGTACTCACCTAAGAATTTTTATAATTCTGATGGAAAATTTTCAGCTAAAACAAACCGTTTTGACTATGAAGCATATGGTTTTTGTGAAGATTATGATTTTTACGATGATTTTGGGTCATATGAAAAACAGTTTGGAAAGTTTGAGAAAATCAAGAATGACCGTGTCAAACCCAAAGGGTATGCTGATCAGTGTGGTGTTGATGAGTTTGGTTTTTATAACCAGTCTGGTTATGTTAAACCACTGTTTAAACCTCTTCCTAAGCACAAATCGCAAGGATTTAATGCTAAGTTCCCAAGGAGAGAGGCACAACACATGTCTGATGATAACATTTCACTTGATTCAGGATCTCATTTTCCTGTTGTGTTTGTTGATAGAAGGAGATGTTACCACTGTTATCAGAAAGGTCACATACGCAATCGTTGTCCTGTTTTGGCCGAGAAACGAGCTTCCGCTGCTGAATCAAAGAAATCTGACAATGTTTCTGAGCCAAAACACACAAATGGAAATGTGGTTACAAAACATTTTTTCAAAAGAGAAAATTTTTCAAAAACTAAGAAATCGGTTGATAGTTCATCTTCAGATAATGTCACCACAGCTTCATCTGTTCCAGTAATCAGGCAAAAGTGGCTGCCTAAAATGACTTCTAAAGCCACTGAAGATTTTTCAGAAGACACAAGTCGACCCAAAGCTGAATGCTTGGGTCCAGATTCTCACTAACTTTTTGCTACTATGTGCAGGGTGCTCGAAAGCCAGCTGTCAACAACTTTTGGGTTATTGATAGTGGAGCATCCAGGCACATGACTGGTAATCTCTCCTTGCTTACCGATGTTAAACCAATCAATGGTGGGGGAGTTACCTTTGCTGGCCATAAAGGAGGTAGAATCACTGGAGAAGGAAAAATGGGAAATGACAAAGTTACATTTGACAAAGTTCAATTTGTGGAAGAGTTGCAGCACAATCTCTTGAGTGTCTCACAAATATGTGATAAGCAGTACACTACTGCGTTCACAAGTTCTGAATGTATCTTTTTGAAGCCCGGATTTCAAATTCCTGATGATTGGATAGTGATGCGTGCACCTCGGTTTCGAGATTTATATGTTTTGAATATGAATCAGACCTCGTCTACAGTGTCGGCTACATGTTTCATATCCAAAGCCACTGAAAAAGAGTCAATTTTGTGGCATCGCCGTATGGGTCATCTTAACCACCGCAAGATGAATTATTTAGTTAATCACAATTTGGTTGAGGGAGTTTCTAAGAATCGTTTTTCGATTGATGATGTGTGCGTTTCATGCAAAAAGGGGAAGCAACAGAAAAAGTCTCATCCGTACAAACGTGTTAATTCCATTGTTACTCCGTTGGAGCTACTTCATATGGATCTTTTTGGTCCTATGAATGTAAGCAGTGTGGATGGAAGTTTTTACTGTTTAGTAATTACAGATGATTTCTCGCGTTTCTCTTGGGTCGCGTCATTACATTCGAAGGATGAAACTCCAGCAACTATTCAGCGTTTACTGTCCAAGTTTGAGAATCTGTACAAGCACAAGATTTGTCGTATTCGTACCGACAATGGTACTGAATTCAAGAACGCAACGATGAAAGCATTTTGTGATTCTTTTGGAATTTCACATGAATTTAGTGCACCATACACTCCACAACAAAACGGAGTGGCTGAGAGAAAGAATCGAACTTTAATAGAGACCGCACGAACTATGTTAGCTGATGCAAATCTACCAATCAAGTTCTGGTCTGAGGCGGTTCATACTGCTTGTCATGTGCTTAATAGAGTTCTTATTGTTAAGCGGTTCAATAAGACTTGTTACCAATTGCTCAAAGGTAGAAAGCCGAATTTAGATTTTCTGGAACCATTTGGGTGTTTATGCACCGTTCTCAAAGGTGGTGGTAAATTTGAAGCTAAGGCTATGGATGGCATCTTTGTTGGTTATCAGTATCCAATGAAACGTGTCTACTTTCCGTCTTCGAAGACCATTGAGAGCCATTTGCATGTGGATTGTCGAAGATATAGTTTTCTGAAACCCAAATCGGTTGATGGTTCTATTTTTTATTATAAGACATTCTTTGATTCTTTCTTGGATGCACACACTGAATCTGCTGATGAGCTTACTGATGATATGACTGGTGTTATTATTCATACCATGCTTAATTCTGGATCATGTATTCCAAAGTTTTCAACTGTTTCTGGTTCTGCTTCATCTAGTCAGACTGTTTCTGATCTAGAAACCATGAGTTCATCTGATGATGATGACAATACATTTCATGAAGCTGAATCAATACCTTTGGTTGATCCAATTCCTTTACCAAGCACAAGTTCGTCCGTCCCAAATACTTTAATGCCTGGTGAATTGTCAAGCTCAGAGGATGCAGATGCTACTCTAAATACTCTTGCTGATACTGTTGAGGTTCCTGATTCGACTAATCTCCGAATTCATTCTATTCATCCTCAAGAGAATATTATTGGAGATTTGACTTCTGGGGTGCGCACACGCCATCAGTTATCTGATAATGTGGATGCTTTGATTGCTGAAATTCGAGATTCGGGTGTTCAGAATGATATGTTTCATTCGTGTTTTCTGTCTCAAGTTGAGCCGACCAATGTTGAACAAGCGTTGGAAGATTCTTCTTGGGTTGAGGCCATGCAGGAGGAGTTGCAACAATTCCAGAAGTTGGGTGTCTGGCATCTTGTTGATCTTCCCAAAAATGCTAAGAAAGCGTGTGGCACTAGATGGGTGTTTAAGTGTAAGAAGGATGATCGTGGCATCATTGTTCGGAACAAAGCTCGATTAGTGGTTCAAGGATTTTCTCAAATTGAGGGCATTGATTTCAATGAGGTCTATGCTCCAGTTGCGCGGATTGAAGCTATTCGAATCTTTTTAGCTTTCGCAGCATTTCATGGATTTAAAGTATATCAAATGGATGTTAAAAGTGCATTTCTCAACGGGAAGATTCGTGAAGAGGTTTACGTGATGCAGCCACCTGGATTCTATGATCCCGACTTTCCTGACCGTGTGTACAAACTCGACAAAGCGTTATATGGTCTCCATCAGGCCCCGAGAGCCTGGTATGAGACGCTTTCTACACATTTGCTCGACAACGGTTTTCGTCGTGGCACTGTAGATTGCACACTCTTTTCGAAGCGGTTTGGGAAAGATTTACTGCTTGTTCAGGTGTACGTGGATGATATCATTTTTGGGAGCACGAATGACACATTGTGCAAAGAATTTGAGCGTGTCATGCAAACGAAATTTGAAATGAGTTCAATGGGCGAGATGGGATTCTTTTTAGGTCTTCAAGTCCACCAATCGGCCAAAGGCATCTTTCTACATCAATCGAAATATGTTACTGACATTTTGGCTCGGTTTAAGATTGGTGATGTTCGGATTCCAAGCACTCCGATACAGGTTTCTCATGGTCTTGGACCAGATGAGTCTGGTGCCAAAGTGGATCCAACATTGTTTAGGGCTAAGATCGGTTCTTTAATGTATTTAACTGCTTCTCGTCCTGACATCATGTTTGCTGTGTGTTTATGTGCTAGATATCAAGCTGCTCCGAAGGTTTCTCACATGATGGCAGTGGACAGAATCTTTGCTTATTTGAAGGGTAACCAGGATCTGGGTATCTGGTATCCTAATGATAATAAGTTTGACTTCACTGCATATTCTGATTCCGATTATGGTGGATGCAAGATAAATTTCAAATCCACAACCGCCGGGTGTCAATTTTTGGGAGAACGACTAGTGTCGTGGCAGTGCAAAAAGCAAACCTCGGTTGCAACGTCGACTGCGGAGGCTGAGTACGTGGCGGCTTCCAGTTGTTGTTCACAGGTTTTGTGGATACAACAGCAGTTGCGCGATTATGGTTTGACATTTCTAACTACTCCCATTTTTATTGATAATTCAGCTGCCATCTCTATCACGAAAAACCCCGTGCAACATTCCAAAACTAAGCACATTGATATCCGTTATCACTTTATTCGTGATTGCTACGAAAAGAAATTGATCGATTTGCAAAAAATTCACACTGATTTTCAAAGAGCTGACTTGTTTACAAAAGCGTTTGATAAAGTTCGCTTTCAATTTTTATTGAAAATCAATGGGGTTACTCGCTTAACTGCTATTTGATCTGGTTCAGTTGATCGTTTTTGTTTTGTTTTTCTTTTTTGTTTTTCTGCTTTTTAGGGGGAGTATAATTGAAAAATACAAAAATAGTGTATTTTCTGTATTAAAAAAAAGGAAAAAGCATAAAAAATTTGAAAAAGCTAAAACATAAAAATTGAAAAATTAAAATTGAAAAATTTTGATCCGACCTTGTGAGAAATGATGGTACATCAGCATACGTTATCTGCCATGGATAGAGTAGAAAGAAAGGCTGTAGGTACTTGTTTGTTTTGATTGAATGTGCTGAGTAGTCTGATATATGTGAGTATGATATAAAGATAATGCCTGCTTGATAATTGTGGTTACACACCGTGATGGGTACTGTGTAAATCTGGCATAAAAAGATGAGAAAATACCAAAAACAGAATAAAGAGATGTTCTGATGTATGCTTGCTTTATTTTGAAAGATTTAAACTTGTTTGATTTTCTTTATTTTGTCAAACGATCGGACTTTCTCTGCGTATCGAAAGATCGACCTGATTGTTGTTCGTTTGACGTTCTGCTTTATTTTCTTGGTGTTTCGTATAATCCATCGGACTTTCTCTGCGTGTACGTGAGTACCGACCTGATTGTTGTTGGATTATACAACTTCTGCTTTATTTTATATTTCTTATTTTCCTAAACAATCGGACTTTCTCTGCGTGCCTACCGGCCGACCTGATTGTTGTTTGTTTAGGGTTCTGATTTCTTTTTGCAAGAAACATCATGAGCAAGATATCTCTGTGGAAATCTATTCTGTATAAGCAAGTTTACATTATCAGTATGAGAAATCTGCTGCAAGTAACTTGGCTTGAATAAAGGAAAATATAAAAATGAAATAAGCAATTTGCCAGTATTCCTGATCGTGTGGGTACCATGTTATTAATGCTTGATAAATACACTTAATTTCATATCAGAAAGCTATAAACATGACTTGCTTTAGCTGAAATAAACCAAATGGTTGTATTCTCAGACAACTTGGCTTGCATGCTTAGTATTTTGAAATTGAAGTGTGTATGATGCGTTATGTCTGATATGATCTCACGTTGTGATCTTTCTCACAAAAATATAACTTATTGCGTTTTAATTTCCTGATTTCTGTTGGTTTGTTGTTTTGCTTATTTTAGAAAATATCAAAAAGATTTTAGGTGTGTTTTAGCACAAGTTTGAAAAATCAAAAAGATTTTAGTGTGTTTTGATATAAATTTGATAAAAATCAAAAAGATTTTCATTCTGGTTTATTTTTGATCAACTGAATTCAGTGATGAAAAATTCTTGGTTAAATGAATCACAATCGATGCTAAATCAGCTCATCATGTTTAAACTTTGAAGAAATTAAAGTTTTGGGTTCAAAATGATCAAATTGAAAGTTGAAGGGTGAGAATTGTCTCAAAGTGATCCGGCGGACCATGTGATACGCCGGCGGATCACTTTGCATATAAATAGCGAATTTTGATCCGGGGTTGGCATAACCCACGGACCACTTTCAGTTCTCTCTAAAAACCCTTTTTGTCTTCATATCACTGTTTTCTCTGATTTCTCGGTGAATAACGAACGGCTGAACGTGATTCTTGTTGCAAAAGGTAGGTTTTATCATTATGCATCTAATGGTGGTCTTGGTTTGTTTAATGGTGTTCTAAATCGTTCTATTTTTGAGTTTTTAAGTCTCGGGTTTTTGACGAGACTAATTTGGAAGGGTTAGACCCATTACACTGGTTGTTTAGTCTACTTGAGAACATGTACAGGGTCGCAATTCTATCTAGATCAAAACCTTATTGTTCGATTTCACAACAAACACTCATGAATGCATCAAAATCGAAAAAGACCTTTCGGTGTCTGTTCGTCCGCCGGACCAAATGGTCCGCGGCGGACCAGATGATCCGCAACCAATTCTGGTCCGCAATCTGATCCGTTTGACCAAATCTGATCCGCAGTCAACATTTCTGATCCGCCGGATCAGATGATCCGTAAGACCAAATCTGATCCGCGGTCAACAAATTTCTGATCCGCCGGACCAGATGATCCGGATGACCAAAATTGATCCGCTGTTTGGTCCGCTCATCAAATTTTTCAAAAAGTTATTCGTTTGAGCGTTTCACATAAAATCAGAGTTAGTCATTGAGAATTATGATTATATTGAATGATTTTAATGATGTTTTGTTTTGATGATGTGTACAGAAATGGCAGATTTCAAATCAATTGGTGAACACAATGTTTGTGCATTTCTAGATGCAGCAGAAAAATGGAAGCCTCAATTTCTTAATATCTTTGATTTCATTAGACGATCAAGGATATTATATGCTGCAACTCATGTGTGTCCTCCATATAAAGATTTACTGGTGATGTTTTGGAATTCAGCACAAGTGGATTGTTCAGTGGATCCATCAGTAATTCGTGCAAGAATTCTTGAGACAGATGTGATTATATCTGAAGCTGATGTGCGAAGAGTTTTGAGATTGAACGATCAAGCTGATTATCCAACAGAGTTTCATGAAGCTGATTTGATAGCTTTACTCAGAAGAATTAAATATGATGGTCAATTATATGTTCCGTGGTATCTCAAAGCCAATCTGAGTCCTCCGTATAAGTATTTGATGCATGTAATCATTAAGTGTTTTGGGAATCGAACAAGGGGTCAGGAAGAATTTGATCTGAGAGTGTTATCATTTTTCTGTGCATTGGTGTTAAATCGAGAATTCAACTTCTCTGGATGGATTTTTAATTACATGAGGGAGAATATCTTGGTGAAACAAGTGAGAAGTATTATGTATCCAAGATTTATACAAATGATTCTGAATGATATGCATCCAAATCTTCCAAAGAATGCTGCTGCAATTATTGATATGAAGCATATGAACAGAGTGGCTGTTGGAAAGATTCCTGTATATTACAAGCGTAAAGGAAACAAAGCTGCTCCACCGTTTAAACGTTTGATTGGTCATCTTGTAAAGCCAGATTATGTAGCTCCGGCTGATGGAGCTGCCAAACATCCTGATAGTTCTGATGATGAGTTGGAATATGATGACAAAGGTTTTCCTGTTGAAATAGCAGAAGATGAAGAAGAGAATCAGAATGTTCCTGTTAATCAAGACCATGTACCTGTACAGCAACAACAACCTGAGCCTGTTGTTCATGAGAATATCGTTGAACCTGAAACTGTTAATCTTCAAAATGATGAGATGATTGATGATGCTGCTATGTCTAAGGGTGATGATGTTATTGAGAGTTCTTCTGAAACTGACTCAGACTCTGGTGATTATGTCACAATTTTACATAATACCAGAGAAATTCCAGTGAAGAGAGGTTCTAAGGCTCACATTGCCTATTTGAAGTCTCAGAATCAAGATACTTCTCTATATGAGTCTAGAACCAAGCAGGTTGAGGATACTGATGATGATCCATTATATACTCCTGTGATGGAGGAACCTGTTGCAAAGTCAAAGCCAGTAGATAAAGGCAAAGCTAAAGTAATTTATTCTGGAAAGGTCAAACATATGGCTAAGAGACCTGCTGTGCAACAAGGCTCATTTCTGGCTGATGCTAGAAAATCTGGTCAGAGTCCACCTGCTAAGAAACAAAAGGTTCAGTCTCAGTCTTCGGTTCCCGTGCAACCAACGACACAAAGTGTGAATGTTCAAAGTTCTTCTGTTTTACCTGCTAAGAAGTTAATCATCAGAAGACCGTCTACTACTGCTTCTACTTCTGCTACTGCTTCGTCTACTGCTGCTGCTACTCGATCAACCATCTCTTCTGCTGATCTGAAGCTGGCGATTCATCAGACTCGACTTGATGAATTAGAATCAACGAATCGTCAGCAGGCAGATGAAATTAGAGGTTTAAAGAATCTAGTGGCGGAATTGGTGTCTCGGGATCAATCTAAAGATCGTGAGATTGCCAGTTTAAAGTCTAGAGATGAAGAAAAGGCTCGTGATATTGCAAAGCTACAACAATTATCTCTTTCCCTGGGTGAGCAGTTAAATCTCTTGCTCAAAGCTTTACCTGCTCAGGGGGAGAAGCCAAATACTGATGAAGGTTGTAAAGATGATGATATTTTGAAATATTTGAATGATGATCCTGATTCTGAAGGAGGTGTGGGTGGTACTGGATCGGGTACTGGGGCAGCTGGTTCATCTGCTGCTGCTGGTCCGTCTACCACATCTCAGGGGGAGTCTGATGATCATGTTTATGATGTGACCCCGATTACAAGAGTTGAGTTAGGAGAAGGGGAGTTTGTGAATCCTTATACAAAAGAGCAGCTTGCTGCAATTTTTGCTCTAAATGTGGAAGATGTAGATAATGTTCCATTTGCTGATCCGTATAATGAAGAAGATTCAGAGGAACATGTTGATTATGAAGAAGAGCAAGTAGAAGTAGAAGATATCACTGCTGAAGAATATCCTACTGATCCGAAGGTTTATGGAAATTTTACTGATAATGATCAGTCAGGAGGTTTCAACTTCTTTGGTGAAGATGATGAAGAAAAGATTGATGAAGAATTGAAAAAGAAAGAGTCTGAGAATCAATCTGAACAGCCAGCATCAACCGAATCTGAAAACTTATCTGAAGAACAAGAGAAAAAGATGTTATTTGATGCGTGGTTGAAAGAGCAAAGGGCGAAGAAGATGTCGGTGAAATCATCTACAAAAGATGTTGATCAAAAGAAATTCTTTGAAAGAAAAGGTAGAGAAGCTTCTGGCAGAATAATAAGTTGGATGTATGATTCTCAGCTTAAATGCTATGCAATCAAGAAGGAGTTTGGGATCATTTATCTGAAGTATGCAACCAGATTCAATACATTGCCAGTTTGTGATGTGAGGGATCTATCTAGATGTCCATTCCTGAATTATGGTGATGATACTTTGGCTAGAGTCTTCAAGGATAAATTGATTGAAGAATGTCAAGGAAAATTTCAGTTTTTAACTCCTCAAAGACCGAAGTTTGTGAAGTCTTCAACTGATGTCAACCCAAAAACTGGAAAGCCAATGGTTGTAGTGAAATACAAGAAGCCAGTTCAATTGAAGAAGATTCCGTTAAAGAAACTTGAACAAGACTTTATCAAATCATTGAGATGGTGGTATTATGATGAGAATACTGGTGAAGCAGTGATAGTGGTGGAAGAAGAAAACAAGGTAGTCAGACTGTACGACCCGATGTGGTTAATCAACTTGTCCAAGAATGACATTGACAAACTCTATCACAGCAACATTTTGTATAAGGCTGAGCATGCTGAACAAGCCTTACAATTTCAAAGGGTGATCAGAGTATGTTTCGCGTTGGGGATTCACGCGGGGAATAATCGAAGACAGCACTGGAAAGAGACTTGATCAAGAGCTTCTGAAGACTAGCACAAGACAAGGGGGAGTTTGTAGAAGCATATATAGTGTCTAGTGCTAGGTCTTGTAATTATTATGTTTTGTGTAATCTGGTCTCAGCGGACCAGGGGCGGACCAGATGGTACGCCGGGACCATCTGGTACGCTGGTTAGTTGGTCCGCTGGATAGAATTAGTATAAAAAGGTTTTGCTCGTTTAGAAGAGAGTAGTTGTGAGGTTTGAGTTCTAAACTGTGTGTTTTTGTAAGGTGAAACCTATTTACTTTCTCTCTCTAAAGGTTGAGCAATAAAGGAGTGTTATTTACCTTTGTGTTTACCGAATTGATGATCGTTATGCATTAGAAATACCGTTCCTGTGTTTTACAGACACATTGATTGATGTAATTATTATTATAGATACTTTCAATTAAATCCCGTGACTCACAACCCCAAACAATTCGACTTTCATGCATCAACAAGTTATACAACATGCAAGTTCCTACAAAAGTTTTCTAAAAAGGTAAGCTCTGCCATACACACATGCATATGTCCCAACCTTTGGTATAATTCATATACACTTTAATCATGGCATAGCACATAGCATATAAGTTAACAGGTTCAACCAACACAACCTATGCGGTGTGAAGTTGACGGTGCAACTTTACACAGTCTTGTCATTCCCACCGGGGCAGGAAGCTTAGGACTTTGCATGATGTATGGTTCTTCATACCAAAAACAAGTCACCCTTTATGTTATATCATGCTTCTGGTCCCTAGCGAGAAATGGGCACACTTTCCACATTGCAATCTAGTTTAAGCATTCATGTAATTCTATTCAATTTATGTCTAAAACTGGTGTTCAGAAGATTAGTCAATAACCTGACCCAAACATGGAACTAAATTCCTAAATTTTGCAGGCATGATCTTACATAATTTCCAAACAAGTTTCAAGAAGAAGTCACTAGCAATTAACCACTTTAACATAGTCAATATGTCATCACAATTGCATAGGCCTGAAATGTGACAGAATGCACATTAAATTTGTGTCCATTGGTTCAAGGCTCAAATTGTAACCATAGCAGGTGTAATTACTGACATTTGAAATCTAAGACATAGAAATAAAGTATGTAAAAAGAATCACCCAATTCCGCGGAGAATTGAGTGAGTTATGGCCATTGAAATTTGGTTTAATTTTCAGTCAGAAACAGTCTTCAAAACGATTTGTACCAAAAATTTATCAAAATCAATTTGACCATTTTTATAAACTTTAAAAATCATGAGATTGTTAGAAACCTTTTTGTTCCTTCATAAAGTGTCCATAAATTAGATTTTAATTACCACTTATAACTATTTTTCATCACCAATCATGTTAAAATCATCCAACTAAGGATTCTAAGAAACATCCTAGAATCATCAAATCAACATAATATTTTCAAGATCAAAACCTCATATCTAAACCAAAGTTCTAATATCAAACTTTATGTTTTTTGTCAATGGATCATAATCCACGTCAAGGCTAATGTTTTAACATCTATAATCAAGTTTATTATCAAATTAATTTTGATGGTTTTGTTTGGATCATCACATGGGTTCTCTACCCCATAGCCGAATGTCTGCGCGTGATTCAAACAAGATCATAAAAAAAACGTATTACCTTGATATGAAGGTTAGGAAAGTGACAAGAAGATTGGGACCAAAAGAATCACCAAAACAACAAGTAGTCAATGGAAAAGCCCACAATGCACTGTTGTGTTCGGGGCTGTGAAAACCCCATCTCCAGGCCTCTAAATCAAAATCCCAATGGTGAAAGTCTTCTACTAAATGTCTAGAATCTCCATTCCAAATTTGACATTGATCCAACGGGTAAAAAATCCGGGAATCTTCCGATCTCTGCTGCTAAGTCACTCAAAAACGAAATTCACCACCCAAATGATTTAGAAAGGTTTGAGAGTTATGTGTTACGTTGGTGGACAAAAATGTGAGGGAGATGGAAGGTATGAATCAGCCAAAAGAGAGAGTGGCAAGATCAAAAGTCTTATAAATCAATTCCCAATTATACCACACTTAATCATGCACTTAATTCACAATTTCACCATACTTAATCATGCAAAAGGCAAAATTCTTTTATGCTATATGACATGTTAACATGGTCTACTAAATTAAAAACACATTACACATATTATTTACTAGCTTCATAATGCCACATATAGTCACGTAAAATCATATGGCATATTACTACATAAAATCACAAGTATATAACATGTTTCTTGTAGTAGTAATCTAGCATTAATCCTAATACATAATGATGCTTCACATAGAAGTTTACATAAAATAATTAATCATATTATCATATGTTATATGTCATTTTAAGTTGATATAAAATCAAGTATATTCTAATAACATTTAAAGTCACCAATGTACGTGGGCTGACTGACTCATTAACTAAAGACACATGACATTAACATGACATGCAAACATTAACTATTCTAGTTAACTAAGATAACGGATGTTACTAAAGTCACCAATGTACGCGGGCTGACTGACTCGTTCGACCCGTCACTGTTTTGTTATGAAGCAGGGGTTACCAATGAAAGCTTTCCGGGGAAGGAAAAAAAGAAAGACGATGAGGATCCATGTATTCACAGTTTGTCTTGCGCCCCAAGTTTGAAGTTGCGAAATTTCTTCTAGCATATCACCGCCTATTGTTCGTAGTAGATATTTATCGTAGCAGGGTGTTAATAGATGTACCAAAGTTGTATGGGTAAATTGGTTTAATACTCTCCAAGAGGGGATTTGTCATTCAATCATAAGAACTTGGTGTACCCAGAACATGAGTAGGTGAAAGAAAAAATTAGGACTATTCCATTAACAATAGATAACAAGTGGTTCATGCTTGATGGAGGGTCAATAGAGTTTCTGTAAAAGTCATGGGGGTGTTACTACGATGAGGTACAAGGTAATTTCGTCATTGGCAATGTAAACTAGCCGGAAAGCAAGTCCAGAGAGTAAGACTTCATGGTTGAAATAATTAAAACCGATCCAAGACATAAAGGATAATTACGAGTGCTAGAATCGGAAATCATTGGTAATTAGCTCACATAAGCTTCGAATCACGAAAGCAAAACAACTTGTACGGGTTCTGGAAGACATTTCTCCTATATTTCTCCATTAGGTGAGACTATATTTGCGACGATGTATAAAGTTGTGAGGTCGTGACGAGGTTGTTGCAACAAGTTTTAGTTTGCGCAAGAAATGCCAGGGAGTACAGGGCGAGAGAGGGAAACTTCGCAAGAGTTTTCTGCCGAAAGATACGTTCCAGTGATCGAGGTATATACTTCATCCCTTTTTGATTACCCAAAGTGGTCTGGGTATTCCTGTGGGTTAGAGCTTATCTAAGTGCTCCATGGTTATAAGAGTTCCGGGAAAGGATCGGGCAGGTAAATTTGTAGTAGAGTTATGATTCAAGATGAATCAAAACTAGTCAAGGGTTACGTCAGGTATTTTTCGTAGTTAAGGAAATCATGCCATCAAAATGAATGAGTGAAAAGACGTCGTACCAGGACCAACATTTGCAAAGCATTTTTTTAAAGTGTTTTTAAATGGATTAGAATCCATATATAAAAGAGATGAGATCAGGTTAAGTCCAACATGCTCAACATTCAAATGTCATGAGGTTTTAAAATAGGAAATTATATCCCTTATAATCATCAGCATGCTGAGTAGGATTCTCCAGGATTTCCAAACACTGTAAATTACATTTACGTGTGCACCCATAACGGTAATTTACCATGTATGGTTACCCTAGTTCCTCTTACTTTAGCTACCAAGTATGGTGGAATATAGATGTGATATCCATAAGATGGGTATCAAGAATGTGGTCACTAACCCAAGGTTATCTGTCCGGAATTATTGGGAAGTCAAGTTCCGAGAATAGAAAGCTCGCTTGATTGTAGGGTGTACCACTTGGCACAAGTCAACCAGGTATTTGTTATAACACGATTTTGAGTAGGGAATATAACAATGACCCTAGCTAGCTCAAAGATATAGACGAGTTATCACACATGCCGATTTGATCACAAATCCAAATAATATTTTTTTTTCACTCGGCCCACATCAGGTAGCGTTCAGATCATAAGAGTTGTACTCAAGTTTTATTATTACAACGCAACTATGCGTTAGAAGCGAGAAAGGAAGGATCTTGAAAATGGCAAAAAAAAAACGATCACGATAATGAAGAAAGACACAAGTGCTTCATAGGCTACCACTCTGACCCATACAATGCTGCTTCTACTGAAGCTGAATGATCGCGCTATTAACACGTCAAGGTAACGTTGTCTGAACAAAAGTGTTCGGGTGTCTATGTAGGGTAGGTCTACACCTCCAAAGTTCGGAGAGAATTTATGAACCGGATGAGGTATTACACCCTCTTCCCTAAGTAAGCCTAAGCTCATAGTTTGGGTACTACGTCCCGTTCCAGTCGATAATAGTCCTAAGCAGAGCAGCAACCGGCTCGTCAGGAATAAGGGCATGATCCTCCAGTCCAACTCGACATCTTATTGCCAGGGATATGAAGTAGGAGGTACACGTTTTCGGAGATGGTGGAGACGACTCAAGAGTAACCGACTTTCTTAATGTGAGTACAAAATGTTTAATGATAAAATGACCATACAGTAAACCGGGTGTGTTTTGAGAGTGGGTATCATGATGCATGAGGAAAGCGTTTAAATGTGCAACTAATGCAAAAAGTTACAGTCTAAGACAAAACTCTTAGCTCGCTGTAACCATGGGCTCTGATACCAATCTGTCACACCCCCAATTTCCAATAACGGAGTTTTACCGTGTGGGGTGTAGCAAACTAGGATTCCAGTCTATTAGTTACATCAGACAACCATCAATTATCAAAAGGTTTGCATTATATTAAAATATAATATAAATTTGGAGTTTTACAAATGCGGAAGAATAAACAAAATACTTAGCGTTTACATAAAACATTATCATTCGAAATAACGTAACTTATACAGAAAAATCATAACAGGGTTTTAAAGGCTCATGCATGCGTACTTGTGATACTCGAACACCTACGACCTGAGATAAACATGTTTAAAAGGAAAGTGTCAACATAAGGTTAGTGAGTTAACATAAGTAAGGTATACATAAGTGTATAGAAATGTTTCACGGATACGAAAGTCTTTATCCGTATATAGTAATGTCTCACGAACACGACAAATATTATTCGTTAGTAGTAATGTAAGAATGAAAGCATAATCCATACCGTAGGTAGCTAGCCTATGTTTATGTCACTAAATGGTTCGTAACCGAAGCTGACTAATGCACACAGGTATATCCTACGCGTTTTGTATTCTCCGTGGCCACCAGAGCAACAGTATGTTTAGGCTGGCATTGTTCTCAGTCTGATCGCCAGTCGGGTGGTGCATCTCGTGCCCGCTGAGTGGGGTTTGTCAAACCCAAGTAGTACTACTCAATATCACCCCGCTATTACACTATTAACGGTTCAAATTGTAAGGACTTAAGTGGGTGTAACATTCTAGTGCACATGCGATATATATTGTGGCATTATCTTTAATCTTAAAGCAAACAGTTTATCAATGGGCGTTACCATCTCAAACCGGATGTAACATAAACAGAGTTGGGAACTCACCTTTGGGTGCACAACAACAAAATCATTTGATAAGTGTAACCCTTAAGAGTGACCTAATATATATGTATATATATAAATCAGTCAGTGTTTGTCTAAAGGACCCGTTGTTTAACCACAACGCAAATGACGGCACAGAGTGAATCAAAACCGAAAATTTTGACCCGATGACACATTGATTTGATTTAATTATTAATATAGATACTTACGTTTAAGTCCCATGACTCACAACCCCAAACAATTCGACTTTCATGCATCAACAAGTTATAAAACAAGCAAGTTCCTACAAAAGTTTTCTAAAAAGGTAAGCTCTGCCATACACAGATACATATGTCCCAACGTTTGTTATAATACATATACACTTTAATCATGGCATTGTACATAGCATATAAGTTAACAAGTTCAACCAACACAACCTATGCGGTGTGAAGTTGACATGGCAACTTCACACAGTCTTGTCATTCCCACCGGGGCAGGAGACTTAGGACTTTGCATTATGTATGGTTCTGCATACCAAAAACAAGTTACACGTTATGTTATATCATGATTCTGGTCCCTAACATGAAATGGGCACACTTTTCACGTGGCAATCTTGTTTAAGCATTCATGTAATTCTATTCAATTTATGTATAAAACTGGTGTTCAGAAGATCAGTCAATAACCTGACCTAAACATGGAACTAAATTCCTGAATTTTGCAGGCATGATCTCACATAATTTCCAAACAAGTTTCAAGAAGAAGTCACTAGCAATTAACCACTTTAACATAGTCAATATGTCATAACAATTACATAAACCCTGAAATGGGACAATATGCACACTAAATTTGTGTCCACTGGTTCAAGGCTAAAATTGTAACTATAGTAGGTGTAATTACTAATATTTGAAATCTAAGACACGGAAATAAAGTATGCATAAAGAATCACTCAATTCCGCGGAGAATTGAGTGAGTTATGGCCATTCAAAGTTGGTTTAATTTTCAGTCAGAATCAGTCTTCAAAACGATTTGTACCAAAAATTTATCAAAATCCATTTGGCCATTTTTATAAACTTTAACAATCATGAGATTCTTAGGAACCCTTTTTTTACATCATAAAGTGTCAATAAATTAGATTTTAATTACCACTTATAACCATTTTCATCATCAATCATGTTAAAATCATCCAACTAACAATTCTAAGAAAAATCCTAGAATCACCAAATCAACATAATATTTTCAAGATCAAAACCTCATATCTAAACCAAAGTTCTAATATCAAACTTTATGTTTATTGTCAATGGATCATAATCCACGTCAAGGCTAATGTTTTAACATCTATAATCAAGTTTATTATCAAATTAATTTTGATGGTTTTGTTTGGATCATCACATGGGTGTGACGCCCACTTCCAGACTTGGCTCCAGAAGGGGTCACTAATCGGATTTACTCATGAACACAAGGTAATAACAGAGATTACTAAGCAGCGGAAATTTTAAACTTTTATTTAATTGCCAAGTACTACAAGGTAAGAGATAATTTACATAAGGAAATACTAACTATCATTACGTTTTATTTCTATAACTATATCTATGCCAGCTTGCCATAACATTCCTTCCTTCTGATAGCTTGCCCGTCTAATCTCTTATCCCCAGGGCCTTCTCATAACTAGTCGAAGCCTCACCCTGACCTGACATACATACATTTTTGGAAAAGGTCAGCTTACGCTGGTGAGTTCTATATTTTAAAAGCTTTACCTCGGTGTGAGGTTTAAAACCCTTGGACCTGCAAGATCCCTTTTTCACAGACAATTAACAAGTATAATATATATCACAATTATATAATACACAATATTCCTTAACAGGAAACACCCCCTATAAAACCATTTATCATGCTATCCCTTCCTACAATCCCAACATTTATTACTAGTGTAACCCTGCTAATGTATAAGCAGAGAAACCATATTTGCCGACTGCCGAGTTTACCCCTTTAGGGTATTCCCTATAACGGTCAGTTGCCCCGCTTTCCCTTATTTGCTAACTGCCGAGTTTACCCTTCTAGGGCATTCCCTGTAACGGACAGTTGCACCGCCTTCCCCTATTTGCTAACTGCCGAGTTTACCCTTCTAGAGCATTCCCTATAACAGACAATAGCTTTTTCCCCCTTCTATTTGTAGTGATCTCCAATACCTTTGAGAAACACTACCTCCTAACCCCCCCCCCCCCATACTACTACCTGCCCCTAGTCAAATACCCAAGTGACTTAAGATTATTATTAGTAAACAGTGATAAGGTCTTCATATACTGCAACAAGTGGACATCCCCCAATTTACCGTTGGTGTATGTATACAGGGCGTATCCTCCACACTTCTGATATATCGGGTAACTAATATTATTATGCTTATATATAGGAAGTACCAGCGGCGTATCCACCACATAATAATAAAGTGAATGCATCACCTGTTCTCATATAATCATACATATTCACTATAACGTTTACTAATAAATCCTTTATCACTTGACTATCTAATTTTGAAGCAATAAAACACATGTCATATAACACGTACAAATGATTTAATATCATTTTCCTAACATATCATATATATATATTTTATCTATATATATATTATCCAAAAAGCCTTTTTAACAGTTTATCAATTCACATATATATATCAATCCAACAATAATTTAATAGTTCAATATATCCATTTCTCAATTAGCACCTTAGCAATCTGATATATATTTACTCAAAGGTAATTCAATAGTTCAGATACGCAACATTTCAGTTATAAATTATTTAGATGCATTTTATAACATTTGTATGTATATCAGCCCGAAAACATTTAAAACATTTAAAATATTTAAGAGTGGGCTCATAGAACTCACCTTATGTCTTTAACTTGTTCACTCGGACAGAACTTCCGCAACGATTCCTTTTTGACCTAATTTGCGTATCGTATGGCGTTAACGCAAAGTTTCATACAATAAACACTCCCTATGTTTATTTCTATCTCTTATTATCTTAATATTATATTTTTATTAAGATTATCCTTTTAATAGGTTAAAATGACCAAAATGCTCTTATAGGCAATTATCCTTTTCTTTTAATGATAATATGAAGACGCGCATTCCTATAAGTAAACGCTCACTCCGGGATCGCCCAGTGTTGGGATGCCATTGCCCAGATGGGATGGCGACACCCCCGCTATGCCAGAAACCCCAGTGTACAGGCGTTTACCCTTCCGATCCGCACGAACTTCTAATATCCGATTAACTCGGTATTTTCAATACTTTATCATTTATCCATTTTAATCTCATATATACTTATTATATATAAAAACATGTTACCATCCCAAAATTCAAGTCCGCATACCCTCCGGATTATTTTATATTAAATATTTATATCCCGAAACCCTAATTTCCCATTTTTCTCATTTCTATAGCAAAACTCATTTTTATTCAAAACCGTCTTAGGGTATTATCCATTATAACATTTTATAATATCCTTTAAAATGGCAAAGCTTAATTCAAAACCGTTTGCTCGATTTGGGCTGAACAACGACACGAAAACCCTAATTTTTGACCCGTTTACAAAACCTTAACCAAACCTTTTCCAATTGTGAAATAAACTTAGGGCTTTCTTAAAACACATTAAATTAGGATTACCTACAAAAATTCAGACCCTAATTCCCACCCGATCACCCAATTTCATTAAAACAAGATTAAGAACCCTAATTTAAGCATAGTTTTAAATCTCTAATCTAGACATGAAATTAACTGAAATTGATAGAGGGCTTTTAAGGATCATACCAAGAAATGGTGGACTGCTGATTTTTAGCTCTTAACTCCAAGCCGATCAATCGAATTTAGCAGAAGAAGATCTGGGTTCATTCTAGGGTTTTTAAGCGAAGAAATCGTGAATTGGCGAGTTGTTTTGGATGATTTCAGTCCGAATTTATACTGATCGAGGTCGCCTATTGTTCTTACACGTATATCAGTGACTAATTCGAAGAAAACGACGCGTATACGGATCAAACTTGGGCTGCAAGTTCGAACGTGGCATTTTTCTGCGACCTGGAGCCACCGCGTATCGCGCCGGAGTTGGGGAGGGGCGGCGCGTACCGCCTGGTATCTTTGGCATAATGACAGAATTAGTCCCTCTAGTTTATATTTACATTTTAAGCCCCAGATTTCTACGAAACTGATATTTTATGTACCGAACTATTATAAAACATGTTTAATAAAGTTTCTAAGGCTCGGGACACTCTCGATGATATACGTATACATACGTATATATTTTTATATATTTATATATATATTTTCCATTATTTACACTTTTAGCCCCTCAAACTTTATAATACTTATTATTTTATGTACCGAATCACTTTAGGATATTATTATAATATATTATAAGCCTCGGGGTACTTATAAAAGGTATAGATACGTATAATATCCGTAAGTATTCATAAATTAAATAAATTACACTTTTAGCCCTTTAACTTTTATCTTATGCATATTAAACCCTAATCTTTTGATGTAACTATCATTTTACATCTTATAACCTTCCTAAACATGTTTCTAACATTCTCGAAGGTTCGGGTCATATATAGTAATGTATATATATATATATTTGTGTATTTCCGTAATTTACACTTTCTACCCTTCTATTTTCTTGTTAACTATTAAACATGCATTTTTCCACACTTATAACTATCCAAACACGTATTTCCACATATATATTCATCAAATGAATATTTCACATGCATTCATACTATTAGACATATATCTATACATGATTTCAATATCATGTAATCGTGTAACCCTATTTTCTTCCGGTTATCATTTATTTCCATCATATAAACGTTTAACTACGTTTTTCATGCTAACATCATATATATCAATTATCTTTGATATAAAACACATATAATTTCATTTTATTTCCTCATGTTATCAATTAACACATAAATCATTCATGCAATACTGTTATTTATCAGTTTATTACCCGGTAATGGGTAAACATGCATTTTTCAAACGTTTTAACACGTTTAGCTTTCTAACACATATATCATGTGTATTAATACATTAATCATGTATTTATTAAAATTCGGGATGTTACAACTCTACCCCCCTTAAATAAGGTTTCGTCCCGAAACCTGCTCCGTTTACGAATATCTCATCAATGAGATATCCTTAACTTACCCCTTTCTTTTCTAGGTTGATTTAAGAATCTAACCTAGGCATTCATAATACTTGACTATAGGAACTATCTTGCTCCTAATCCTTTTCTTCTAATTGCGATGTAGAACCGCAATACGTATTTCTATATACGATAACCCGTCATTTAGAACGCTTCTATCGAAAGACGTTATTTCTGACTCGTTTGCTTCAAAACCGCAACGATTCTTCAGATGACATTTCAGCTATCCCTTGGAAGAACGCGTCTCCGTGAGTCTTTCTAATGCTCCATTCTCGCCCTTTGCATACGTCGAACGTTTAACTACACTTTGCATGGCTTGATCTTTATCCTTGAATTCCAACAGTCTTTCATTTGCTTACTAATAAGTGATCTATATCCATAAATTCTTCCGATTTGCTTTCCACAGTGGCCCGTACTATCTACTTACATGAGACTAACTCTAGTCCACTTCTTGTTGTATCTCAGGTGTATATATATAAGATGTACCAGCAGCGTATCTACCACACCTTTGATACAACCAGAGGTGTACTAGTCCTAGCCTAGTGTAGGCTGACATTACTATTCTAACCACAACAAAGTCAGTATAATTTATGACTATTTGTCACTTATTTTCAATGAACTAGTTGGACATCTTGATTAATGCTTTCATTTCTCGAGTGTAAATACTACTGTTGCAAGCTTCAAAGTCCTCGGACGATTTCTAACGTGTAACGTTCGTTATCTAAGGCCGTCTCACTTTAGAAAATTTCTCAGAAAATTTTTCTAACACATAACGTTCATTTTTCTAAGGCAATTACGATCGAAAGGATTCTTGATCCTAACTAACGGTCTATCAGGCGATTCACAAAACTAATCGATAGAACTCATAATAACGTTAAAGTCATAACACGTATTCAAGCAACCTATTTATCGAGAAATGTACCTGAGGTCACATCAGGTCCTTCGATAGCAGTTAGGTTGTAAACTTTACTCTTGGCTCCTGACGCTGGAACTGATCTCAATGGCATCGGGTTCCTTACTATCTTAGGGCAATTTGCTTTAACATGCCCCGGGCTCCCACACTCGTAACACTTCTTAGCTTCCGGACAGTTGTTAGCGTAGTGTCCTTCTTTTCCACATCTATAGCAACTTGTTGGTTTTACCCAACATTCTCCGTGATGATATTTTTCACACTTACAACACTTAGGCTTGTCGTCTTTGGAATCTTTCTTCAGCTTCTTGGGAAATTCTCGGTTATTCTTCTTTGAACTTTCTCCAGTCTCTGAAACTTTCCTCTTAGGTTCTCCCGGTCTTCCTTCGTCGCCATATTCTTCTTCGTAAACCATAGCACTAATATCGATTGCTTCCTGGTATGTCTTTGGAACATGAGGCCTAACTATCTTCCTTACGGCAGCAGGAAGGGCCTGAACGTACCTCTTCACTTTTTCTTCCTCGGGTGTCACCAATCTTGGCACTAACCTTGCCATCTCGTCAAACTTGCTTGTGAACTCTTGATGAGTCATAGTACCCGCTTCTAACTTCAGAAAGTTAACCTCGATCCTCTCCAGCTCGTGTCTCGGGCAAAACTTGTTCATCACTAGCGTCTTCAAGTCATTCCACCTCATAGCAGCAACATCTTGCTCGTCTCGGGATTGTAGAATCGAGTCCCGCCAAAATAGTGCTTCTCCTTTGAAGGAATGGGCTGCGTACTTCACTGCTTGGTCTGGACGACACTCACTAATACCTATCACAGCTTCCATCTCTCGAATCCAACGAACAGTCGAACCTGCATCTCTCTTCCCTTCGAATGTCGGAGGCTTACATCCACTAAATGATTTGAAGGAACATCCGCGATTGGTATTTCCCGCACCTTCAGCAGCATCATCATTGGCTCCTCCGGCTTCCGCTCCGTTTGCACCTCCACCAGCAGCTCCATAAAGTTGAGTGATCAAATTAGGCAACGCTGCCTGAAACATTTGATTTACTTCTGCCGTCATAGCTGCTCGTTGTTCGTTAGTAAAGACGTTGGCTCTCGCGTTATTCTCTCGTTCGGGATTCGCACGCGCACGTCTTCCTGTACCGGTTGCTCTGCCGGCACCCCTACCTCTACCACGTCTGCCTCTTATCATCATCATCCTACATTCCAGGTGAGTGACATCTCAGAATTTATGTGACGTAAAGTCCTTGAACTTTTGAATACATGATAACCAGATAAGTACCGGTACCAAAGCAATTACTTAGTTATGATGTTTTCAAAAACCCAGTTACTTCCATCACAATCCTTCCAAGTGTCCACTCTTCTCTTTATCCTTCTACCGGTAACTTTAAGTTAAAACCGGTTCTTCAAGTCATCTCACTTCCTAATTATACCGTCTCATAATTTCTCTGCACTTGGACATACAATAGTTAGGACCTAGGGTATGTTTATACGGCTAATACCAAATTGCAGTAGCTAATTGCAATCCGGTCTTTTCCACACTTCACATACTCTAGATGCTACTTACTATGTCCCTAATGCATTCTCGTTTCTACGGGCACAAGCTATCCTGGCTGGCATCTACATTCCTTATCTCATCCTACTTTGTTTTCCCAGAGTCCTAGTTTAAGTCTAGATACTGCATTAGTACCTAAATCTCTTAAACCAAGGCTCTGATACCAACTTGTGACGCCCACTTCCAGACTTGGCTCCAGAAGGGGTCACTAATCGGATTTACTCATGAACACAAGGTAATAACAGAGATTACTAAGCAGCGGAAATTTTAAACTTTTATTTAATTGCCAAGTACTACAAGGTAAGAGATAATTTACATAAGGAAATACTAACTATCATTACGTTTTATTGCTATAACTATATCTATGCCAGCTTGCCATAACATTCCTTCCTTCCGATAGCTTGCCCGTCTAATCTCTTATCACCAGGGCCTACTCATAACTAGTCGAAGCCTCACCCTGACCTGACATACATACATTTTTGGAAAAGGTCAGCTTACGCTGGTGAGTTCTATATTTTAAAAGCTTTACCTCGGTGTGAGGTTTAAAACCCTTGGACCTGCAAGATCCCTTTTTCACAGACAATTAACAAGTATAATATATATCTCAATTATATAATACACAATATTCCTTAACAGGAAACACCCCCTATAAAACCATTTATCATGCTATCCCTTCCTACAATCCCAACATTTATTACTAGTGTAACCCTGCTAATGTATAAGCAGAGAAACCATATTTGCCGACTGCCGAGTTTACCCCTTTAGGGTATTCCCTATAACGGTCAGTTGCCCCGCTTTCCCTTATTTGCTAACTGCCGAGTTTACCCTTCTATGGCATTCCCTGTAACGGACAGTTGCACCGCCTTCCCCTATTTGCTAACTGCCGAGTTTACCCTTCTAGAGCATTCCCTATAACGGACAGTAGCTTTTTCCCCCTTCTATTTGTAGTGGTCTCCAATACCTTTGAGCAACACTACCTCCTATCTCCCCCCCCCCCCCCTAGTCAAATACCCAAGTGACTTAAGATTATTATTAGTAAACAGTGATAAGGTCTTCATATACTGCAACAAGTGGACATCCCCCAATTTACCGTTGGTGTATGTATACAGGGCGTATCCTCCACACTTCTGATATATCGGGTAACTAATATTATTATGCTTATATATAGGAAGTACCAGCGGCGTATCCACCACATAATAATAAAGTGAATGCATCACCTGTTCTCATATAATCATACATATTCACTATAACGTTTACTAATAAATCCTTTATCACTTGACTATCTAATTTTGAAGCAATAAAACACATGTCATATAACACGTACAAATGATTTAATATCATTTTCCTAACATATCATATATATATATATATATATTAATCTATATATATATTATCCAAAAAGCCTTTTTAACAGTTTATCAATTCAAGATATTTCACGTATATGCATTTTCATAACAGTTCACATATATATATCAATCCAACAATAATTTAATAGTTCAATATATCCATTTATCAATTAGCACCTTAGCAATCTGATATATATTTACTCAAAGGTAATTCAATAGTTCAGATACGCAACATTTCAGTTATAAATTATTTAGATGCATTTTATAACATTTGTATGTATATCAGCCCGAAAACATTTAAAACATTTAAAATATTTAAGAGTGGGCTCATAGAACTCACCTTATGTCTTTAACTTGTTCACTCGGACAGAACTTCCGCAACGATTCCTTTTTGACCTAATTTGCGTATCGTATGGCGTTAACGCAAAGTTTCATACAATAAACACTCCCTATGTTTATTTCTATCTCTTATTATCTTAATATTATATTTTTATTAAGATTATCCTTTTAATAGGTTAAAATGACCAAAATGCCCTTATAGGCAATTATCCTTTTCTTTTAATGATAATATGAAGACGCGCATTCCTATAAGTAAACGCTCACTCCGGGATCGCCCAGTGTTGGGATGCCATTGCCCAGATGGGATGGCGACACCCCCGCTATGCCAGAAACCCCAGTGTACAGGCGTTTACCCTTCCGGTCCGCACGAACTTCTAATATCCGATTAACTCGGTATTTTCAATACTTTATCATTTATCCATTTTAATCTCATATATACTTATTATATATAAAAACATGTTACCATCCCAAAATTCAAGTCCCCATACCCTCCGGATTATTTTATATTAAATATTTATATCCCGAAACCCTAATTTCCCATTTTTCTCATTTCTATAGCAAAACTCATTTTTATTCAAAACCGTCTTAGGGTATTATCCATTATAACATTTTATAATATCCTTTAAAATGGCAAAGCTTAATTCAAAACCGTTTGCTCGATTTGGGCAGAACAACGACACGAAAACCCTAATTTTTGACCCGTTTACAAAACCTTAACCAAACCTTTTCCAATTGTGAAATAAACTTAGGGCTTTCTTAAAACACATTAAATTAGGATTACCTACAAAAATTCAGACCCTAATTCCCACCCGATCACCCGATTTCATTAAAACAAGATTAAGAACCCTAATTTAAGCATAGTTTTAAATCTCTAATCTAGACATGAAATTAACTGAAATTGATAGAGGGCTTTTAAAGATCATACCAAGAAATGGTGGACTGTTGATTTTTAGCTCTTAACTCCAAGCCGATCAATCGAATTTAGCAGAAGAAGATCTGGGTTCGTTCTAGGGTTTTTAAGAGAAGAAATCGTGAATTGGCGAGTTGTTTTGGATGATTTCAGTCCGAATTTATACTGATCGAGGTCGCCTATGGTTCTTACACGTATATCAGTGACTAATTCGAAGAAAACGACGCGTATACGGATCAAACTTGGGCTGCAAGTTCGAACGTGTCATTTTTCTGCGACCTGGAGCCACCGCGTATCGCGCCGGAGTTGGGGAGGGGCGGCGCGTACCGCCTGGTATCTTTGGCATAATGACAGAATTAGTCCCTCTAGTTTATATTTACATTTTAAGCCCCAGATTTCTACGAAACTGATATTTTATGTACCGAACTATTATAAAACATGTTTAATAAAGTTTCTAAGGCTCGGGACACTCTCGATGATATACGTATACATACGTATATATTTTTATATATTTATATATATATTTTCCATTATTTACACTTTTAGCCCCTCAAACTTTATAATACTTATTATTTTATGTACCGAATCACTTTAGGATATTATTATAATATATTATAAGCCTCGGGGTACTTATAAAAGGTATAGATACGTATAATATCCGTAAGTATTCATAACTTTAAATAAATTACACTTTTAGCCCTTTAACTTTTATCTTATGCATATTAAACCCTAATCTTTTGATGTAACTATCATTTTACATCTTATAACCTTCCTAAACATGTTTCTAACATTCTCGAAGGTTCGGGTCATATATAGTAATGTATATATATATATATTTGTGTATTTCCATAATTTACACTTTCTACCCTTCTATTTTCTTGTTAACTATTAAACATGCATTTTTCCACACTTATAACTATCCAAACACGTATTTCCACATATATATTCATCAAATGAATATTTCACATGCATTCATACTATTAGACATATATCTATACATGATTTCAATATCATGTAATCGTGTAACCCTATTTTCTTCCGGTTATCATTTATTTCCATCATATAAACGTTTAACTACGTTTTTCATGCTAACATCATATATATCAATTATCTTTGATATAAAACACATATAATTTCATTTTATTTCCTCATGTTATCAATTAACACATAAATCATTCATGCAATACTGTTATTTATCAGTTTATTACCCGGTAATGGGTAAACATGCATTTTTCAAACGTTTTAACACGTTTAGCTTTCTAACACATATATCATGTGTATTAATACATTAATCATGTATATATTAAAATTCGGGATGTTACAACTCTACCCCCCTTAAATAAGGTTTCGTCCCGAAACCTGCTCCGTTTACGAATATCTCATCAATGAGATATCCTTAACTTACCCCTTTCTTTTCTAGGTTGATTTAAGAATCTAACCTAGGCATTCATAATACTTGACTATAGGAACTATCTTGCTCCTAATCCTTTTCTTCTAATTGCGATGTAGAACCGCAATACGTATTTCTATATACGATAACCCGTCATTTAGAACGCTTCTATCAAAAGACGTTATTTCTGACTCGTTTGTTTCAAAACCGCAACGATTCTTCAGATGACATTTCAGCTATCCCTTGGAAGAACGCGTCTCCGTGAGTCTTTCTAATGCTCCATTCTCGCCCTTTGCATACGTCGAACATTTAACTACACTTTGCATGGCTTGATCTTTATCCTTGAATTCCAACAGTCTTTCATTTGCTTACTAAGACGTGATCTATATCCATAAATTCTTCTGATTTGCTTTCCACAGTGGCCCGTACTATCTACTTACACGAGACTAACTCTAGTCCACTTCTTGTTGTATCTCAGGTGTATATATATAAGATGTACCAGCGGCGTATCTACCACACCTTTGATACAACCAGAGGTGTACTAGTCCTAGCCTAGTGTAGGCTGACATTACTATTCTAACCACAACAAAGTCAGTATAATTTATGACTATTTGTCACTTATTTTAAATGAACTAGTTGGACATCTTGATTAATGCTTTCATTTCTCGAGTGTAAATACTACTGTTGCAAGCTTCAAAGTCCTCGGACGATTTCTAACGTGTAACGTTCGTTATCTAAGGCCGTCTCACTTTAGAAAATTTCTCAGAAAATTTTTCTAACACATAACGTTCATTTTTCTAAGGCAATTACGATCGAAAGGATTCTTGATCCTAACTAACGGTCTATCAGGCGATTCACAAAACTAATCGATAGAACTCATAATAACGTTAAAGTCATAACACGTATTCAAGCAACCTATTTATCGAGAAATGTACCTGAGGTCACATCAGGTCCTTCGATAGCAGTTAGGTTGTAAACTTTACTCTTGGCTCCTGACGCTGGAACTGATCTCAATGGCATCGGGTTCCTTACTATCTTAGGGCAATTTGCTTTAACATGCCCCGGGCTCCCACACTCGTAACACTTCTTAGCTTCCGGACAGTTGTTAGCGTAGTGTCCTTCTTTTCCACATCTATAGCAACTTGTTGGTTTTACCCAACATTCTCCGTGATGATATTTTTCACACTTACAACACTTAGGCTTGTCGTCTTTGGAATCTTTCTTCAGCTTCTTGGGAAATTCTCGGTTATTCTTCTTTGAACTTTCTCCAGTCTCTGAAACTTTCCTCTTAGGTTCTCCCGGTCTTCCTTCGTCGCCATATTCTTCTTCGTAAACCATAGCACTAATATCGATTGCTTCCTGGTATGTCTTTGGAACATGAGGCCTAACTATCTTCCTTACGGCAGCAGGAAGGGCCTGAACGTACCTCTTCACTTTTTCTTCCTCGGGTGTCACCAATCTTGGCACTAACCTTGCCATCTCGTCAAACTTGCTTGTGAACTCTTGATGAGTCATAGTACCCGCTTCTAACTTCAGAAAGTTAACCTCGATCCTCTCCAGCTCGTGTCTCGGGCAAAACTTGTTCATCACTAGCATCTTCAAGTCATTCCACCTCATAGCAGCAACATCTTGCTCATCTCGGGATTGTAGAATCGAGTCCCGCCAAAATAGTGCTTCTCCTTTGAAGGAATGGGCTGCGTACTTCACTGCTTGGTCTAGACGACACTCACTAATACCTATCACAGCTTCCATCTCTCGAATCCAACGAACAGTCAAACCTGCATCTCTCTTCCCTTCGAATGTCGGAGGCTTACATCCACTAAATGATTTGAAGGAACATCCGCGATTGGTATTTCCCGCACCTTCAGCATCATCATCATTGGCTCCTCCGGCTTCCGCTCCGTTTGCACCTCCACCAGCAGCTCCATAAAGTTGAGTGATCAAATTAGGCAACGCTGCCTGAAACATTTGATTTACTTCTGCCGTCATAGCTGCTCGTTGTTCGTTAGTAAAGACGTTGGCTCTCGCGTTATTCTCTCGTTCGGGATTCGCACGCGCACGTCTTCCTGTACCGGTTGCTCTGCCGGCACCCCTACCTCTACCACGTCTGCCTCTTATCATCATCATCCTACATTCCAGGTGAGTGACATCTCAGAATTTATGTGACGTAAAGTCCTTGAACTTTTGAATACATGATAACCAGATAAGTACCGGTACCAAAGCAATTACTTAGTTATGATGTTCACGGGCTTTTGTGAAGCACCATGCACACAGAAGCAATTTAATTAGGTCGCGAAGAACCCAAGCTTGAAGCTTTGGTTCGACCGTCATCTTCGACAAAATCGGTTCCAGCAGTGGAACTACCTTTTGGTTTCCACTTGTCACTCAGCTGACTTATTGACCCATCAGAAGTTTTCAAAATTGATTTAACTTTTATATGTTTACCATCAAATGTCTTATCATGTTTTTCAGACACAGGTGGTTTCAAATCATTATGCACAAAATCCTTAGGATCAAAAAATTTAACGTGTTTCTTCAAGTTAGCAGATACTGGTTTATCATAAGTATATCCATCTGATACACAACCAGAATTTTCAGACTTGTTCTTCTTAATAGGACAAACTTTATATGAATGACCACGGTTTTTGCACTTAAATCATTTGCGTTTATCAATGACAACCTCTTCAACCGTGTCGTCATCCATAATGGTTTCAATGACTTATTTTGGTTTCTTTGATTTTAAAAATTTTTGTTTAGAAACATGATAATCACTGAAGTCATCATAAAACCCAGAGTCATAACCTTTGAAACTATCTGGAAAATCATCACCATGAAAATATCCATCATAAAATTGTCGATTTCCAGCATAGTATCGATCATCATAATTCTGAAACCTACCCCTCCTACCACCATAACCTGATGGACCAACATCATTTCTGAGTCCATCATCAAACCATCTTGGACCCCTTCCATAGACTGGTTGATTTGGCCCATAGCCAAAATTGTCATAAAAACCATCATCATGATAAAGTTGAGATTTCTTAGAAGACGAATTTGGTTTTCTGAAATTTGTTTTGGCATGCTCATGAAAAATTTGTTTCTGAACAACCTTTGGTGGGTAGAAAACAGTTGGTGACTTTTTCAAAGATTTTTGAACTCTATTTACCAACCCATCAGAATTATGATCAGATTTTTTAGATTGATTCGAATCTAGTGTGTCACTTGGAATGATAATTTTACCATTTCCCCTCCTAATTGGCACACTAGGAGCTTTCGGATCAAACTTAGGACCATAACCACCCGTGAAAATCTTATCAATCATATTCGGATTAACCATGTCCAATGGGAAATCCTTATCGCTGTACATCTTGTCTAAACCTTTTAAGAGATAAGTGGTCGATTTGGCATTTTTTTCAAAAACAGCAGACTTGTTTTTTATAACGGGTTTCTCAGATTGACCCTGCGGTGGTTTTGAACTAGAACCCTGTTCAAATGTTTTAGCTTTTGAATCAAAGCCCACACCACCATTCTTTGTTTTCTTAGCAACAACTGATTTTTCACAAGCAATCTTTTTCTGCTCAGATGTGCCTAATTTGGAAAGCTTAGATTTAGTATCTCCGAATTTGTATTTTAAGATAAGCTCATCCTGAGTGGGTTTGGAAACAGTTTTGACCGACTCGGACTCGGTTTCATAAACTAAATCATCTATTTTGTCAAAATCAGACACATTATAAAACAGATCTTCAACCTCAAGCTCAAGAGCAGATTTATCTTTTGATTGCTTATCACAATTTTCATCGATTGGAACACATGATGGGCTGTTTGTTATTACCACGGGAGCAGGAACTTGTGTAAGATTATCCGACCCATTTACTTTTTTCAGAATTGTAAAGAAAATTTGTGAATGATAATGGAATTTTAAAAGTATCAATCTTATTTGTCAATTCAAAAAATTCAATTTTTAAGTCAGAAAAAATCTTTTGATGATTTGCCAATTCTTTTTATGCTGTCACGAGCATTTCTGATTGCTTTGTAAACTCATACTTTTGTATGCGCAATTGTTCGTGAACAGATAGCAGTTTCTTTGTGGTACCCTCTCATTTAGTTTTGTAATTTCCATATCAGCCTTGGTCACAGAAAGCTGATCTAACAGCTTGGTTTTCTCATCTAAGAGATCACCTTTGATCTTAGCAAATGAATCACAATTATCACAATGAGAAGAATTTACCACCTTCGGAGTATCGGCTATTTATGCGATAATGAAGTCTTTAAGATTATTTCTTTTCAATGTTCCATTCTCTAGCTTGAGACTGTTGTTCTCGTCAGACAATTTCTTCATTTCTTCTTGTAATGCAATAATTTTATCACTGGCATCCAAAGCAGACTTGTGTGCTTTCTCATATTTCTACTGAAGTGGATAACTACTTTGAAATAGAGCTTTAAAGTTGTTTGCAGTGTCTTGCACTTCAGCTTTTGCAGTTTCACATTCTTTCATCAAAACATCATTTTCTTTTGTCAGAACTTCTAACTCCTTCTTTAAAAGCAAGATCTCAACAGAATCATTATGCTCATGTATGTTGTTTGCCATAAATGCAAACTTTTCTTTGAGCAACTTTTGAACATCTTCGACTGATTCGGTGACATCATTTGCTTCATCTCCTTCCATGGTAGATTCAGTCATAGCGTCTTCGTCCTGCACATGTTCACAATCAAGACAGATGAATCAGCAAATTGATTATCCCAATTATAAGCGTTGACTTCTTGAGACACTAAAGCTTTCGTATTATCAGATTTAGGGTTTGAGTTAGAAGAAATCCCTGAATTTTTAACATTACTGTTTCCAGAATCGTTTGTCTTTCGAGTGTACTTTTGATACTCTTGCTTTTTGGGCTGAGAACATTTTCTTACGAAATGGCCAAAATTCGAGCAGTTATAACACCTCACTTTTGATTTATCAAAACCGATATGACCACCCGAATTGAGATCTTTTCGGCCAGTTTTCTTAAAAAATCTCTTCACCCGTCGAGCTAGAATTGCAAATTGCTATTTAATATCCATAAGCTCCAAGTCATCCGGGTCGACTTGATCGTAGTCTTCTTCAGTCAATTCAGCATTACTTACTTCTCCCATTATGATTCCATAGTATGATGAAATCAATGCAGATACCAAAGCCATATAATCTTCCGTTGTTGTAACAAACATAGCCATCTTGCTATCATTCACCATATTGCTTGCTGGTATTGACACATTACATCCTGAAGATCCATAGCTTGATTCATAACTTTCTAAATCTGACTATTTCCCGAATTTGACATATTTCCAGAAACATTTCTAGCCACAAAAGCAGTTGTCGGAGCAAAACTTGTAGGTTTCTCAGAGTTTCCTGATATCGTTGCAGCATTCGAGCCATAGTATACATCAGGATTTGAACCTCAGCAGGGGTTGTGTTTTTATTTTTCATCTCTAAATCCCGAGCTTGCAACTTTCCTATCAACTTCACAAAAGTCAACGTTGAGTAATCCTTATCATTTGTAAGCATCAAAATATATGGTTCCCACTTTGATGGAAGTCCTTCGAGTAATTTTTCTTTTAATTCATCATCTTCCTTTTTTATTTGAACGGTATCCATTTCAGACAGAAGATGATAATATCTTGAAATCAACTCAGGTACACCCTATCCATCAAAGTGTTTGAAATTATCAAACTCCTTATTCAAAACCTTCTTTTTACTCTTCTTATACTGATCATTTCCCTCACATCTTTCTTTCAAAGCAGTCCACAAATCATGAGAATGTTTGCACATTTTGAATTGATGTAGCAGGTCCTTTGGTAAAGCTTGTGTAAGAATTCAATAAGCTTTCGGTTCTCTTGTGTAATCTGCCTTTTGTATCACATCCAGGTTCCTTTGCATAATAGGTACATTATTATTGTCAACAAGATAGATGTACGGTGCATCCATTGCAATCGATAGATCACAATCTGTAGTCCCGACATAGGCTTCAAACCTTTTCTTCCAGTTATGATAGTCTTCAAGTTTAAACAACTTGGGAACCTTTTGACTTGTCCTAACTTCATTGTCATAGTTCAACAATGTCCGCATTGTGATTGAATCACGGAAAATGCATGTAAATCCGACATTTTGAATTTCTTGAAAACATTGTTTATCCGAACTGTATACGAACTCAGAATAATTGTCTGAACTATATCCGAACCAGATGCGAACTCGGAAAGTCAAGCGAACAGCAACTGAATTGCTTGCGAACTGTAGTTTTTCCAAACCTTACCCGAACTTCGTCCGAACTCAAAACTAACCGAACACCTTCCGAGCTCAACCTATGAACAGTACCCGAACTATTCCCGAACTCTATCCAACACGACTTCGTTTAACCGAACAGAAGCCAAACTCTATCTGAACAGGAACGAACTAGAACTTTTCAATCGAACTGAACACAAACTCAGGCGAACTCAGGTTCGGAGCGGTTAATGAGGCGAACTCTAGGTTCGGATGACAGTTATTTGGCAGACATACAAACTCTCAGAAAATGACATTTTTGAGCAAAAATCAACTCAACCAAAACTGCTAGAACAAATATGAACATTTTGAAGTGTATAGTGTGTATAAATGATCAGACGTTTGAAAAACGAACGTTTTTTAGATGAAACACACGCAGAAAACACCAAAACACTTTGTTTATCGACACAAAAGATGAATATCGACAAAAACCACTTTGTTCAAACACGCTTTTGGTTGACACATAATCTGTGCGTCGTGTGAAGTATCGAGACAAGATGAAGTGAAGTACAAGACAAAGTAAGATTGCTGTTGTTTGAACTGTATCCGAACGTTAGTTCGGATCAAGCCAAACTTCCAATTCGCCTGAGGTTTGGCACATCGGGTATAAACAGTTAGTTTGTCTTGCATTTCAGTAATGAGTTGAGAGAGACCAGATCTTAACTATGTGTTTTTTAGAAGTGTTTCTTTAGAAAGCTTTTGAGAGAGTTTGTAATTGAGTCTTGGTGATTTCAATAAACAAAATTCTTATTGACATCTCGTTTTCACTCTACGATCAAGAAAACCTCTAGTAAGATCCGTATCACGCTCTTTCAAGTGGTATTAGAGCAAATCCAGGTTGCTCTATTGTGTTTGCTTTGGTCATTTACGTTTTCTTGACAAAACCGAGTGTTTCTCATAAAAAAACGAGTCAGTCTTTGAACCTTTTGAGTCCAATTCATTACTGAAACATTTATGTTGCTAAAATCATTTTGACTACTGAAAATATCGTTCATATATGCTCATAATCATGTTTTTTTTATCAAAAAACATGTTCAGTTCGGTCAAGCTCGTGAGTATGTGAGATAACCGTCATCCAAACCTGGAGTTCGCCTGAGTAACCGCTCCGAACCTTGAGTTCGCCTAAGTTCGTATTCAGTTCGGTTAAATTTGTTACATGTTCGGTTAGATATCTGGTTCGGTTGAAGTTCGGATAACTTTTTGAGTTCGCATCCAGTTCGAATCAAGTTCAGACAAGGTTGGAATTTTTGGGTTGCTTCACGAAAACTGGCTGGCTTGAGAATCGTTAAGAGTTACGGGAGATAATACCAATCAAAACGACCGTCTTGGAGAGATCTACAATTTTACTCGCCTAACGGCTAGTACCCTTCGGTTTGACCCTCAAAATCCGCTTGAAGTTTTGATATTCAATTTCACAATTTTCAAAATGTATGAAATTGATGTATTCATTACGAGTCATCGTTGAAATGTACCAAATTTAATAAATCTTGATGATTATCATGGTTGGGCAACAAATTTTAGAGCATATATTGTTGATTTGGATAAGACATTGTGGTTATCGGTTACAAATGAATATAAATATCCAACTTATGGTGGTGATTTTAAAGAGATGCGGGATTTTTCAAGTGAAGAAAGGAAATCATATGATCAAAATGAAAAGGTTGTTGCACTTCTTCTATTAGCTTTGCCTATAACTCTTAAAGGTCAAGTCAGAAATTGTCGAAAAGCAAAGAAGATATGGGATATTGTAAAGAGACGGTGTGAGGAACATATGTCTAACATTTCCCAGAAAACAGTTGATCAATATTTAAAGTTTCAAGGTAAGATTGAAAGTTAGAGAATAAGGTGGGAAAGTTGACTGAAGAGAATATTTTTCTGACAAAAGAAGTGGAAAATGGAAAAATAAGTTTGTGATGGTTTAGCTGTAGAGATTCAAAAGGATGTTTTTGCATCAGGTGCAAATTGTTTGGAATTTGCTAGTATCAAGGAAGAATGGTTGACAGAGAAGAATATGTTGGTTGCAGAATACAATAAAGCTAAAGCTAATGAAAAGGAAGTTATTGAAGCTTTTGATGCTTTATTTGAGAAATGTTATACTCTTCAACGAAAATATGAAAATGTTAATAAAATTGTTATCGAAGCTGCTGATAGAATAATTCAACTTCAGGAGAAACTCACAAAGTTGCGTGATGAAAATGGTGATGTTCGAATGCAAAATATCATTTTGAAACAAGATGTTGTCTACTATAAGAAACATGTAGAGAAAGTTACTACATAAGTTCTGGAAGAGTGTAACTTGAGAGAATGTCATAAAAGTGAATTTAACAGATTGTCAGACAAGTACATTGCTTCGCATAAAGAGTTTATAGAAGCTAATATGAAAATAGCTGAACAAAAGATAGAGAATTTTGATTTGCAAAGAAAATTGAAAAATTGTAACAATTCACGGACTTTCCTGAATTATTTGTATACGTTGGATATTGAAATATCTATACCAGCTATACCATCTGGTATTGAACAGCATGATTATTTAAAATTTGCTGATACCAGTTCAAGAAAGAAAACAAAGTTCAAGTCTAAGAAGAAAAATAAAGAAAAGGTTGATTACAGCAACGGATTGAAGTTTGATTCAAAATCTACATTTCTTGGAAAAGAAAATGTGTTTAATGGAAATCTAAGAAAAGTGAAAGTGCCAAAGTTTTCTGAGATCGTGGTAGATGATTCTTTGATTTCCAGGAAGAATGATTTGAAAGGTATCAAGTCTGAATTTACAAAGCTTGTCAAACAAGGTCATGAGATACCAAATTCTATTCAAGATAAACTCAAGCAGAAAATGGGGGTTTAGGATTTGAAGGAAAAGAAATGCCATTTAAGGATTTCGACAAGAAGGAATTCAAAGCTAAGTAGAAAAAGAAACAAAAGGTGTCTTCAAATTAGAAGATTATAATTTTGGAAGAAGAAAGTATCTTCACCATCTGCCGATGAAAAGATTTCTTCTGAAGAGTATTCTTGTATATCTGATGCTACACCACAAGGCGGTAACAATTCAGATTCATTTCATTCCGCTAAATCGAACAAGTTTTATTATCAAGACAAATTCTTTAGTTATGGAGATGATTCTGGTTTTTATGATTCTCCAAAATGTTTTCCAAAATTTCAAAAACCAAAGAAACCTAAACCTGTCTTTTCAAAAGTTTATGATGAATGTTTGACTGATCAGTTTGGAAAACCAATTTCAATCAATCCAACTGGTAGTCGACGTTGTTATGTTTGTCGTCAGAAGGGTCATTATGCAAATAATTATCCTACAACAACTAAAAATTCATCATCAAATGCCAAACATACAATGTATGTTGATCCTGATGGCATTATTTTTGGTGAACCGATACCCAACACGAACTTTTTCTAGAAAAAAAAATTTAATCCCGAAAAGTTAGGTAGTAGTTGTAGACGCAAGGAGCGATGGATCGTTTGCTAATCACGTGATAATGAGATGAAGACAAGATCAAACAAGTAAATACAAATGGAATTTGTATTAATAAGCCTTGAGAGCACACACACAGAAACACACACAGAAGTGTAGAATATGGCAAGAAGTTCTCAGAAGTCTTCAACTCTCTACACATGCTACCTATTTATAGGTACGACTAAATGAGCTGCGGACCATGTCCGGACCATATGGTCCGGGCGGACCATTTGGTATGCTAGACCAACTGGTCCGCTGCCCTCTTAGTCACACACACATAAGCTCTCACATAGATACAATACACGAGACACAATGCAGCATAGAAATATGCTTCTACAAACTCCCCCTTAACATGTAGTGTATCTATTCTAACTAAATCTCTAGTCTTCAATCTTCAACAATGTTGCATCCGATCGTCAACTTGAAATCTTGTCAGAAATAGAGCTTGCATGGCTGGATCATTCTTGAATAAATCTTTGACCTTCAAGGTCCACTTGTGAAAGATATAACAAACTCCCCCTTTCACCATGCTTGAGTCTTGACACACAAAAAAAACTGCAACTTTAGAAGACAAAAGTGCGGATTTTCTTTGAATTTCCAAAAATAATTTAATCTTGGTGCAAAACTTCTCTTTGAGAATCCAAGATATTGATTTTGAAATTTTGATTTTGTATCAAGTGTTGATAAATCGAAAACAACTAAGAAACAAAATCTTTTTGGCTTTTAGAAACTTTAGATCAAACACACCAAAAATCTTTTTGGATTTTACTAAAATGGAAATATAAATGCAATACAAAATTACACTCTATTTTTGGTATTTTGCGAGAAAGATCACGACACGAGATCATATCAGACATAACGCATGTAGCACATTTCAATTTCGGTCTTAATCAGCATGCAAGCCAAGATAATCGCAAATACAACATTTATGTTTATTTCAGCATGCACCAATCATTTTTTATCGTTTTCAGATATGCTTAAGGTAATTTTATCATGCACTGATAACTCGGCCTCCACTCTATCAGAAATACTGGCAAATCATCATGTTTATCATATAGAAGCAAATTTTCTTAGAGATTTAATCATCCTTGATGAGTCATGCAAAAATAAAGCAGAACCTCAAATACCTAGCAATCAGGTCGGTCTTGAGGACACGCAGAGAAAGCCCAAGTATTTGAGAAAATAAGAAAGCAAAACAAGTTGAAGTTGTATAATCCAACAACAATCAGGTCGATACTTCCGTATATGCAGAGAAAGTCCGATGGATTATACGAAACACCAAAAAAAAATAAAGCAGAACGTCAAACGAACACCAATCAGGTCGATCTTTCGATACGCAGAGAAAGGCCGATCGTTTGACAAAATAAAGAAAATCAAACAAGTTTAAATCTTTCAGAATGAAAACATGCATTCATCAGGATATCTCTTTATTCTATTTTTGGAATCATCACACAGCATTCATCAAGAAGCAAATAACCAAAGATCATCAGGCAAGCTTTATGTTTATATCTTACTTGCAGATATCATATTAGTCATGCACACTCACAGATTATGCAAGTACCCATAGCCTTTAGACTTAGTCTATCCATGGCAGATTGTTGGTCCTCACTGATCTTTATCAGTGCAAATAATGATGTTTTTGAGAAGAAAACCAAATAAACAACAAGATATGTGATTTCCAATGACTAAAATGGTTTTCTAGCCTTGAACAATCTCAATATGAACCAAAGGATGGATAAGAAATGATAAACTAGCTACAATATACTGAAATAAGCTCCTAGCCGTCACCAAAACTCACCAAATGAAGATTTCTTGTATTAGGGTTCAAAAAGCTTGAGAAGGTTACAAATGGCTGCACAAGGCTGCGTTTATATACTGTCCAGTGAACAGTTTCGCTGGCAGTTTCGCTGGCCAAGCGAAACTGTCACTGAGACAGTCTAATCTAGATACCGAGCGAAACTACAGTTTCGCTCGGTAGTTTCGCCAGCCTACCAAAACATAACATTTACAAGAAACTAATCTATTACAATCAAACTAAACAAAATAATGAATTCCTCCCTACATTGATCTTCAATATTCCCCCTAGGGAGGGATTCAGCCACTGGATCTTCACTTGTCAGCTTCGGCTTCAGTTTGGTTCGGCTCCTTGTTCAGATCAGGAGTCCCTGATTCCCCCAAAGTAATAGACGTGTCAGCAACGGGGACATTATCTTCAGATTCCCCCACAATTGTTGTTTCATCAGTACCTGGGGTTTCGGACTCTGGTTCCCCCAAATTGATTGGCTTTTCAGCAACTGGGACAGCAGTCTCTGGTTCTGGGATTTGTGTAGAAGATTCTCCAAGACCACTCAGAGACTTGTTCATCGGATTCGCCAGATTCCTATCTTCTTCCATTTTATCTTCAGCAGCCCTGACTTTCAGTGCTAGATCTTTTATTTCCTTGATAATTCCCCGGGCCTTGTTGGCAACTCTCATAAACAAGCTTGCCTCTTCTGCGGTGTCATCGCCTGCCCCAAATCTGATGTGATTTTCGCACAAAGTCTTTAAATCATCGTTGCTGAACGAAAACACTTCCATAGGATCAAATAATCTTATTTCAGCATCCTTTCCAATTCTTATAACGGCTTCGCCAGTCTGATTGTCATAGAACCACTTCTGGAAGGTTTGCAGCCTCGACAGTTGCTGATCAGGAATTCGGATTCTGGTCATTGTCTTAGCAGCTTTAAACTTTAAGTGCACCTTCGGTTTCCCGGTAGCTTCATCAATTTCGGTTGTGGATTTCACCCTTTCACCCTTCATAAAACCAAACGATACAAAATCGTCCTTTGCCGCCTTCTGAATCATTAATCTCAGATTTGAAGCCCTGACGCTTTTGTCTTCGTCTATGAGGGGGAGCTCAGCCAGCCTTCTTAGATCCCATCTTGGCAAGGTTTTGAAGTTGTCTCGTTTACGAATATAGGTGATACTTCCCCCTCTTCGCTTGATCATGAAGGCATGAACCGCTTCACTGTATTTCCAGCTGATAATATGTCTATCAGACTCCTTTCTATTTGGTTGAGCAATGTTTTGAAACAAAGGGGTCTGATCTTCGAGCTCGGGTTTCTTAAACCATTCTTCTCTCCTGAACTCGAGAACCTCTTCACTAACAGAGCTTATCTTTGCTAGATAAGTAATAGAATGTTCTTTCCATGTGTAGCACTCTGGCTCTGTGTGATCATCAATTTCAGCCTCTTCTTCATCTTCATCGATCAAATGAAATTTTGCTTGAATGATCTCAGGCTGTTTATCAGATTCGAAGCTGTAGAGATTCGCGTCGCTCACATCGATATGATCAAGATCTTCCATGTTCACCGCACCACTGCCACCAGCCTCATTTGCACCCGAACTACCAGCACCCATTCCCCCCGTTCCACTGCCACCGGCCTCTTCAGTTGTGACTTTTGAAAAATCAGTCATAGAATCGATTTCGGCATCACTCATTATGTTTGGCAAATTTAAGTGCTTTTTGATCCCGTTCAATTCAACCAGCAAAGTCTTGATCAGAGACGACTGTTTTCCAATGATTTCATTCAGGCTCAAGATCTGTTTATCCTTTTCTTTTTCCCTCATCTCTGAGTTCACCATCTTTGTTTTTATCATGCCGAGTTCATTAGCCAAGGAGGCATTAACACCTCGGATGATGTCTTCATCCATTTCAGAACGTTGATCAACTCTTCTTTTCTTTGTTGCCCTGATCTCTTCTTCGGTCTGAACACTCTGCTTTTGTTTTGATTTCTTTCCTTGTGATGCCAGAGTTTCAAGCTCATCTTCAATTTCATCTGCAGCTTCTTTCCCGGATCCCCTCACATATTGTTTCCGTTTCCCCTTTACACTCTCACTTACCTTTCCTTGAGTTTTTCTTTTGTTTTCGTCTTCGATCAACTTCTTGATGTATTCATATCTTTCTTCAGAATACATATGTTTCATTAGATAGGTGGTATACCCAGAAAAATCATCTCTTACGGCACAACAATCTGATAGAATCCTTGAGTGCATTGGATTTATAACGAGTGCTGTACTTTGCTTCGGCAACTCAGGTTCTAGATGTTCAATGATCATTTCCAGGAATCTTGGATACAGAAGCCATCTGGATTTCTTCAAAGCTTGTATGTTTGCAACCATAGCATCAAATATCCTCTGAGGAATATTGGCTTTCTTTCCTTTGCATAACAGCAACATCGCCTCAGCCCAGTTCAAGTTCAAGCCATCTGAGCCACCTTTTCTGTCATCAATGCAGGAAATGATGACGTGAGCGATATATCTCCATTCTTTAGACATATACGACTTTTTGATCTCCTTCTTATTTTTCCACAGATGACCACCTTCATAACCCATATGTCTTTCAAAACCCTTCAACACATCCATGTCATTCATCTTGGGTGCTTCACCAACATCCTCTTCCAGTTTAAGAGCTTCAGCTATGACTTTCATTGTAATCACGATGTCTTTTTGCATGACTCTTGCACGAATACATTCAGGAGTAGCTTTAACGTCATATTCAGCAGACAGCCAGAAATCTTTTATGTGCCTTTCGTCAATGATTGTTGAGTGTGAGATGGCGTAATGGATACAGGATTGTTTGAGCCACTTTATGCAGTCTCGGAATCCGGTAGACTTATCGAGGTGATCATTCAACCAGGCAGTGACATTACTTCGTGGATCGTGTTTAAGATTAGACATTGTCTGCACACGAAACGGAGATTTTGTGAGTTGAAAAGAACTTAAAATGAATTAAATTGAATTTTTGAAAAATTGTTAGTTTCGCTGCGAAATTGTATTTTCGCTAAGAAGACCACAGTGTCGCACACGGCGAAACAGTTAGATTCGCGACATTGGTCTCGGCGACACTGACTAGGTCAGTTTCGCCGAGAAACTGTAGTTTCGCTGCGAAACTGTAGTTTCGCCGAGGGCGAAACCGCAGTTTCGCTTGGAATCACGGCGACACTGTCAGCGACATTCGGTCATGACCGCTAGACAGTTTCGCTCGTGACATTTGAACTTTCGTTCAGTTTCGCCGATTGAATACATAGTTTCGCTGGTCGCGACTTTGCGAATTCCAGATCCTGTAAACCCATTTTAAGTCCCGATTTTGCAATCCAAACCAACAGAGAGTAATGAAACATCAAAACGACCAAAATACAAGTTGAAAAACATGTTAAACATCGGATTAAGGAGACCCATAAACCCTTTCACGCCGAATCACTATACAACCCTAAAAAAAATGTTTCAGGTGCGGTTAAGGCAGCGATAAACCGAAAAAGATTGTGAAATGCACTACCTTGAACCGATTAACGGTTAGAATGAGAGAAATAATGAAACAGTTGTGGCGAATTTGGAGTTTCGCAAGTGGCGTTTGCAGGTTTTGGTGTGGTTAGGGTTTCGGTGAGACTGACCGAGAGACTCGATGGAGGATTTATATACGAGCGTAATTTCGCTCGTTGTTTCGCTCGGGCGAAATAGCAGTTTCGCCGAAGCGAAAGTATAGATTCGCCCGACACATTGATTAACCGAATTAATTTCGCCGATAACAAAGAGTAGGTTCGCTTAGCACGCGTACGGCGAAACTAAGCAGGCGAAACAACAGTTTCGCTGGAAACCCTAAAAATTCAATTTTGACCAAATTTTGATTTTGACTTTTGAAAAACCGACAAACACACACAAAACGTCAAACTATTTACAAAGTATCGATCTTATCAAAAATAACGCAGACAGAAAATCTTTTTGAGCTTTTCAAATTAAATTAAAACAACTATACAAGCAAATTTTGATTTAATTTTGAGAAAGATCCAGACGTGAGATCACATCAACCGATACGCATCATACACATTTCAATTTCAATTTTAATCAGCATGCAAGTCAAGCAGATCCTGAATGCATCACATTGATTTTAAGCATGCACTAATAGTATTTATCATTTTTGGATATGCTTAATGTGTATTAATCATGCACTGATCACCCAGCCTCACCCTATCAAAGAAGTTAACAAATCATCATATTTATCTTGATTTTTCCTTTTAATTCTTTCTTTTCACATTGAGATATGCGTTCATGATGTTTCATGCAAAAATAAAGCAGAACCCTAAGTGAACAGCAATCAGGTCGGCCGTTAAGCACGCAGAGAAAGCCCGATGCACTTAGGAAAATAAGAAATAAAAATAAAGCAGAAATCGTATATATCAACAACAATCAGGTCGGCTTTGTGGGCACGCAGAGAAAGTCCGATGATATATACTAAACACCAAGAAAATAAAGCAGAAACTCAATCAGCAGGTGATCAGGTCGGCCGCCTAGGCACGCAAAGAAGACCTACTAAATCGAGTGTAAAAATGGCATAAAGCCTTATTTGCAAAGCATGCGTACATCAGAACATCTCTTAATTGGCAGAATCATTGCAACACTTATCAAGAAATGAAAGCTAAAGTAAATCAGGCAAGCTTTATGTTTATATCCTACTCATAGACATCATATTAGGCATACACACCCAAAGATCATACAAGCACAATACAGCCTTTATTTTTACTTTATCCATGGCAGATAACGCAAGTTGATAAACGATCATTTCTCACAAGGTCGGATCAATTTCTCATTTTCATTTTTTTTGAAATTTTATTTATATACCAAATTTTCTGAGGACTTCAATATTTTCCCCCAAAATCCACAAATACTCTATTTTTGGATTTTCAATAAAGAAATTAAAAAACAAAATAAAATGATTCGATCGATACTTGACACAAAAAGAAAGACAGACACTGGAAAGGAGGCACACAATCGAAGAAAAGTTTGACAGGAAATCCGCTTCGAATTCATGAAATTTAGGTATTTTAGTGTGATTTACCCCCAATTCCCCCACAAAATAACGGTGAGAACATAAAAAACGATTAAGAGAGAATTGCAAGGTAAATGAGACTAAAATACTCCCTGGATCATATTCAGATGATGAATGGCCACAAATCATTTGTGGAGAACTGCATGATCATTGATTTCTAGATTTCCAAATTCAACTCCGACGATCACCTGATTCATGACAAAATGAAATTAGCATTTAGGTTTAGACAAAAACAAACGGGATTAAAATTTAAAGGTGTATTTACAAAAAGGTTTATTTTATCCCCCCCCCCCCCTTTTTTTTTTTTTTTTATTTACCAAAAATTTAAAATGATATCATGCCCAGCATTTTAATAAGCTCATAAAAGCGGGGTTTATCAAAGGTTTTAGTAAAAATATCCGCTTTTTGAGCTTTGGTTTCGATGGGGACAACATCAATAAACCCTTTTTCCTGAGCATCACGGATTGCATGAATCCGTGTTTCAATATGTTTGGTTCGGGAATGATGAATTGGATTCTTGGAAATTCCGACGGCAGCTTCGTTGTCGCAGAACAACGGTGTATGAAGAAAATTAATCCCATAATCCATCATCTGATGTTGAATCCACAGCACTTGGCAGCAGCAACTAGAGGCAGCAATGTATTCGGCTTCGCCTGTAGATAAGGAGACTGTTGTTTGCTTCTTGCTTTGCCACGAAACCAAACATTCCCCCAAAAACTGGCATCCCCCAGAAACAGACTTTCTATCAAGTTTGCATCCTCAGTGATCACTGTCTGAATAAGAATTAAGCTCAAAACTTCCACCCTTAGGATACCATAAGCCCAATCTTGATGATCCTTTCAAATAACGGAAGATACGCTTGACCGCCTTTTCATGAGATTCCCTTGGATCAGCTTGATAACGAGCACATTAGCACACAGCAAAGGTAATATCCGGACGACTGGCTGTGAGATACATGAGGGACCCAATCATAGATCGATAAAGCTTGTGGTCAACACGTTTTCCTTCACTGTCGGGAGTCAAACATGTGACACCCGAGAATTTCAAGGTTAACTTCCGTTAGACAAACCCGTTAGTTACGTTATAAGTGTTAACTTAGTAACTAATGCTTAACTAGGCCGAATACGTCCACGACCTTTGGTTGATCACCGAACCCGCCCATGTGTGTTATGTGCTCATTATTGATTGTCCTTATGTGCAATATGATTTAATACATGACTTATCATTGTGAATAGCATGATTAATTGTAAATACTTGATTATGTGAAAATTGACCTGTTTTGGTAGCCAGCGAAACTAACGGGCGAAACTATAGTGTCGCCCGGTAGCCAGCTAAACTACCCGTTAACTCGTGACCGGAGCTAGTTTCGCCTGGCCAGCGAAACTGCCAGCGAAACTAGCCCCTGATATAAATAAACTTAATAAACCCTAGTAGCCTCATTTGCCTCATATCACAACAAACACACACACACTCTTTTCTCCTGGAGATTCTGGTCAGTCGAGGTTCACACCGAGTTGTCGAGATCTCAGCCTCAAACCATCATCTACCAAGCTAGGAGATCGAACCGTGAGTCCCAAAAACCTCCATTATGTGTTTTATATGTGTTTTTTCTTAAAAAGCATGACCAAACCTTCATGATATTGCTTGATCTTCTGTATATATGCTTTAGGATGCTAGATCTGTAATAAAGTTGATAACTTTACGTGTGAAATCCATCCATATTAGAGATTTGTGCAAATTAGTTCATTTTAGGGTTTTGAACCTATTTTAGAGATTTGATGATCAAAATGCATGTTAAACTTGTTAAAGCTGCTTGATTTATGTTGGTAAATGCCTAGGGATGCTAGATAATGAATTGCATGTATGATCAGAAGCTGTTAGGTTGATTTTTAGGCAAATCCGTATGTTTTTCGCGACCAGCGAAACTGTCTGTTCTCTGGGCGAAACTAAGTAGCGAAATTACATCTCCTTCCAGCGACACTGACCAGCGAAACTATAGTGTCGCCGGGTAACCTGACCAGACCAGCTCTAGCGAAACTATCGAGCGAAATACCTGAACGAAAGTTCAAACCAGTTTCCCTGCGAAACTAGGCTAGCGAAACTGCGTCAGCAGTTTCGGGCGAAACTAGCCTAGCGAAACTGTGTTACCGGGCATTGCCTAGCGAAAGTGCTGCCCGTGCACCTAGCGAAACTGCCTAGCGAAACTATGCTAGCGAAACTAAGACTTGACCTAAAAACCAAACTTGTGAAATTTGCTTAAGTGTTATGCCATGACTTACATGATTATACCATGATGAAACATGTTTGATATCTGATTCATATGAACCCTTGTTTATGATCAACCATTGGTGTCGTGTGTCGGTATGTCGAGTCATAGTTGCAACGTGCTATGTTATGGGCCATAGTGACGTTAAGTAAAGATTAGACACGAAACTAATACTTAAGACCTAAACGTGTTCTAGGTCTTCGTTAAACAACAATATTTGGATTACTTGAAGTGTAGCAGTGCAACCAAAGGTGAGTGTCACTAACCCGCTTACCGTGAGTCCGTTGGGCCACACCGAATAACTTAACGAAAAACAATGCTGAACAAACTCGAGAGTGCTAGGCACCTCACTGATAAACATGAGAATACGGGATGCTTGGCACCCACTTGATGAACTGCAGTGTTTTATGGGAAGCACTTGTGAACTCTGAATAAACGATTTCTGAAACGAAAACTGTTTTAATATGGCTAGTGTAGGTTAAAGTCTAAACCACATGATATCACATGTTTTCTAAGGATGCCTTATAACTTAAAAGTCCTCAACTAAAATTGTGCCATTAATTGTAAAGCGAGGGGATGTTGGGTAGATCTACTGGAGTTTGACAAACTCCGCCCCGTGGCACGGGGAGTGCACGGAGGTACAATATCAGCCTATCTGACCGTGATCCCGAGAGGACACGGGGGAGGCAGAAACCGCGATGACTAGGTCCGCACCGTACGGGATGGCTCGGCCCCCACAAAATAAGTCAGCTTTGGTACAAACTTCCTTAGAGCATGGAACAACGGATTAGCTACCCGCGATATCGGTTGAGTCCTTTAACTTTACGGAACTAGTACATACCCGATGACGTGGTCACGGACAAACCATTTATAAACTGAGAATTAAATACGAGCATTGCTTTTCACAAATAAACATTTTGTAAGTATATCTTGACATGAATTATGATTATGAGACCGGGCCAATGCATGACAAGCCCACTGTGAACTCACCAACCGTTAGGTTGACACTTGCGTGGTTTAAACTTTTGCAGATCGCTAAGGAGTATCCGGAGCGGGTTGGCATGGCACGTGAAGACCTTTATTTTAATTGAACTATTTGGGAATCTAAAACAACATTTATGTAAAGCACGTGGTTAGTGCTAAAGACAATTATTTTTCCGCTGCGTATGTAATTGAAGACTTTGATTTATAACTTGTGTTTGAACTAACCCTGATTCGTTTAGTATTTGTAACTATGGTTGTGGATCCTGGTCTAGTCGCGCCCCTTAACGGTATAAACTCCGTTAGTGGTATTTTGGGGGTGCGACAGATTGGTATCAGAGCCATAAGTTGCAGAGAACTGGAATCATTTTTGAAAACGATTTGGAAACTGCAACTTGAAAACCTTGGTTACAAAACGAATAAACAAATTCCCAAAGACAAAATTTTTACGTGCCAACCTGGGATACTCGCTCTGCTGTGTAAGTAAAAGCTTAGTACGTACAGATATATGTATATATATATATATAAGTATATATATAGACCGTGTCTAAGTAGTCTAACGGAAAGACCTTAGGAAATTTTCACACACGAATACGAAATGCGACCGCAAATACGCACACTACTCTGGGGAAAGCGACAACGAAACAATGCTACACGCTACGTCCTGATTTCTACTACGACGACTACGCCGACGGTGACTTTATGGGAAGCCGACCTTCGACGATAGCATTTACGACGTTCTCCGACGACGCCTCGATTTTGCACAAAATTTTCTGGACTAATAGTGGGATAACGGGAACTGGCTAATATACATATTATGGGATATGTATAAAATATAACTGTGACTGAACACTGGCTACTTTAACTGTTCAGCAAGATGTCTGGAAGAGGAAACGGAAGAGGTGGCATAAACATGACGCCTGCACAGCTACAAGCGATGATTGCTGAACATGTGCAAGCCGCGGTGGCAGCCGTCCAAGCTGCATATGCCGCACAGGGTAACTATTATGCCGGTTAAGGCACAAAGCAATTATATCATGACCTGTTTAATTTTAAAATCCGAACTATTTATGCATCAGGAAACCAGCACCACTGCACGTTCAAGTCCTTCATGGACTGTAAGCCGATGACATTTTCCGGCGAAGAAGGAGCTGTAGGACTCCTTAGGTGGATTGAAAAGTCCGAAAAGGTTTTCTCCATATGTAACTGCCCAGCTGAAAGCAAGGTGAAGTTTGCTACTGGTACCTTCGAAGGAGCCGCACTCTCCTGGTGGAACGCTGAAATTCAGATGGTTGGGCTAGAAGCGGCTGATAACATGCAGTGGGCAGCATTTAAGGAGCTGATCATGGAAGAATACTGTCCACGTGATCAAGTCAAGAAGCTTGAGGGTGAATTCCTGAATTTGAAGATGTCTGGGTCTGAAGTCGAACAGTATACTGCTCGATATCACGAATATGAGGTCCTATGCCCCTCGATGGTCGACGCTGAGTTCAAACGCATTGAGCGTTATCTGGAAGGCCTCGCGCCTCAAATCAAAGGATTGGTGACTGCCAGCAACCCTGCTACCGTACAGCAAGCCATTCGTTTGGCTCACAAACTGACTGATCAAGAGGTCGAGAAAGGTACTCTACCTGCGAAAGCCACCGAGAAGACTGCCCTTAAGTGGCAAGAGAAAAGCTGATGATGAAGCTCCTGAGAACTCGATGAATGTTCAGAGTGTTGGAAACAGCACTGGGAGGTCCTATAACTCCCAAGGTCAAAGCAAGAGGTCTGGGAATAACAGTGGCAACTACCGCCAGGGCGGAAATGGTCAGAGCAACTACAAGGGTAACCTGCCCTTGTGCAACAGATGTGGGAAGCATCATGCTGGTGTTTGTAGGAAGAATCAGAACTGTGAAAGGTGTGGCAAGGGAGGCCACGAAGCAAAAGACTGTTGGGCGACTTTGCCCGAGCAACAAAATCGCCCCAGAAGAAACAACAACTATGGGAACAATCGGGGTAATGGGAACAACAACGGTCAGAACCAGAACAACAACAATGGGGGAGCCCGTGGCTGCTTTGAGTGTGGTGCTCAAGGCCACATTAAAAGAGACTGCCCTCAGTTAAGAAGACAAGGTAATGGCAATCAGGGGAATAACGGTGGGAATGGTAACGGTGGAGGAAATGGTAATGGGAATGGCAATGGTAATGGTGGGAACGCAAATGGTGGAAATGGTAGAGGTCGAGCTTTCGTCATGGGCCAGGGTGAAGCTCGCAATGACGCCAACGTGATAAATGGTAAATTTATTTTGAACGGTTTCTTTGCTACTGTTTTATTTGATTCTGGTGCTGAGAAAAGTTTTATTTCCACTAAATTTGCTAAATTGATTAACGCTAAACCGATCGACTTAGATGCTAAATATGTGGTAGAGCTAGCTAATGGTAAACTTCATGATACGACCCAGATAGTTAAGGATTGTAAGCTAGAACTAGCTGGCCATACCCTAGGAATTGACCTTATGCCTTTCCCAATTGGTAGTTTCGACGTCATAGTAGGAATGGATTGGTTATCCGAAAACCGAGCTGAAATTTTATGTAAGGAAAAAGTGGTTCGTATTCCACTCGAAGACGGCAAAGTGTTAACGGTTCAAGGTGAGAAAGGTGGAACAGTCACCGGCATTATTTCATTCCTTAAAGCTCAGAAATGCCTCCGCAAGGGTCACTTCGCGATTCTTGCGAACGTCACTGACACGACACATCCCGAGCGCAAAATCGATGATTACCCGATAGTTCGCGACTTTCAAGACGTATTTCCTGAAGATCTGCCTGGTTTGCCTCCATTTCGACAAGTTGAGTTTGGGATTGATTTAGCTCCAGGTGCCGCTCCGATCGCACGCGCACCTTACCGATTGGCTGTAAGTGAACTCAACGAACTCTCCGCACAACTGCAAGAGCTACTCGACAAGGGGTTTATTCGTCCAAGTTCGTCTCCATGGGGAGCTCCGGTACTGTTTGTTAAGAAGAAGGATGGAACGTTCCGCATGTGCATTGACTACCGAGAGCTTAACAAAGTTACGATCAAGAATCGGTATCCACTTCCTCGCATCGACGATCTCTTCGACCAACTACAGGGTTCAAGCTACTTTTCAAAGATTGATCTACGGTCTGGATATCACCAACTTCGCGTTCGTGATGAGGATGTACCCAAGACTGCTTTCAGAACTCGGTATGGTCACTACGAGTTCCTGGTTATGCCGTTTGGGCTAACCAATGCACCTGCTGTGTTTATGGACCTGATGAATCGAGTGTGCAAGCCGTACCTCGATAAGTTTGTAATAGTCTTCATCGACGATATTTTGATCTACTCCAAGTCAAAGGAAGAACACGAGGAGCATCTGCGACTTATACTGGAATTGCTCCGCAAGGAACAGCTTTATGCTAAGTTTTCGAAGTGCGACTTCTGGATCCGCGAAGTCCAGTTTCTTGGACACATTGTAAATGAGGAAGGAATCCATGTAGATCCAGCCAAAGTGGAAGCAATAAAGAACTGGTCTACCCCAAGAGCGCCAACAGAAATCCGACAATTTTTAGGGCTTGCCGGATATTATCGAAGGTTTATTAAGGGTTTCTCTCAACTGGCTCAACCCTTAACGGCCTTAACGCACAAAGGAGTGCAATACAGATGGGGTGAGAAGGAAGAGCGCGCGTTCCAAACGCTCAAAGATATGTTATGTTCGGCTCCAATTCTTGCGTTACCCGATGGAATTGACGACTTTGTGGTTTACTGCGATGCATCGATTCAAGGACTCGGTTGCGTGTTGATGCAACGAGATAAAGTGATTGCCTATGGGTCCAGGCAACTAAAGGATACTGAAAAGAATTATACAACGCATGATTTGGAAATGGGAGCCGTTGTTCATGCACTCAAGATTTGGAGACATTACCTATATGGAACAAAGTGCACGATATTCACCGATCATAAAAGTCTACAGCACATCTTTGATCAGAAAGACCTCAACATGCGACAACGACGGTGGGTCGAGTTACTAAATGATTATGATTTGGCTATTAAGTATCATCCTGGAAAAGCCAACGTTGTGGCTGATGCCCTAAGCAGAAAAGAGTACGAAAAGCCTCGTCGGGTACGAGCGCTTCAACTTACAATACATTCAGGATTACCGGATCGGATCCGTGACTGCCAACGAGAAGCTTTGAAAGCAGAAAACTTCGCAGCTGAAGCACTGCGTGGTGTAGATGGCCATTCTGAAGTTAAGTCCGATGGACTCACATATTATAATGACAGAATCTGGGTTCCTTTGTTTGGAAATCTCCGTGAGCTCGTGATGGACGAGGCTCACAAGTCAAGATACTCGGTGCACCCCGGATCAGATAAAATGTATCAGGACTTGAAAAATCTTTATTGGTGGCCGAATATGAAAGCCGACATTGCTCGATATGTGGCTAAATGCTTAACATGCTCAAGGGTCAAGATTGAATATCAAAAGCCTTCTGGTTTACTGCAACAACCAAAGATCCCAGAATGGAAATGGGAGGACATCTCCATGGATTTTGTAACGGGACTACCTCATCGATCAAATCAACCGGATGCGATTTGGGTTGTCATCGATCGACTAACCAAATCGGCACATTTCATTCCGATGAAGGAAAGTGATAATATGGATAAACTGACAAAGCTGTACATCGACAAAATTGTGAAGCTTCACGGTGTGCCTAAGACTATCATTTCTGATCGAGATCCTCGATTCACTTCCCGGTTATGGCAATCAATGCAGGAAGCATTGGGAACCCGACTAGACATGAGTACAGCCTATCACCCACAAACAGATGGTCAATCGGAGCGAACCATTCAAACCTTGGAAGATATGCTCCGAGCTTGTGTTCTGGACTTTGGAAAAGATTGGGAGACTCACCTTCCACTGGTGGAGTTCTCTTACAACAATAGCTATCATTCAAGCATCCGTGCAGCCCCTTTTGAAGCACTTTATGGCCGAAAATGTAGATCGCCCGTGTGTTGGGCCGAAACGGGTGAGAAAGGACTCACTGGACCGGAAGTTATCCATGATATGACCGAACGGATTATTCAAATCAGACAACGGCTGGCTGCAGCGCGTGATCGACAAAAGAGTTATGCCGACAAACGCCGAAAACCTCTAAAGTTCGAGGTGGGTGACAAAGTATTGTTGAAGGTATCTCCCTGGAAGGGAGTGATACGCTTCGGGAAGCGTGGAAAGTTAAATCCTCGCTACATCGGTCCGTTTGAAATAATTGGGGAAGTAGGCCCGGTGGCCTATCGATTGCAACTCCCTGCTGAACTCGATGGAGTTCATAACGTGTTTCACGTTTCCAATCTAAAGAAATGTCTAGCTGAAGACATCGAAATAATTCCTCTGGAGGAATTGGAAATCGACGAACATCTGAGATTCATCGAGCAACCGGTAGAAATCATGGGACGCGAGGAGAAAGCCCTCAAACGTAGCAAGATTCCGATCGTCAAGGTGCGATGGAACTCAAGGCGTGGACCTGAATATACTTGGGAGCGTGAGGATCAAATGAAGAAAAAGTATCCTCACCTGTTCGAGCAAACGTCCACGGAAACTCAAGGTATAATTTAATTTTGGGGACCAAAATTCCTTAACGGGAGGAGGATGTGACAACCCTAAAACTTTTTGCTTTCTTTCCCCAGCGACGATAGCAACAACGACAGCTGATGCTGCGAACGCTACGACACAAGAATAATTTTCGGGACGAAAATTCCAATTTCAGGGGAATGATGTGACACCCGAGAATTTCAAGGTTAACTTCCGTTAGACAAACCCGTTAGTTACGTTATAAGTGTTAACTTAGTAACTAATGCTTAACTAGGCCGAATACGTCCACGACCTTTGGTTGATCACCGAACCCGCCCATGTGTGTTATGTGCTCATTATTGATTGTCCTTATGTGCAATATGATTTAATACATGACTTATCATTGTGAATAGCATGATTAATTGTAAATACTTGATTATGTGAAAATTGACCTGTTTTGGTAGCCAGCGAAACTAACGGGCGAAACTATAGTGTCGCCCGGTAGCCAGCTAAACTACCCGTTAACTCGTGACCGGAGCTAGTTTCGCCTGGCCAGCGAAACTGCCAGCGAAACTAGCCCCTGATATAAATAAACTTAATAAACCCTAGTAGCCTCATTTGCCTCATATCACAACAAACACACACACACTCTTTTCTCCTGGAGATTCTGGTCAGTCGAGGTTCACACCGAGTTGTCGAGATCTCAGCCTCAAACCATCATCTACCAAGCTAGGAGATCGAACCGTGAGTCCCAAAAACCTCCATTATGTGTTTTATATGTGTTTTTTCTTAAAAAGCATGACCAAACCTTCATGATATTGCTTGATCTTCTGTATATATGCTTTAGGATGCTAGATCTGTAATAAAGTTGATAACTTTACGTGTGAAATCCATCCATATTAGAGATTTGTGCAAATTAGTTCATTTTAGGGTTTTGAACCTATTTTAGAGATTTGATGATCAAAATGCATGTTAAACTTGTTAAAGCTGCTTGATTTATGTTGGTAAATGCCTAGGGATGCTAGATAATGAATTGCATGTATGATCAGAAGCTGTTAGGTTGATTTTTAGGCAAATCCGTATGTTTTTCGCGACCAGCGAAACTGTCTGTTCTCTGGGCGAAACTAAGTAGCGAAATTACATCTCCTTCCAGCGACACTGACCAGCGAAACTATAGTGTCGCCGGGTAACCTGACCAGACCAGCTCTAGCGAAACTATCGAGCGAAATACCTGAACGAAAGTTCAAACCAGTTTCCCTGCGAAACTAGGCTAGCGAAACTGCGTCAGCAGTTTCGGGCGAAACTAGCCTAGCGAAACTGTGTTACCGGGCATTGCCTAGCGAAAGTGCTGCCCGTGCACCTAGCGAAACTGCCTAGCGAAACTATGCTAGCGAAACTAAGACTTGACCTAAAAACCAAACTTGTGAAATTTGCTTAAGTGTTATGCCATGACTTACATGATTATGCCATGATGAAACATGTTTGATATCTGATTCATATGAACCCTTGTTTATGATCAACCATTGGTGTCGTGTGTCGGTATGTCGAGTCATAGTTGCAACGTGCTATGTTATGGGCCATAGTGACGTTAAGTAAAGATTAGACACGAAACTAATACTTAAGACCTAAACGTGTTCTAGGTCTTCGTTAAACAACAATATTTGGATTACTTGAAGTGTAGCAGTGCAACCAAAGGTGAGTGTCACTAACCCGCTTACCGTGAGTCCGTTGGGCCACACCGAATAACTTAACGAAAAACAATGCTGAACAAACTCGAGAGTGCTAGGCACCTCACTGATAAACTATGAGAATACGGGATGCTTGGCACCCACTTGATGAACTGAAGTGTTTTATGGGAAGCACTTGTGAACTCTGAATAAACGATTTCTGAAACGAAAACTGTTTTAATATGGCTAGTGTAGGTTAAAGTCTAAACCACATGATATCACATGTTTTCTAAGGATGCCTTATAACTTAAAAGTCCTCAACTTAATTGTGCCATTAATTTGTGAAAGCGAGGGGATGTTGGGTAGATCTACTGGAGTTTGACAAACTCCGCCCCGTGGCACGGGGAGTGCACGGAGGTACAATATCAGCCTATCTGACCGTGATCCCGAGAGGACACGGGGGAGGCAGAAACCGCGATGACTAGGTCCGCACCGTACGGGATGGCTCGGCCCCCACAAAATAAGTCAGCTTTGGTACAAACTTCCTTAGAGCATGGAACAACGGATTAGCTACCCGCGATATCGGTTGAGTCCTTTAACTTTACGGAACTAGTACATACCCGATGACGTGGTCACGGACAAACCATTTATAAACTGAGAATTAAATACGAGCATTGCTTTTCACAAATAAACATTTTGTAAGTATATCTTGACATGAATTATGATTATGAGACCGGGCCAATGCATGACAAGCCCACTGTGAACTCACCAACCGTTAGGTTGACACTTGCGTGGTTTAAACTTTTGCAGATCGCTAAGGAGTATCCGGAGCGGGTTGGCATGGCACGTGAAGACCTTTATTTTAATTGAACTATTTGGGAATTTAAAACAACATTTATGTAAAGCACGTGGTTAGTGCTAGAGACAAGTATTTTTCCGCTGCGTATGTAATTGAAGACTTTGATTTATAACTTGTGTTTGAACTAACCCTGATTCGTTTAGTATTTGTAACTATGGTTGTGGATCCTGGTCTAGTCGCGCCCCTTAACGGTATAAACTCCGTTAGTGGTATTTTGGGGGTGCGACAAAACATGTATGAGATGTGAAGGGAGTGAGTTCGGCTGAGGCGTCATTCATCTTAAACTTCTTCAGAATCTCCAGAATGTACTTTTCTTGATGAATAAGAATCCCTTCAGGTTTTTGTTCCACCTGCAGCCCAAGGAAGAAACACATCTCCCCCATCATACTCATTTCGAACTTTTCTTTCATCAGTTCCTCAAACTCGCGACACAACTTCTCATTGGTTGACCCAAAAATGATGTCATCGACATATACTTGAACGATCGGCATTTCACCTTTGACCTCTTTCTTGAACAAAGTCATGTCGATGGATCCTCGTGAAAAGCCTTTACCCAATAGATACTGAGTCAAAGTTTCATACCAAATTCTGGGTGCCTGATGAAGACCGTACAGAGATTTATCCAGCTTGTAGACTTTGTCAGGAAATTCATGATCTTCGAAGCCAGGAGGTTGATCCACATAAATTTCTTCATCAATATCTCCATATAAGAAGGCGCACTTGACATCCATTTGATACACCTTGAAATTTTTGTGCGCAGCATGAGCCAGGAAGATTCGAATGGCCTCGATTCGTGCAACGGGTGCAAAAACTTCAGTATAGTCAATGCCTTCTTCTTGATAAAAACCTTGAACCACAAGTCTTGACTTGTTTCTGATCACCACACCTCTATCATCAGGTTTGTTTCTGAAAACCCACTTTGTGCCAATTGGAACCTTGTTTTCTGGAAGGTCCACAAGTTGCCAGACCTTCAGCTTTCTGAATTGTTGCAGCTCAGCCTGCATGGAGTCCACCCAACTTGGATCTGCAAGAGCTTCATCTATGTTTTTAGGAACAATCTGAGACAGAAAACACGCAAACAAACATTCATTAATCAATCCTGACTGATGACGAGTCCTCACTCCATCCGTAATCGAGCCAATGACGAGGTCATGTGGATGATCCTTTAAGGTTTTGAGATTTAAGTCAAGGTGAGGGGGAGCGGGTTCGGTGGTTTGAGGTAGTTCATGAGATAAAGATGGAGGATCGGGTTGATGTGGGGTTTCTGAGGATGAGGATGGGTTTTGTTGTGGAATTTCAGGTTGAGGGGTGATAATCACGAGAGGAGGATTGTCATTTGCTTCAGCTAGGATAGGAAGATTGAAAGACTTGAACAGTGTGTCTGAATCATAAAACCATTCGGGTCCAGTTCCGGTGTTGGGAGAGTTAGATTCTTGCCAGTCCACGTAGTAGGATTCCTGCACAATACGAGTACGTTTGTTATAAACACGATAAGCTTTTTGTGATGAAGAATACCCCATGAAGAAACACTCATCGGAGACAGCTCCAAATTTTGTGATTTGAGCTTCGGTATTCAGCAATGTGCACGAGCATCCAAACGGCCTGAAGAAGTCAATCAGCGGCTTCCTTCCGTGATACAGTTCGTATGACGTCTTCATTTTATCTTTTACGATCAGGACACGATTCAGCACGTAGGACGCACAATTCACAGCTTCAGCCCAGAAAATGATCGGCAACTTTGATTCAATCAGCATTGTGCGAGCAGCTTCAACCAGAGTGCGATTCTTCCTTTCGGCAACTCCATTCTGTTGTGGAGTTCTTGCTGCGCTATATTGCCGAAGAATACCTTTGTTTGCACAGAATGAGTCAAAGATCTGATTTCGAAATTCAGTTCCGTTATCACTTCTGATTGCCTTGACTTTCTTGCTTCTTGAGCTTTCCACGGACAGAATGATATTTTGTAGAGCTTCAGTCGTTTCACTCTTGTGCTTCAAGAATCTGACCCAAGAGTACCTGGAATAATCATCAGTCACAACAAGACAGTAAGTTCTCTTTCCCAAACTTGGTACACTAATAGGTCCAAATAAATCAGTGTGGAGCAATTCTAAGGGACTTGAAATAGAATTCTCCAATTTGGGCTTATGTGGCTTCTTATGTTGTTTTCCTTTAGCACATGAAAGACATTTTTCAACAACAGAAAAATCTTTGTATGGAAGACCTCGGACCAAATTGTTTTTAACAAGGTTGTTTAGAATTTTGAAATTTATATGTCCTAGACGTCTATGCCACAAGAAGCACTCAGAAACAGATGCCTTTGAAAGTAAACAAGTCATGGAGGAATTGAGAGATGCAGTTGAGGTCAAATTCAGCAAGTATGTGTCATTGATGCGAGGCGCGCGCATCGCCACCATCTCTTCGGGCACAGTAAATTCAGGCTTGAGAAACAGGCATTCATTTGCTTTGAATAATACAGGAATTTCCTTGTCGCAGATTTGTGACACGCTCAGAAGATTAAACTTTAATTCGGGTACATGGTTGACGTGTTCCAGAGTAAGAGACCCACTTGACACGTCTCCTTGTCCAACCATCTTACCACCCTTTTTATTTCCTGCAAAAGACACGAATCCACCATCCACTATTCTGTAATTTGTGAGCAGGTCTTTCATCCCTGTCATATGCCGAGAGCATCCCGAATCTATATGCCAGTAACTGTTCTTCGGGAGTGTCTGGCAATACAAAACGAAAAATTACTTAATAACTGGTACCCAGACTTTTGCATTACCGGGATTTGTGACTTTCTGTTTTCCCCCAAAGAATTGTTTTACAAAGCTAGTTACCTTGTGTCCAAAGGATCTATCATGGTTTGTTTGATTTAATTTTTTTTTTGCAATTTTTAACAACATGATCATCCTTACCACATCTGAAACAGTGAGACCTGTGACTTGTGCAAGAGGAGGTTTCTGAAGTACTTTCCTCCTCAGAATCTGATGTTCTATTATCAGAGTCACTGTTGGTTTCAAAATCCACTTTTGTTTTATCTTTTGAAATCCTTGGATTATTGGTTTTCAAAGATGATTCCTTCTTTCGAGAAATATGTTTTTCTGTAGGTTCTGAAATTCGTATTGGTGTAAAAGAAGGAATTGGATTAGAAAGAAATTTGTTGAATCGATTTTGAGATGTACTTGCATGACATGGAACATTTTCATTTGAAACAAATCTTTCTTGACTAACAGACACGGACTCTTCACTACTGCTATCTAAAGAAGAACTACTGCTAGCTACGCTACTGTCTGAACTAGACTTCTTGGAATTCAAACTACTACTTGAAACAGACTCCTTAGAATTTAGACTACCGCATCCAAGCCCACTTGTGTTACCGTATCCATTATCATAATCCTCCCTGATCTCCTTATGGTTCACTCCTTCTAGACCTGCATGCAGACTGTTAGCATCACTAGGAATTAAATCATTTAAGGGATGAGGTTTCGGAGTAGGTGAATAACAATGCGTGCTGGGAGGAGGATAAACCTTAGGAAACACATTCCCATTGTTCTCCATGCCTATTCCGGTTTTTATTTTAGCTCCTCGTTGTTTAACGAGCATCTCTTCAACTTTCATTTGTGAAACGGTCCATCTATCTAACTTGGTCTGAAGTTGAGAGGTTTCAAATTGGGCTAATGTGACTCTTTCAGAAAGCATGTTTATTTCAACATTTTTTGCAAGAAGAGTTTGTTTTAAATGTTCATTTTCATGCATTGCCTCATTTAATTTCACAAAATATTTTGCTTCATTTTCTTTTAATTGGGTGTTCATGGTTTTTAATTCGTTGTTGGTATCAATCAACAATCGATTGGCCTTGTAGATGCCGAACAAACGAATTCTACAAGGATGAGAGCACATATCTTGAACAGATTCATATGAGAGATCCATTATAACCTTTTCTGCAGCCAGAGCCTTTTCACATGTGCATGCTGGTGTGCTTGCAGTTTTCTCATTCACCTTCTTCTCAGCTTCTTCCTTCTGACAACTGTTAACTGTGTGCTCATTGCTTTGTTCCTGAATTTGAGCTGCAAGAGCTTGATTGATGGCTTCCTCGGCTTCAGAGACCTCCGAACTCCAGTCAAAGTTAGTCAGAAGAGCCACTTCTTTGGTTGGCTTGGCTTCTGCTTTGTCAGTGATAGAGATGGCACGAGTTGCAGGCTCGGAGGTCGGTTCAGTGACAATTGGACTTGGGCATTCCCTTTTGAAATGGCCGAGTTGCTTACAGTTGTAGCATCTGAGCTTAGCCTTGTCGAAACCGACTCTTCCATTTTGATTCTTGAAGGTGTTTCTCCCAGTGCGTTCGAAGAATTTTCTAGCTCGAATAGTTAACATGGCCATTTGCCATTTCAGGTCAGTTTCTTCCAAATCATCTGGATCAACTTGGTACATGTCCTCAGCAGTCAGAGTCGAACCTTGAAGTTCTCCAGCAGCGAAAGCTTGATAGCTGTTAGTAAACAATGAGAACAATCCCATGTATTCAGGTGAAATCTGGGATGTTTGCTGATTAGTGGCGGAAGCAGATGCAGTTGAGGATGACCCAGATCCAAGATGTGAAGATTGAAGTTGAGAGAAAGCTCCTTTGGGTGTGACGGTTGAGATGAAAGCAGAATTTGGAGAGTAAACTTTAGTTGGACCCATGGTTTGATTGTATTCTCTCCTTTGAACATCCAACTCAAAGGATTTAAGCTTGTTAATAACATCCATGAGCTTGTAGTCGGGAAAACTTCTCTCTTGTTTTAGCATGCGAACCTGAATGCTCCACTCGGGTGGAAGAGCATCCAGCAGCTTCTTGATTTGTTCAGAGTTAGTGAGTTTCGCATCATATTTCTTCAGATTGCTTGATACAGTTAGGAAGCGATTTGTCAAATCAACTAACTTTTCGTTCTTCATGCTTGTGAATGAATTGAATTCTTTGGTGGCTTGGGCTTCCTTGTCCTTCACCAGGTCTTCATTGCCGTCATAAAACTCACAGAGAGCGTCAAACAAACTTTTTGCGTCAGTGTGCTCAGCAAAACGATTGTAGATTTCTTGTGACAGGCATAGAGAAAGAGCACCGAGAGCCTTTTGATCACGATCAATGAGTTTCAAGTCCTTCTCAGTGAATGAAGACGGATTATTGTTGATCTGTGTTACTTCACCAGTAGTAGTTGTAGGAACGTGAGGTCCGTTGACAATTGACAACCATTGATTATAGTCGGTGTACAAGAAGAACGATTTGAGACATCGTTTCCAATCCTCAAAATTGTCGCCATTGATCAGCCTTGGAGGTCGGTTTGGAGCAATACTCTCAGTGTCAGCCGCATTTGTACTGGACGCCATCTTAAATCAGCCTGAAATAAGAAAGACAAAGAACACACCAAGAACAAGACAAATTGATTAGTTTCGCTGGGAGATATAGTTTCGCCAGCAATTTCGCTCGGAAATCCTGAACAGGTGAACAATTTTGCTGGATTTTATAATTTCGCCAGCAATTTCGCTTGACAATACAGAACCAGATCAGCAATTTCGCCAACTAGTTTCGATGTATGCACGGGCAGTACTTTCGCTCGGAAATACCCGATGACACACAGTTTCGCTAGCTAGTTTCGCTGGAAACTGGTTTGAACTTTCGTTCAAGAAAAAGACAATAGTTTCGCTTCTCGATTTTCGGCGAAAGAATAGTTTCGCTCGGTGATGATAGTTTCGCTCGGTAATAATTCGGCGAAACTGCCAAATCGCTTGATAGTTTCGCTGTTTGAAGGCACAGTTTCGCTGTATAATCAGCAGTTTCGCCCAGAACAGAAAACCCTCCTTTTTGAAGAAGAAATGATCAGAAATCAACCCAAGTCACTATAGAGCAATGATCGGTTGATTACTTAATTAGTCTTCAGGACATCAAAACACACAATATTCAATCAATTTCCAGTCCAAAACAATCAGATTTCAGAATCAAAATAGATTTTTAAAGTTTTACCCAAAAACACTCAAAAACACCAAAATCAAGAGCACAGAGGCTCTGATACCATATTGTTGGTCCTCACTGATCTTTATCAGTGCAAATAATGATGTTTTTGAGAAGAAAACCAAATAAACAACAAGATATGTGATTTCCAATGACTAAAATGGTTTTCTAGCCTTGAACAATCTCAATATGAACCAAAGGATGGATAAGAAATGATAAACTAGCTACAATATACTGAAATAAGCTCCTAGCCGTCACCAAAACTCACCAAATGAAGATTTCTTGTATTAGGGTTCAAAAAGCTTGAGAAGGTTACAAATGGCTGCACAAGGCTGCGTTTATATACTGTCCAGTGAACAGTTTCGCTGGCAGTTTCGCTGGCCAAGCGAAACTGTCACTGAGACAGTCTAATCTAGATACCGAGCGAAACTGTAGTTTCGCTCGGTAGTTTCGCCAGCCTACCAAAACATAACATTTACAAGAAACTAATCTATTACAATCAAACTAAACAAAATAATGAATTCCTCCCTACATTGATCTTCAATATCCCCCCTAGGGAGGGATTCAGCCACTGGATCTTCACTTGTCAGCTTCGGCTTCAGTTTGGTTCGGCTCCTTGTTCAGATCAGGAGTCCCTGATTCCCCCAAAGTAATAGACGTGTCAGCAACGGGGACATTATCTTCAGATTCCCCCACAATTGTTGTTTCATCAGTACCTGGGGTTTCGGACTCTGGTTCCCCCAAATTGATTGGCTTTTCAGCAACTGGGACAGCAGTCTCTGGTTCTGGGATTTGTGTAGAAGATTCTCCAAGACCACTCAGAGACTTGTTCATCTGATTCGCCAGATTCCTATCTTCTTCCATTTTATCTTCAGCAGCCCTGACTTTATAACATATATGCTGATGTACCATCATTTCTCGCTTTTGTCGGATCAATTTCTCAATTTTCTATTTTTTTTTATATTTTTCCAATTTCTCCCCCTAAAATTCAAACAAACACTATTTTTTGAATTTTCAATTTTCTCCCCCCAAAAAATATGAACAACGACAAACTGTAAACATATGAATAAGAAAGAAAATTGAGCGACCAACACTGACACTTTGCAGTTTTAGTTTAGGAAAAATCGGTTGAAAAACATTTGAAAATGATATTTCGTGGAAACACTAAATTAGGCAAGTTCTTCACTATCAGCAACACACGCATGACAGGTCTTCTTGAAGAAACCTGCAGACACCAGATAAAACATTAGTGGTTTTGGGATCGACCTGAGTCAACAGCCTCGGGTCGCCCGGTGTCTTCAACATGGTCTTTGTTTGCACCCGAAGAAACAACTGGGGTTTCCAAATCTTGGACGATTGAAAATTTTTCAACGAATCCACAAAATTATCAACTTGCGTCTTTGCCCAAGACGGCTTACTAGTTGATTTGAACCTGAATGATTGTGGTTCATCAAAAATATGACCATTTAAATCCACATATTTAGCAGTTTTGTGCACATAGGAGTGAATGCTCGCATTCGTAGGACATTGTGCAGCAAGATGCCCTGGTTTACAACATGCATAACACTTTCTTTGAAAAACATTAAGGGAACTGCTACCCAGATTTGAGTCAAAAATTTGAATTTTATCAAAGAAATTTTGTGAATTTTTCTTTTCCTGCCTGAACACATCATGATAACCAAAAATATTTTCTGAACTAAATGAATCAAAGAAATCATCAGAAGTATCATACCTTGGAGATGGACTTCGTTGAGAAGAACCATAACTATAAGAAGATCCTCCAGAATAGTAATGATCATTCTTTGATTTGACAACATGTCGTTTCGGCTGTTGTGATTTGGTCTTTTGAGTTAAACCAGCAACTTTCTTTGGTCGTTATGTTTGAGAAACTACTTCTTCCTTAGAATCATAACCAAGACCTTTATGCTTGTATCCCTGGACTTTTGAAGAATTTGAAAAAACCGTTGGAACTGCTCTGCCTTTAGCTGCACTGGTAAATTTAGCTTTAATAGCTTTCAATTTGTTATTTTGAATCAAAGCTTTTTCTTCTTCATGGACAGATGAAGAACCAGACGCAATTTTCTCACAAAGCTTTTCATCCTCCAAAGCCTTTGAAATTGACACAAACTTTGGAGCTTCACCTAATTTCTTCTCCCTTTTCTCAGATTTGTTTTTCTTCTTCTTGGCTGGAGTTGCAAATTTAGAATACTCTTGCAATTCAGTCCTTGGATCAAGTGACACAGATGGAGGATTTAATATAACCATTGGAGCTGGAACAGAATGTAATTCCTCTTCTTTCACACTTTCGTCACTCTTTTCCTGATTGTAAATGTAATTCAGTAATGTAGGAGACATAGCTGAATTCTTTATTTTCTTTTGAAGAGCGAGAATCTCAACTTTTAACTCAGATATTTTGACTTGAGCAGCCAACAAATCTTTCTGAGTACCAATAAAGTCATCTGATAATTCATTGTATTCAGCCTTCAGTTGCCTTTTGGTATCACATAACTCCAGTAGCTCAGCATGAACCTTCTCCCACTTCTTAGTAAAATAAGCAACATCTTTTCTTAAAATGTCATTCTTTTCACGCATCTGAACATTTTCATCTCGAAGCTTTGAAAGTTCTTCTTGAAGCTCTAAAATTTTATCTGCAGCTTCAACAGCAATTGCATTTGCTTTTTTATACCTTTGTTGAACAGGATAACTCTTTTCAAATAGATTCTCAAAATCTTGAACTGCATCAAGATGAGCAGCCTTTTCTTTCTCAAAGTCAGCAATCCATTTATCCTTTTCTTGCACCAAATCTGAATTGACTTTTTCTAAATCAGCACATCTTTGTTTTGAACATTCCAAAGCAGCTATCACAACTTTGAGTTCTTCAGTTATCAAACCATAATCTTTCAACAAAGTTTCAAATTTATCATTTGCAACAACACATGCTTCACAGTTCTTTTGTACCCCTTTCGTAAGTTCAGCAACTCCATCTTCCAGTATTGTTTCACATGAACTTGTTTCTGAATTAGAATCACTTACCTCCTTCCTTACAACTTCGGCAAGAAATGCAGATTAATCAGGATACCACTCGACATACTTATTTAGAAAACTATCATAAACCAAAGCAGGTTTGGTTGCATTTAATGCCAACTGTTTCTGTTTCTCTTCCATTATTTCAATATCCTTATTCCAATCATAATCTTCATCCCTTTGTGAAATCAAAGCTTGCGAGTTTGAATTATTTGTTGAGGACGAAGAGACGGATATTTTCGGATTTTTACATTCACGAGCAAAATGTCCAATTTGTGAACATTTGAAACACCTAACTTTGGATTTATCCAATCCAAGTTTTCCTCCTAGAAGAAAAGATTGTTTACCATGCTTCTTCATGTATCTCTTACCTCTTTCAACAGTCATAGCAAATTGCCAATGTAAATCTAACTCATTTAAATGATCATCATCCAACTCACTTAAGTCATTTGCAACCAAATCAACTTCTCCCAGTTTCCCAAAAATTGAACCATTTGACGATGATATAAAAGCAGATAACAATGAAGCTAAATCCTCAGATGCCTTGTCAGGAATTGTAGGCTTTGATGATTGATTTGGACATGTAGGAGTACAACCTGGAGAATAACTATAAGTCTCAGATTTTCCAGCAATAAATGCAGTAGGAGGACCTTCACTGAAAATGTTTGACTTTTTAGCATTTATGGTAGAATCATTTTCACCACGATATGCAGCTGGATTCTGTACTTGTGCAGGCATGGACTTGTTGACACTCAACTCCATATCTCTTGCTTGTATCTACTCAATCAAATTGATGAATGACACTCCTGAATACTCTTTATCATGAGTAATCATCATCACATAGTTTTCCCATTTTTCAGGTAATGCCTCTAATAACTTCTCTTTCAAATCAGCTTCTTCCTTTTTGATGCCAACTAAAGCCATTTCACTTAATAAATGTGAAAATCTAGTAATAAGCTTTGAAATATTTTCATTTGGATAATGCTTAAAATTGTCGAACTCTTTCTTTAGAACCTTCTGTTTGCTTTTCCTGAATTGATCATTTCCTTCACAACGTTTCTGAATTGCATCCCACAATTCTTTTGCAGAAGTATACACAGAAAACTGATGTAATAAGTCTGAAGGTAGTGCCATTGTTAAAGCACCATAAGCTTTTTGTTCTGCTTGATATGCCTTCTTTTGCTCACCAGTAAGACTTTGTTGCAAAACTGGCCTTCCATTTGTTCCTGTTGGATACTCGTGTAGATTATTGTAAGATATCCAAAAATCAACATCATGAGCACCAACATATGCATTGAATCGCTTCACCCAACTATGATAATCTTCCAATCTGAGCAATTTCGGAACTTTCTGACTTGTTCCTATTTCATTATCATAGTTAATGATAGCTTGCATCGTGTTTTGAATGGCGGAACACGCTTGAAAATCCGACATATTTTCCGAAATAGGACACCTCAAAAACTTCGAACTCAAAAACGGAGGTCTTCCAAGCGGATTTAGGGGGTCAAAACTTGACGGTACTGGCCATAGGCCGGTACAAGTCCTAGATCCCGTCGAGACAAACGTTTTGACTGGTATTGGGTTCCGTAACTCTTTACGGTTCTCAAGTTACGTTAGTTTTAGTGATGAACACTTTTCTGCCAGCGGACCAAAATACTTTCAGCGGACCAAAATACTACCAGCGGATCAGATTTGTTCCTGCGGACCAAATCCGGATCAAATTTCGTCCGGCGGACCAGATTTCGTACGGCGGACCAGATGATACGCTGAAATAACTGCCGCGGATCAGATGGTACGCTGAAACTGCCACGGATCAAAAATATGAAGATTGCCTACGCGAACCAGATTAGCGGACCAGAATGCTGATGAAGATACACGGGCGGACCAACCAGCGGACCAGAAAATTCATCCGGCGGACCAGAAATTCATCCGGCGGACCAACTGATTTCGAGGCTGATTTCACTGATTTTCGTGAAATTTGACGTTTGGAGCTGGAAATTGCTTTAGTATGATGCGAAAACACTCCAGCAACACTCAGAAATCATTTTCCATCGTTGAAACACTCGGAATTGCGAAAATTTGATGAAAAATGAAGAAAACCCAAACTTTCTCTCTCTAAAAATCTCCAAAATCACAGAATATGATCAGCAAATGGAACCAGATAGCTCTGATACCACTTGTAGACGCAAGGAGCGATGGATCGTTTGCTAATCACGTGATAATGAGATGAAGACAAGATCAAACAAGTAAATACAAATGGAATTTGTATTAATAAGCCTTGAGAGCACACACACAGAAACACACACAGAATTGTAGAATATGGCAAGAAGTTCTCAGAAGTCTTCAACTCTCTACACATGCTACCTATTTATAGGTACGACTAAATGAGCTGCGGACCATGTCCGGACCATATGGTCCGGGCGGACCATTTGGTACGCTAGACCAACTGGTCCGTTGCCCTCTTAGTCACACACACATAAGCTCTCACATAGATACAATACACGAGACACAATGCAGCATAGAAATATGCTTCTACAGTAGTTCTGATTGTCACTCAGCAGTTGACAATGGTTCACCAGAAAGTTTAAAACCAAAACAGGAATGGAGACCAAAAGTTGTCTCTACGGCCGACACAGATGTTGTTGAAGACGCTGGATGACCTACCATCGTTGTGGATGAGGGTCGGGGTCTTAAGAACTTTTTATTTTCCAGTGTTTGCAGGTATTTCAAGAAGACCTATTAGAAATCGATAGATTGCTAACAGTGAGATACTTGTGGTTGATTTACGTTAAACTTAATCGTTCCTATCTTTGAAATACTGATTTTCACAACTATCATCTTCCAAAATGTGTCAAGTGTTGATCGATCATTTTCATTTTTGTTTTTCATTTACTTTCTTTCATATTTTTTGGGGGAGAAATTTGGAAAATTCAAAAAATATAGTTTGTTGAATTTTATGGGGAGAAATTTGAAAATATAAAAAAAATGAAAAAAAATGAGAAATTGATCCGACAAAAGCGAGAAATGCTAGTACATTTTCATATTCATTATCTGCCATGGATAGAATAAGTCTAAAGGTTGTAGGTACTTGCGTAATCTGTGAATGTGCATGACTAATCTGATATCTGCAAGTAAGATATAATCATAAAGCTTGCCTGATGATCTTTAGTTATTTGCTTTTTGATGAATGCTGTGTGATGATTCTATAAAAAATAGAATAAGAGATATCCTAATAAATGCATGTTTTCATTTTGAAAGATTTAAACTTGTTTGATTTTCTTTATTTTGTCAAACGATCTGACTTTCTCTGCGTATCAAAAGATCGACCTGATCGTTGTTCGTTTGACATTCTGCTTTATTTACTTTGGTATTTCGTATAATTCATTGGACTTTCTCTGGGTATACGGAAGTATCGACCTGATCGTTGTTGAATTATACAACTTCAACTTGTTTTGCTTTCTTGTTTTCTCAAATACTTGGGCTTTCTCTGCGTGTCCACAAGACCGACCTGATTGCTAGGTATTTGAGTATCTGCTTTATTTTTGCATGACTCATCAAGGATGATTAGATCTCTAAGAAAATTTGCTTCTATATGATAAACATGATGATTTGCCAGTATTTCTGATAGAGTGGAAGGCGAGTTATTAGTGCATGATAAAATTACCTTAAGCATATCTGAAAACAATAAATATGATTGGTTCGTGCTGAAATAAACATGAATGTTGTATTTGCGATTATCTTGGCTTGCATGCTAATTAAAGCCGAAATTGAAATGTGCTGGACGTGTTATGTCTGATATGATCTCGCGTCGTGATCTTTCTCGCAAAATCAAAAATAGAGTCTGATTCTGTATTGCTTTTTTTTCATTCAGAAAAATCAAAAAGATTTTGGGTGTGTTTTAACATAAATCTTCTAAAAGCCAAAAAGATTGTATTTCTTGTTTGTTTTCGATTGATCGACACAAGATACGAAAAACAATTTTCAAAACCTACATCTTGGAGTCTTAAAAAGACGTTTTGCGCCAATATTATTTATGTTGGCCAGGTACTCAAAGGAAAGAGTTTTTTTTAACAACTTCAATTCTTCTGAAGCTGTTGATTCTAATGAAAGAAACTGTGCATCGTCAAGTATTCAAGATCAAGCTACTATCAAGTTGAGGAAGAGCTTGTTTGAAGATATTTTGAACGGATTCTACACTTGAAGGGGAGTTTGATTGAAAATACAGTTTTGCTATGCTGAAAAGATACTGCACATGATGAGGAGGAGTTTGTTGATACATAATCTGTGCGTCATGTGAAGTATCGAGACAAGACGATGTGAAGTACAAGACAAAGCAAGATTGTTGTTGTCCGAACTGCATCCGAACTTAAGTTTGGATCAGGCCGAACTTCCAGTTCGCCTAGGGTTCGGCACATCGAGTATAAATAGTTAGTTTGTCCTGTATTTCAGTAAAAAATTGAGAGAGACCAGATCTTAACTATGTGTTTTTGAGAAGTGTTTCTTTAGAGAGCTTTTGAGAGAGTTTGTAATTGATTCTTGGTGATTTCAATAAACAAATTCTTATTTACATCTCGTTTTCACTCTACAATCAAGCAAACCTCTAGTAAGATCTGTATCACGCTCTTTTAAGCATGAAAAAGCAAGAACGGACCGATTCTATGGTAGATAGTATCGAGACGGAAGTTTTTTCATATATCGTGTTGAATGATTACATAAACCGAAGGAGTATACAACGATGACGGTCCGGGGGAGGTTGGACATAACCTCCCCGCTCAACACATTGATCTGGACAGACTCTGGACAAAACTTACAAAGATTTACAACGACGAAACTATTTATACTCGTGTAATTCTGTCCGAACAGGGCTTCATCCGAACCCTATCCGAACTGTATCCGAATAAGTTCGGATCCACTTCGGACGCACAAGAGCATAAAGTTTGGTTGGAGTTCGGATCCCAGTTCATGTTCCAGTCAACTTAGTCTGTTTTGACAATTCGAATAGTAACGGCCACATAAGGTTCATGTATCAACAAATTCCCCCCTTGGACGTTACTGTCGAATACAGACTTTGATCTTCTAGCATTCTTCAGTCAGCTTGCTGTAGACGCCTCAATCTTTAGCAAACTTCCCTTTACTGAAACTTCAGGTATGCAGGAAACAGCTTGCAATCTTGTACAATCATCACAATCAATAAAATTCCCCCTTTCTTCAAGCACATCCACGGTGAGAACTTATCAATCACCAAGTGGGACACCTCAACCACCGAATATGACATCAAGATGTAGGATCACTTCAGTTAATCGTCATGAATAAAAAACAAAATCCACAAACATCACCGCATATGACAGAAATCTTTAATCTTCACCGAATTGTAATACATTTTGATCTTGATGAAAACAGACACGATCAACATCTTCAATCATGGAAATTCCCCCTTAGCATGAAATCCATCCCAATATATTGCTCCGGTAAACGTATATCTCATTGTAGACTGGAACTTGACCAAGTCTTCACAACTCAAGAAAGTATTAGGCATATGACAGAGAGTTCCAAACCATAACTAAAAACTTTGACATATCGGTTTGCACGAACATCAGATTACACCACATTTCCATGAAGATCAAAAATCACCATCATCCCTGAACTGAATGCTTTTGAATATTCACTTTTTCAATTATGAAACTTGAAAGGTTTTTAGGGTCCCCAATTTCCCCCTAAATAAGTGACATATTCAAATCTTCAATTTCTTATGATTCCAACCCCGCATGTTTTTAGTGGGATAATAAACTCAAGTGGCCCGCAACAAAATCTTTAATGTCATTTAATCTTCAGTTTGTGTAGAAAGATAATCTCCGACAAATGTTCCCAAGTAATCATAACCAAGTCTCCGAATCTCTGTCCATCATCAGAAACACGCGTTCTTGAATCTATGTCCATCATCAAGAACAATGACTACCCACAAATTCATTTCTTGAAATTCAATCACTAACTCGTAATAAGTATCGGAATCTGGATTTTCTTCAAGCAGATAATTCGAATCATTTGAACTTAAAACTTCACATACCACCCCACAGCTATCGAATCAAGGGTAAACCCGATAACTGGTCCGCTTCTTTGAAATTCCCAGACAACGGGAGTTCGGGGGCAGCACCCCTGAGAAGCGGGATCCAAGGGGTGGCAGCCCCAGGCGGGGTCCAAGGGGCAGAGCCCCTAGCTGGGGCCGTCCGAACTGAGTTTGACCGAACCTGATCCGAACTGTAACCGAACTGGAAACGAACTAGATCCGAACATTTCCGAACTGTAAACGAACTAGATCCTAACTGGTCTGAACTATGTTGAGCCGAACTAGATCTGAACCTGTCGTTACAAAAATTACAAACCTATTAACTATATATAGGAACCCCAACTGTCCAGAAATTATCAAACTCCTTCTTCAAAACCTTATTTTTACTGTTGATGCATGAACCTTGTGTGGCCGTTACTGTTCGAATTGTCAAACAGACTGAGTTGTTGAAGACAAGAACTGTGCTCCGAACTCCCGCCGAACTCTGTGTTCGGCGGTGTCCGAAGGTGGTCCGAACTCCAAGTTCGGAGGAAGCTCGGACAGAGTTCGGAGGTGCCGAGTTCGGACCTTATGAAGAAGTATAAATAGATTCGTCTTTGTATTTCTTTGTAAGTTTTGGTCCAGTGTCTTTTCCGATCAATGTGTTGAGAGGGGAGGTTCTGTCCGACATCCCCCGGAGCTAAATTGTTTGTATACTCCTTCGGTTTATGTAACCTTTCAACACAATATATGACAAAACTTCCGTCTCGTTATTATCTACCATAGAAACGATCCGTAAACGGTTTTTCAAGTGGTATCAGAGCTGTTGGCTCTTTCTATGGTCGAAATCTATCGTTTTTCTTCATTTCGAGACGTTAAACCTTCGGTTAGGGGTGATTGGAAGTGTTTCTGTTTGGTTTTTAATCAATCGAGTCTTCCTGAGTCATGTTTTTACCTAACAGAAGCATCTGGATGTTCAAATTCGATCAAATTCTGAATCTAGTGAGTTTTTCCGAAATTTTTTGGTTTTTTCGCGTTCGGCCGAACTCCACGTTCGGTGTAACCGCTCCGAACTCCAGGTTCGGAGTTCACTCGGTATAACCACTCCGAACTCCAGGTTCGGCCGGTCCGAAGGTCAGGTTCGGAGATGGCTCCGAAGGTCAGGTTCGGACTAGGTCCAAAGGTCAGTTTCGGAGAGGGTTCGGAGGATCGGGTTCGGAGGTAGATCGGGCAAGGTTCGGACTGGACCCCGCCAGGGGCTGCCGCCCCTTGGACCCCGCTTCTCAGGGGCGCTGCCCCCGAACCCCCGTTAGGTGGGAATTTCAAAGAAGCGGATCAGCTATCGAGTTTACCCTTGATTCGGTAGTTGTGGGGTGTTATGTTTGAAGAAAATCCAGATCATGATATTTGTTACGAGTTAGTGATCGAATTTCAAGAAATGAGTTTGTGGGTAGTCATTGTTCTTGATGATGGACAGAGATTCATGAACGGGTTTTTCTGATGATGGACAGAGATTCGGAGACATGGATATGATTACCTTGAGGCGATTGTTTGAATTCTGAGAAATTAAGTCTTTGTGATGGCGTTTATCAGAGTTTATTTGTCTACACAAACTGAAGAATATTGAAGATTTGAATATGTCACTTGTTTAGGGGGAAATGGGAACCCTAAAAACTTTCAAAGTTTCATTATTGAAAAAGTGAATATTCAAAAGCAATCAGTTCATGGTTGATGGTGGTTTTTGATCTTCATGGAAATGTGGTATATTCTGATGTTCGTGCGAACCGATATGTCAAAGTCTTCAATTATGGTTTGGAACTTTCTGTCACATGCCTGATACTTTCTTGAGTTGTGAAGACTTGGTCATATTCCAGTCTGCAACGAGATATACGTTTACCGGAGTAATATATTGGGATGGATTTTATGCTGAGGGGGAATTTCTATGATTGAAGATGCTGATTGTGTATGTTTTCATAAAGATCAGAATGTATTACAATTCAGTGAAGATTGAAGATTTCTGTCAAATGCAGTGATGTTTGTGGATTTTGTTTTTTATTCACAACGGTTAAATGAAGTGATCCTGCATCTTGATGTCATATCCGGTGGTTTGAAGTATCTTTCTATGTGATTGATAAGTTCTCACAGTGGATGTGCTTGAAGAAAGGGGGAATTTTGTTGATTATTGTGATTGTACAAGATTGCAAACTGTTTCCTGCATACCTGATGATTCGGTCAAGGGGAGTTTGCTAAAGATAGAGGCGTCTGCAGCAAGCTGACTGAAGATTGCTAGAAGATCAATGTCTGGATTCGACAGTAACGTCCAAGGGGGAATTTGTTGATGCATGAACCTTGTGTGGCCGTTACTGTTCGAATTGTCAAACAGACTGAGTTGTTGAAGACAAGAACTGTGCTCCGAACTCCCGCGAACTCTGTGTTCGGCGGTGTCCGAAGGTGGTCCGAACTCCAAGTTCGGAGGAAGCTCGGACAGAGTTCGGAGGTGCCGAGTTCGGACCTTATGAAGAAGTATAAATAGATTCGTCTTTGTATTTCTTTGTAAGTTTTGGTCCAGTGTCTTTTCCGATCAATGTGTTGAGAGGGGAGGTTCTGTCCGACCTCCCCCGGAGCTAAATTGTTTGTATACTCCTTCGGTTTATGTAACCTTTCAACACAATATATGACAAAACTTCCGTCTCGTTATTATCTACCATAGAAACGATCCGTAAACGGTTTTTCAAGTGGTATCAGAGCTGTTGGCTCTTTCTATGGTCGAAATCTATCGTTTTTCTTCATTTCGAGACGTTAAACCTTCGGTTAGGGGTGATTGGAAGTGTTTCTGTTTGGTTTTTAATCAATCGAGTCTTCCTGAGTCATCTTTTTACCTAACAGAAGCATCTGGATGTTCAAATTCGATCAAATTCTGAATCTAGTGAGTTTTTCCGAAATTTTTTGGTTTTTTCGCGTTCGGCCGAACTCCACGTTCGGTGTAACCGCTCCGAACTCCAGGTTCGGAGTTCGCTCGGCATAACCACTCCGAACTCCAGGTTCGGCCGGTCTGAAGGTCAGGTTCGGAGATGGCTCCGAAGGTCAGGTTCGGACTAGGTCCGAAGGTCAGTTTCGGAGAGGGTTCGGAGGATCGGGTTCGGAGGTAGATCGGGCAAGGTTCGGACTGGACCCCGACAGGGGCTGCCGCCCCTTGGACCCCGCTTCTCAGGGGCGCTGCCCCCGAACCCCCGTTAGGTGGGAATTTCAAAGAAGCGGATCAGCTATCGAGTTTACCCTTGATTCGGTAGTTGTGGGGTGTTATGTTTGAAGAAAATCCAGATCATGATATTTGTTACGAGTTAGTGATCGAATTTCAAGAAATGAGTTTGTGGGTAGTCATTGTTCTTGATGATGGACAGAGATTCATGAACGGGTTTTTCTGATGATGGACAGAGATTCGGAGACATGGATATGATTACCTTGAGGCGATTGTTTGAATTCTGAGAAATTAAGTCTTTGTGATGGCGTTTATCAGAGTTTATTTGTCTACACAAACTGAAGAATATTGAAGATTTGAATATGTCACTTGTTTAGGGGGAAATGGGAACCCTAAAAACTTTCAAAGTTTCATTATTGAAAAAGTGAATATTCAAAAGCAATCAGTTCATGGTTGATGGTGGTTTTTGATCTTCATGGAAATGTGGTATATTCTGATGTTCGTGCGAACCGATATGTCAAAGTCTTCAATTATGGTTTGGAACTTTCTGTCACATGCCTGATACTTTCTTGAGTTGTGAAGACTTGGTCATATTCCAGTCTGCAACGAGATATACGTTTACCGGAGTAATATATTGGGATGGATTTTATGCTGAGGGGGAATTTCTATGATTGAAGATGCTGATTGTGTATGTTTTCATAAAGATCAGAATGTATTACAATTCAGTGAAGATTGAAGATTTCTGTCAAATGCAGTGATGTTTGTGGATTTTGTTTTTTATTCACAACGGTTAAATGAAGTGATCCTGCATCTTGATGTCATATCCGGTGGTTTGAAGTATCTTTCTATGTGATTGATAAGTTCTCACAGTGGATGTGCTTGAAGAAAGGGGGAATTTTGTTGATTATTGTGATTGTACAAGATTGCAAACTGTTTCCTGCATACCTGATGATTCGGTCAAGGGGAGTTTGCTAAAGATAGAGGCGTCTGCAGCAAGCTGACTGAAGATTGCTAGAAGATCAATGTCTGGATTCGACAGTAACGTCCAAGGGGGAATTTGTTGATGCATGAACCTTGTGTGGCCGTTACTGTTCGAATTGTCAAACAGACTGAGTTGTTGAAGACAAGAACTGTGCTCCGAACTCCCGCGAACTCTGTGTTCGGCGGTGTCCGAAGGTGGTCCGAACTCCAAGTTCGGAGGAAGCTCGGACAGAGTTCGGAGGTGCCGAGTTCGAACCTTATGAAGAAGTATAAATAGATTCGTCTTTGTATTTCTTTGTAAGTTTTGGTCCAGTGTCTTTTCCGATCAATGTGTTGAGAGGGGAGGTTCTGTCCGACCTCCCCCGGAGCTAAATTGTTTGTATACTCCTTCGGTTTATGTAACCTTTCAACACAATATATGACAAAACTTTCGTCTCGTTATTATCTACCATAGAAACGATCCGTTAACGGTTTTTCAAGTGGTATCAGAGCTGTTGGCTCTTTCTATGGTCGAAATCTATCGTTTTTCTTCATTTCGAGACGTTAAACCTTCGGTTAGGGGTGATTGGAAGTGTTTCTGTTTGGTTTTTAATCAATCGAGTCTTCCTGAGTCATCTTTTTACCTAACAGAAGCATCTGGATGTTCAAATTCGATCAAATTCTGAATCTAGTGAGTTTTTCCGAAATTTTTTGGTTTTTTCGCGTTCGGCCGAACTCCACGTTCGGTGTAACCGCTCCGAACTCCAGGTTCGGAGTTCGCTCGGCATAACCACTCCGAACTCCAGGTTCGGCCGGTCTGAAGGTCAGGTTCGGAGATGGCTCCGAAGGTCAGGTTCGGACTAGGTCCGAAGGTCAGTTTCGGAGAGGGTTCGGAGGATCGGGTTCGGAGGTAGATCGGGCAAGGTTCGGACTGGACCCCGACAGGGGCTGCCGCCCCTTGGACCCCGCTTCTCAGGGGCGCTGCCCCCGAACCCCCGTTAGGTGGGAATTTCAAAGAAGCGGATCAGCTATCGAGTTTACCCTTGATTCGGTAGTTGTGGGGTGTTATGTTTGAAGAAAATCCAGATCATGATATTTGTTACGAGTTAGTGATCGAATTTCAAGAAATGAGTTTGTGGGTAGTCATTGTTCTTGATGATGGACAGAGATTCGGAGACATGGATATGATTACCTTGAGGCGATTGTTTGAATTCTGAGAAATTAAGTCTTTGTGATGGCGTTTATCAGAGTTTATTTGTCTACACAAACTGAAGAATATTGAAGATTTGAATATGTCACTTGTTTAGGGGGAAATGGGAACCCTAAAAACTTTCAAAGTTTCATTATTGAAAAAGTGAATATTCAAAAGCAATCAGTTCATGGTTGATGGTGGTTTTTGATCTTCATGGAAATGTGGTATATTCTGATGTTCGTGCGAACCAATATGTCAAAGTCTTCAATTATGGTTTGGAACTTTCTGTCACATGCCTGATACTTTCTTGAGTTGTGAAGACTTGGTCATATTCCAGTCTGCAACGAGATATACGTTTACCGGAGTAATATATTGGGATGGATTTTATGCTGAGGGGGAATTTCTATGATTGAAGATGCTGATTGTGTATGTTTTCATAAAGATCAGAATGTATTACAATTCAGTGAAGATTGAAGATTTCTGTCAAATGCAGTGATGTTTGTGGATTTTGTTTTTTATTCACAACGGTTAAATGAAGTGATCCTGCATCTTGATGTCATATCCGGTGGTTTGAAGTATCTTTCTATGTGATTGATAAGTTCTCACAGTGGATGTGCTTGAAGAAAGGGGGAATTTTGTTGATTATTGTGATTGTACAAGATTGCAAACTGTTTCCTGCATACCTGATGATTCGGTCAAGGGGAGTTTGCTAAAGATAGAGGCGTCTGCAGCAAGCTGACTGAAGATTGCTAGAAGATCAATGTCTGGATTCGACAGTAACGTCCAAGGGGGAATTTGTTGATGCATGAACCTTGTGTGGCCGTTACTGTTCGAATTGTCAAACAGACTGAGTTGTTGAAGACAAGAACTGTGCTCCGAACTCCCGCCGAACTCTGTGTTCGGCGGTGTCCGAAGGTGGTCCGAACTCCAAGTTCGGAGGAAGCTCGGACAGAGTTCGGAGGTGCCGAGTTCGGACCTTATGAAGAAGTATAAATAGATTCGTCTTTGTATTTCTTTGTAAGTTTTGGTCCAGTGTCTTTTCCGATCAATGTGTTGAGAGGGGAGGTTCTGTCCGACCTCCCCCGGAGCTAAATTGTTTGTATACTCCTTCGATTTATGTAACCTTTCAACACAATATATGACAAAACTTCCGTCTCGTTATTATCTACCATAGAAACGATCCGTAAACGGTTTTTCATTTACTCTTCTTATACTGATCATTTCCCTCACATATTTCTTTCAAAGCAGTCCACAAATTATGAGAATGTTTGCACATTTTAAATTGATGTAGGAGTTCCTTTGGTAAAGATTGTGTAAGAATTCCATAGGCTTTCTGTTCTCTTGTGTAATCTGCCTTTTGTAGCACATCCAGGTTCCTTTGCATAATAGTGAAATTATTGTTGTCAACAGGATAGACGTACGGTGCATCCATTGCAATCCATAGATCACAATCCGTAGTCCCGACATAGGCTCAAAACCTTTTCTTCAAGTTATTATAGTCTCCAAGTTTAAACAACTTGGGAACCTTTTGACTTGTCCCAATTTCGTTTTCATAGTTCAACAATGTCTGCATTTGTGATTGAATTACGGAAAATGCATGTAAATCCGACATTTTGAATTTATTGAGAACATTGTTTATCCGAACTGTATACGAACTCAGAACAGTTGTCTGAACTATATCCAAACCAGATGCAAACTCAGAAAGTCAGGCGAACAGCAACCGAATTGCTTGCAAACTGTTGTTTTTCCAAACCTTACCCGAACTTCGTCCGAACTCAAAACAACCGAACACCTTCCGAACTCAACCTATGAACAGTACCCGAACTATTCCCGAACTCTATCCGAACTCGACTTCGTTTAACCGAACAGAAGCCGAACTCTATCCGAATAGAAATGAACTAAAACTTTTCAATCGAACTGAACACGAACTCAGACGAACTTAGGTTCGGAGCGGTTACTGAGGCGAACTCTAGGTTCGGATGATGGTTATTTGGCAGACGTACAAACTCTCAGAAAATGACATTTTCGAGCAAAAATCGACTCAACTAAAACTGAAGGACACGAATATGAACAATTTGAAGTGTATGGTGTGTAGAAATGATCAGAAGTTTGAAAAGAGAATGTTTTTTAGATGAAAAATACGAAGAAAACACCAAAACACTTTGTTTATCGACACTTTGTTATTTAGCTTTGCGTTTGATTACTTTCTCTTCGTATAATCCATCGGACTTTCTCTGCGTGTGCGTGAGCACCGACCTAATTTTTGTTGGGTTATACAGTTTCTGGTTTATTTTCTAATCTTATTTTCCTAAACAATCGGTAAATCTCTGTGGAAAATCAAAATTCTGTCAAAATACAAAAATAGAATAAGTCATATTGCCAGTATTCCGGATTGTGTGGATTTTGTAAGGACCAAGATTTGTGGCTTGTGTATTAAATCATCACTTGGCGGAGTATTATGAAGGCCTATGTGTTAGATTAGGTGAAAATAAGTTGGGTTATGGGTATATTGGGTCATTGGGCCAATTTAGATGTGGTTGGACTCAATTAAACAATGTTTAGATGGAGTTTAGTGGGCCTATATGGTCAAAAACGGGAATTAGTGGGTAATTAGGGTTACCAAAGATAGATTAGCTTGTTTCCCAAGCTAATCTTCCCCTATATAAGGATAGCTAATCTAGGGGTTTAGGGTTGCTGATTTTGGGTGTTCTTGTATTTGGTGTTTCACGAAATTCTCCTTGAGAATTTTGTTTAAGGTGTTGCAATCCAAGGTTGTCTATTCAAGTGATTCTCAATCGGTTTGTGTTTATTATTGTTTTTCATTGCTTATTTACTTTATTAATCGATTGTTCTTGAATCACCAATCAAACCGGATTCCGCACGGTCTTGATTGGATTAGATATCGCGTGAGGACCGTTTTCGGGACTTACAGATTTTCATACTATCTATGCTTGCTAAATCATATAGCTATAAAAATTGATCTGCCTAAACTGAAACAAACTGAAAATTGTATTCTTGCTTGGCTTGCATGCTGATTAAAACTGAAATTGAAATGTGTCTGATGCATTATGACTGATATGATCTCGTGTCTGGATCTTTCTCGCAAAAAGTTTTAACATATATGAATTTCAAGTTTGTTTGGTTTATTGCTTATTGGAAAAATCCAAAAAGATTTTAGGAGTGTTTTAGCATAATTTTGTGAAAAATCAAAAAGATTTTCGGTGTGTTTGAAAATTTTATAAAAATTCAAAAGATTTTGATTCTATCTTATTTTTGATAAACCGATGATGAAAAGTATCAAATTTATGCCGAAAACAACCAAACAGTCTTGGAATCATGAGACTCATCAATGAATTGATCAAAGATTTATTTCAAATTGGTCAAATTTAAAATCTTTGTGTTCAAATTGAAAAATTCTTCAAAAATCAGGGTTAAATTTGAAAATTTTGGTAACTTGCCAAACTGCAAGTTCGGACACAATTTGGATTGATCCGAAAGATGAGTTCGGACAAGTTCGGAAGGGTTTGGTTAGATGAACTTAGGTTCGGACGAGCCGAACTGGGCGCTTATAAATGGGCGAAGCGAACGTTCGGAATCGTTCACTGTTTCAAATATTCCAAACGCTAGCCGAACTCTGCCCAAATTTTCAATTTTTCAAATCGTTGATTTTAACAAGTTTGGTGACTTGATTCTGGTAGGTTATGAAATTCCGTGTACCATGGTGTGTCTGTTTGTCGTTTCTAATTGCTAAAAACGATTAAATCTGTTCAAAAACAACGTCGGGGTTTCTCAGTTCATAGATCCAAAAATTACCCCATTTAGAGACAACTTTAGGACATAAACTTGGTTCTATGGATTCGTTATCGAAAACCACGTATAGGGGTTGAATTTCTTGGTCTAATTTGGTCTATATCGAAAGTTAGAGAGATTAAACCTCTCGGTTGCATGTCCAGCCGAACGTGATGTTTATCAGCCAAACTGGAGTCCGGACTCAGCCGAACCTGAGTTCGGACGTTGGCCAATCCAGTTCGGTCGTTAACCAAATTCAACATTGATCAATTTACCTAGTCCATTTTGGACAAGGTTCGGACACCAAAAGTCAGTTCGGATCGAGTTCGGATAGTCATATCCAGTTCGGATCCAGTTCGCCTAATATTGATTTTGAACAAAAAGTCGATCGTTTACGCGAATGATAAATAACTGATGAATTTGGTAAAATTTTTTGATAATCACATTGAATTTAATGAACGTTTCATGTTTTGTGTTTTTAGAAATGGCGGTTGATTTAAAAGTCGGCGACAAACACAATGTTTGTGCACATTTGGGCTTTGCAAGAACAAAGATATCCAAGTTTGGAGAATTTGGAATATTCAATTTTCTGAGACGATCAAGAATTCACTATGCCATTACACACGAGTGTGATGTGTATCGTGACATATTAACCGAATTTTGGACCACTGCAAGATGCCTAACTGATGGAACAATCCGATTATCTGCAACTGTGCAAAATCTAACTATTGAATATACTGAAGCTGATATCCGAAGGGTGTTAAAGTTTACTGATGATACAACAAATGTTCCGTTAGAGTTTATTTCCGCTGATAATGTTGCATTATTGAAGAGAATTTGGTATGTTGATGATCCAAGTCGAGAATGGATTTACAAGTCAAAGTTTTATGTTCCGTACAAGTTTTTTGGTTCATGTGTTGCTGTAGTGTTTGGGTAACAGAATTTCTGGACATGATGAGATTGGTCCAAAGATGCTTTCTTTGATGAATGCCTTGATTCTCAATCGTCCATACAATATAGCCGGGTTAATCTTTTATTACATGAAAGACAACTCAACCCAGAGGCACAAGAAGGCGTTGTTATATCCAAGATTTACACAAATGATCTTAAATGATCTCTATCCGACATTGGTCAAGACTGATGCTCAAAAGATGGAGTTGAAACACATGACCAAGGCAGGTATTGGCACATTGACAACATATCAAAAGAAGAAGCCTGCAGATTATCCAAATTTGAAGCGGTTAATTGGTCATCTTGGTAATGTTAACTATGTTGCACCAGCTAGGGGTGCACCTCATCATAGTGAAGGAAGTTCATCTGAAGAACTTGATTATAGTTGGGTTGAAGAGAGAAACACACAAACAACAAGCCAAGGTTAAGAGACCAAGACGACAGACACGGACACCACCAGTTGTACAGGAACCGGTAGTCTCAGAACTGGTTGTTACTGAATCTACAGCACCGGTTGTCACTGAACCTGCTGTTTCAGTTCCCGAAGTCCAAGCGACTGTCACAGTGACTGAGAAATCAGCGGTGAATACCCTGATAGACGAAGAAGAATATGATTATGATGAGTTACTGATGTGGGAGTTAACTCTGAAGATGTTTCTGATACAAATAATTCGTTTGTGTACATCAAGGTCAATTCCAAACATTTAAAAGTGAAGAAGGGTAGCAAAGAACATTTCGCGTATCGAACAAGTTTGAAGAAAAGAAACGAATGATACGAGGATTGTATGTATGATGATAAAGCCCCATTTGAATCTTATGAAGATTACAACCCAGAAGCCGATGTTAGTCATGGAAAGGGTAAGCAGCATATAACTTCTATGTCTTCATTGACTCCATCAAAAAGGAAGAAGTCGATTGCTGCTGATGGACGAGGCAAGAAGCATCAGGGTCAAAAGTTTGTATTGAAACGCCATTCCGATGTATCTTCATCTGATAGTCCTGATATGTCTTTACCCGAGATGACTACGACTACAACAACAACAGTTTCTACAGCACAAGCTGATATTCTTCAAGGGTTGGGTCAGTCAGGGTTTCTGAAAGATTTTCTGAGTCCAACAAGATCTACAATAACTAGCACAGCACCTTCAACAAGTGCTGGTGCTCAATATGTACAACAACCAATGGGTACACCTACAACTCCTGTATTCTCAACAGCTACAACTTCAACCACATCAACACCAGATGTTCTTTTTAATCTTGCTCAAGGTTCAGTGTCTTTCTCTCAAGCCGAGTTACTCAATAGTGCTTTACTTGATCACCAATTACAGATTGACGAATTAAAAGCTAAGAATGATGAGCAATCGAAGGTGATTGAGGTGTTAACACGAAAATATGAGGAGAAAAGTCAACTGATTGCAGACTTAAGAACAAGAGATGAAGAAATGAGAGTAAGAAATGAATCTCAAGGAAAGTTGATAACTACATTGCAAAGAGATTATATGTAATTGAAAAGTGGGGAATCAGCTAAAGCGCAAGAGATACACGTCTGAGAACAACCAGTATGAACCAGAATGCTCTACTAGCACATATGAATGAGCAAATAAAATTCTTGATGGAGAAGTTTAAAGATCAGGGGGAGATAGGTTCTGGTTCTAGGTGTAAAGATGATTTTCTGAAGTATTGAATGATGAACTTGAGAATGACGACCTAGAAGGAAATGTTGGTGTAGGTTCAGGCCCAACTGGAAACACTAGTTTGGGTGCTGGGGCTTCTACATCTCAAGGGGAGTCTGATTCTAGGAATGCTATGCCGATAACTTCGATCCCGTCGAATCAAGCTGCGAAGAGTATTAATGAGTTCAGAAGTATGTTAGAAGAAGGTGAGTTTGTTTGTGAACTTAAACCAGAACAAATTTAAGCAGTCTTCAATTTGAACGACGAGGAATTGAAGAGAACTTTTGAAGCTACACCCGAAATATACAACGAGTCATCTGAACCAGAGTCTGAGGAAGATATTTGGGAAGAGGATATTGAGGTTGAAGATATAACCGAAGAGGAATATCCAGATCTGTACTCTAATTTCAACAACGACAATAATCGGACTGGTGATGAGTTTGAGGTATTTCCTAAAGAGAAAGGTGTTAGAGCTGAGGAGAAGTTAAAACAGAAAGAAACTGAAAAATCTAAAGACCCGATTGCCAAGGAGGTGAAGGAACAAAATCACATTGGGTGTTTAATGAATATATGAAGACATTTCATGCAAATTACATTCGTCCTTCAAAACCGATCAAGCAAAGAAGGCATGTAAGATTCAAGGGGCGAGCATTAGGAGAGATTAGCAGCTGGATGTATGCTGAACGTCTGAGGTGCTATGGGATAAAATGCCAACATGGTATCCAATACTTCAAAACTGCAAAAGACTTCAGTACTTTACCGGTCTGGGATGTTCGGGAGCTTACTAGAAAGCCTTTTTTGCAACTATGGTAATGACTTGAGGGGTTTCTACTTCAAGAATCAAGTTTAGAAAGAATGTACTCAAGGATTTCAATATCTGAAGCCTCAAAGACCAAAGAGGCGTGAACATCCGACCAAGATACATAAGATAACAGGGAGAAAGCTGATAGTACTTATCTTCAAGAAAAAGCCTAAAGTGATGAAGAAGATTCCGTTGATGAAGATGGAATTGGATTTCATACAGAACTTGAAATGGTGGTATTATCATGAGAAGACTGGTGAAGCTGTGATAGTGCTGGAGTATGAAAACATAGTTGTGAAGGTTTTTGACCTGATGTGGCTGATCAAATTGTTGAAGGCTGATATAGATGAGTTGCATTTGATTTATATGCCGGGCATAATCACCAGAAAACATGGACTGGGATGGAGGCTGGAGTTCAAGAGTGATAAAGAACTGTCCAGCATTTTCCGAGGGGGAGTTTGTTGATGCATAATATGGCAGATGCTGGATCCGACAAAGACTTGAAAGAAATCAACATACAAGGAAAACCTAGACTAGGCGAACCCTGTCCGAACTTGGGTGAACTGGCAGGCGAACTGCCGTTCAGACCAAGGCCCGGTTCGGAAAGTCGGGGTTCCTATATATAGTAGATAGGTTTGTAATTTTTGTAACGTGTTTGCTAGTGTGTGTGAACCTATGTGTTTTCTCTGAGTCTTGTAACCTATGATATTGAGTGATCACGATTACTTTGTTTGATTACTTTGTTTACACAATTGATATGAGTTGATCACGATTCACGCATCCCACGCTCTTTCAGAGAAAAAGGGTTATTTTTGTGAAGTATAAGTTTTGTGTGGTGGTGTTAACGTTTGAATAACAATTAAAGAAAATAAATTTATTGGATAACTGGATAAGTGATTAATTAATCACAAGAGAGGAGACATGTGTAGGCTTCTTGGGCCGAATTGTATGCAAGTGGAAGGGGGTATTCTCAATATTGTTTGAGTTTGGCAAGTCACTTGTTTGAGTTTGGAAAGTCACTTATATGATGAGGATTAAGGAGCATTAGATCCATTGGTTAAAAGGCTTGGTGTACTTGGTAGACAAAGTTGTCTAAAGTGGGTTCAAGGTAATCATGAAATATCTTCTAGTTAGATTAAAGTTAGGGGATTAATTAGGAGACTAACTCATGTAATGGTGGTGGTGCGTTTGGGGTGTTGGAACCGTCCAAAAGAAAGGATGAAAGAGGAGACAAGTTATGACATGTCTAAGTGGTTAAACCTATTAACCATTGGATTATAATCTTGCTTATACCATTTGCGACATTTTTGTCTAATATCTTGATGGCATGCTTGGGATCTAGGTGGCAAATGGGAATAGACATGTGATCATTTAGGAAGAAAATCTAGTGTGTTTGGTCTGGTTCAACCGATGGGAAAGAAGAGAGGGAACAAGGTGACAAACCTTGTCTTTTGTAACTCGTTAATCCCCTTAACCCTTGGTTATTAACATCATGTTGTTACTAACCTAGACAAAGTTGTCTAAAATCAAGCATGCATAAAGGATGTTTTAGGGACAATTAAAATTAGGCATGTGATGATTTTGTAAACCAAAGTCTAATGAGAGGTTGGTTGGTTTGGTTGGAACCGAACTAGAAAGGAAAAGAAAAAATCGGGAAGGAATGGAAAAGAGGAAGGGAGCCGGGGGCTCGAACTCGCGACCCAAAGAAAAAAGGAAGAATGAGGTGGGTCGGATAAGGCCGAATTGTATGCCTGTTGGACCGGTCTGAGCTCTGGGGCCGGGTCAAGAGAGGATCGGGTTGGGCAAACGAATCAAGTTAGATGGGTTCGGGCCTCGGTTTGGGTTAAAAACATTAGTTGGGCCGGTTTGGGCCATTGGGACGTAAACCATAAGATTTGGGCTGAAAACCATTGTTTTTGGGTCGAGAACCTTTATTGGGCGGAACGGGTTGATCCATTTGAGTCAAAGGAATATTTGTTCGGGTTGAAATGACAAGGGAATTTGAAAATGAATTTGACACGCACTCGAACAATTAAGGATGGATATATATATATATATATATATATATAATGGATAAAATAATTAACGAATTTTGTCCGAACAAACGGAATAAAATTTGTCACATGTCTTGATGTTTTGATGATTCGTGAACGTACTTCGATGTTTTTGACTGATTGAAATAAGTTTTGTTCGACACGAACGTTAATAGTTTGAATTTTGACGTTTTAAATCTAAACGAACGTTTAGGTTATTTGATGAAAAAGAAACAATGTTTTTAACGAATTTGAAATGGCTAAGTTTAATGAATGTAAACTTTTGGTTTATTTGAATGAATTGGTCGTTTGAATAAACGATAAGTTTTGAATGGATTACTCATTTGAAAAAACGATATGTTTTGAAATGGGTTACGACATAATCATGATGTTTGAAAAGAATAAAAAATGAACATTTTATATTTCATATTGTTAAATTCCACAAATATTTCTATAAAATTTTCTTGTTATTAAAATTCTAGTTTGAATAAACGTGGAACTTTATGGATGATTCCCAATACGGGTACGGGTTGTCAAATCTAGTTTAACTATGTTCGCACGCAGGTTCACCTAATTTGAATAAATTAAGTCTAATGCACATAATTAATCAGATAATTGCACGTAAATATAGTATTAATGTTGATTTGAAATCTTGGATTGTCACACAAGGAATAGAATGAAACAGTTTGCTGATTTAAAGAGGAGTGAGAGAAGTTTCCAAGAAGGTGACTGGGTTTATTTGAAATTACAGTCTTATGTTTAGACTTCTTTAAGACTGCATAGGTACTCTAAATTGTCCCAAAAGTATTTTGGTCCCTTTCTGATTGTTAAGAAGGTAGAGGCTGCTACATACACACTTGACCTTCCTGCTGGGTCTTAGTTGCATCCTACTTTTCATGTTTCTTTGTTAAAGAAAGCTGCTGGTCCTCCTTCACAACCCATTGTGCTTCCTGTGGGTGACTTACCTTCACTGCAGCCTCTAGCTATTTTAGACAGGAAGTTAGTTAAGCAAGAGAATAGAGCGGTGGTTAAGTTCTTGATGCAATGGCAGGATCTTGCAAGCCATGACTCTACTTGGGAATTGGTTAAGGGGGGTTCATCCAGAAGTACCCTTCTTTTGATGTGAATTCTTGAGGACATGAATTTTATAAAAGGTGAATATTTTTACATGTTAAAATGTAAGGGGCTATTCCATCATTAGTCTATAGTTAGTTTTGAGTTTAGTTTGTAATTATATATATATACAAAATAAATTGAAGTGAATAGTAAGATTTGAGATTCTTTTAGTTTGGCCATAAAAGTTTTTTTTTTTAATTTTAGCACCACAAAAGTTCTTATATATTGAATTTTAGCACAAAAGTTCTTTGTATTTTAATTTTGCCACAAAAACTTTAGTGTTTTTAACTTTGGTCACAAAGTTTAAGGTTTTTAACTTTGGCCACATTTTTTTAGAGTTTTATACATTACTACGAAGTTTTAAACTTTTCGTTTTATACCTCTTAATTTTTTTACTTTCGCTTTTATATACTTTATATATAACAAATAGAATTAAAAAAGATAGTAGGTTTTAGCTTTTTCATAGTTTGGCTACGATAGTTTAAGACTTTGACATTTTCTACCCTGAAACTTTTACAATTTTTTTTTAAACGGATAGTAACTTTAGGTTTTCATAGTTTAGCCACATATGTTTCATACTTTTACGTTTTCTACCCCCTAATTTTTAAAGTTTTTTTTTTGTTTTTTGTTTTGTGGTCTTCTACTTTAGCCACAAAACTTTTAATTCTTCTTCTATCGTTTTTAGTATACTTCTATAATTTTATATTTTCACCACGAGACTTTTAGACTTTTACGTTTTATACCCCTTAACTTATTAAATTTCGTTTTTATTAGACTACATTCATTTTTTAGTATACTTTAGAGTTTTTGACTTTGGCGACGATTTTTTTATACTTTTATACTTCGACGACACAACTTTTAAATTTTGACGTTTTGTTACCCTAATATTTCCTACTTTCATTTTTTTAGTATATTTTTTTAATAGTTTTATATTTCAACGACACAACTTTTAGACTTTGACGTTTTATTCCACTAAAATTTCCTACTTTCGTTTTTAAGTATACTTTTTATAGTTTTATACTTTCACCACGAAACTTTTAGACTTTTATGTTTTATACTCCTTAACTTTTTCTACTTTCATTTTTATTATACTTTCAGAGTTTTCGACTTTGCCCAATACTTTATTATAGTTTTATATTATCGCCACAAATCGCGGACAGGTCACAAGATTAAATAAAACTGAACGACACTGTCATTGCAGGCCCCAGGGGCGTAGCTTTTAAGGGGCGGGAGGGGGCGCCCGACCCCCCCGAAATTTTTTTTGCGATGTAGGGGGCATATAATTTTCGTGTAGAAAATTTCGATATACTCCGGTTTCGACTCCTCATTTACCCAAAAATTGACGTTAGAAAAAAAAATTAGATCCCGACCCCCCACTTGATATTTTCAAGCTTCGCCACTGGCAGGCCCGCCGCAACGCGCGGGCGGGTCTGCAACTTGTTCTTAGTAGTTGAGGGTTCTTGTTGTAATATTGTAACGATCAGGTTGTTAATCGTTATATACCGTTTATGATTTCCGAGTTCGGTTATGCCTTTAATGAAATTGACTCTCGTTTCGCTCTTTCGATTCTTTCAGTTTGTTATCAGTAATAGAAACCAATTTGTCATAGTTTTTGTTTACTTATTTGGTTAATTGTCCCACGTCTTGAAAGTTTCTTATGAATCTCTCTCTATATCGCTTGCTTACTTTATAGGTGTTGCACATATTGTGTTATGCATCATGATTTCAAACTTGAAAGCTTCCTCTTTACAAACACCAAAGAAACATCACCACCAAAGATTATTGATTTTAGTCTACAGGTCTTCATTATACCAGGTAAGGACTATCAACACTCACATAATGTATCCATATTTATAGAAGTAAGAGTTTACAGCTGCAAATTGATCAGAAAGAATTTTGATCAGTATTTAAAAAAAATATGTTCTAGATTTTCATTTTCATTTTCACAAGAAAATTGATCTTCTTCCAAAGCTTTCCCATTTATGAATTACTATTCATGAAATAATTATGCGTATATGATTTTGGATGATAAGGTGAATGCGTGGGTATTTTAGGTATAATATAGATATTCGATTGTTCTCAATCGCACTTGGTCACGCAGCAATACGCATCCACCGATATCTAGTTTATAATATAACTCGATATATCTACAATATATTATAATACATATGAAAAGGATAAGGTTTCCTTTTACATAAAAAATAAAGAGTTATAATATACGTAAATTTAAACATAGAATTAGAATTAACTTTTCATGAAAAAATGAAAATCTAAGCAATCAACTTAATGATAATTGAATTTTAATGATTTATATATGTAAAGAAAAAAAATTAAGTCAAATACGAAAAATGACTTTCATATACAGAAACAAATGCAGTGTTGTAAATTGTTGTCGCCGTAACATTGCGCTAATTTCAAACTAGTTAATAAAATAAACTTTAATAATTATCTTGTAATACTTAAACCATTAATAAATTAACAAAAATAATTATTTTTAAATATAAATTCAATATAGGTCACGATTAACCCTTCAACATTTGATTTGGAAAAACGTGTATTTAATTAAATCAGTTGGTGAGCTGCCCTGTCTCAGAGTCTCTCCTATCCCAACCAATTCAAATCTTCCGTCACCACCAGTTCAGCTCCCACATAAGGATCCATATTGTGGTAACAACTAATACATTATGCAATAAAAGCTGTACACCAGCCTTCGCTTCATCATTATTTCCTAATTTGTCTATATATATAGACACATACATATACATGTATTGAGACTAGTTACACATTTTTTTTTATTCGAGTTATCAATATGGCTTTCTCGATCTTCAACAAGCAACTGCTTTTAATACTAATCGTGTCATATATCGCTCTTTTTGGCTTCGGGTTAGGTACATGCATTTTTAAGATTTTGTATATCTCTCTTTATTATAGCATGTTAACATATCCTTAATAATGTGGTATGATGCGTAGTTCAAGTCTGATAATAGTAAGATTAAGTGGATATTAGAAAACTAAAAGCGTTTTACCTTTGTTTAAGGACGAACTCATACAACAAACACAATGATTTTGTTGGAAATATAGTAACGATTCTGAATAATCGTTCAATTGAATACAATACAGAATACAAGTAATGAACGAAGATACAATGGATAGAAACAACTAAACATAATCTCCATAGAAATATGATGACGAGCGGTAGCTGTATTAGTCCCTGCAAAACAGAAGAACACAGAAAAGAAAACGAGAGGAACCGGGCTTGTGTTTGACACAATTCCCTTAAACAGATTCGACGTCTGTTCCCAGGGTACACCGGTTCAAAACTGTGTGTACAGCCGGACGAGAATACTTGCCTGAAACGAGACCGGAATGAAGCAGCAGCAGCAAGAGATCGTAGCAGCAGAGTAGTACGGATGTGGTTTTGTGTGTATCTCCTATGACCCAATTCACGTGTTTATATACGAAAACAAAACACTAGATTAATGTCCCATAATGTCACATTAATCCATGGTAATTAAGCTCATTAACCATTGTAATGAATGGTCAGTTTGGAATGCAAAGGGTTGGTTCAATGAACCAAAATTCGTTCTAGAATCTGCCAAAAAGAAAGCTCTCGAAAATTAGCAAAAACTGGTCACTTCTTGACCCCCGTTTCGGAGCTGCATTCGTGTCCGCAGGTCGCGCGGGCACGAGTTCAGAATTTCAACCCGAATTGCCATTTTTCGCACCCCCCCCTGCGCGAGGGTATGAGCTAGAGTAAAACATGACACAAGTGATGTCAAAGCCTTTGAGGTTTATCCTTATAAACCAATTACCCTTTTGTTCCCACACCAATGTGGGATAGCTCACATTTTTCCAAACTTGAACAAAAAATCTTTTGAGATAAACATCTCATTCACACACATTTTCCAACAGATTTCACATGACACTTGAACTTTGTTTGAATATATATGGGCTATTGTATTTGATAAACCTTTGTATAAGATACTCGAGTGACATCTGTTTATCAAACGTTGGCGGCCTCTTGGGGTTAGGCTATATCATTTTAATCGACTTGTCGATAATAAAATGTACCAGATTAGGATTAATTAATATATGAGCGTACACAAACTAGAAACGTAATTAACCAGGTAAACTCATACAAATATAAACCCTAACATGATACATTTCATTAGTCAAGAATTAAGCAATAACCAATAGTATTGTGTTAAACAAACTAATACAAATGATCGACCACAATATCATTTAGAAGATGTGATTGTAAACAGGGAAAGCACAAACAGGAGTTGCAGCAGGAACTGGGATCGGATATATACCTCAGCCTGGCAGCGGCGCTGGTGAGGGGTTTGGAGGACTTGGTGGGGGAGTTATTGCTAAAGTACTTGTGTGTCTGAGTGACAAGGTAATTATTAATCAGTGAATGTCACATGATATCATATATACATATATATATATATATATATATATAGAGTTGGGTTATAATACAAAGTACTTTTTATGTGAGAAGTGTGAGAAGTGATTGATGTGTTAATTTTTAATGCATGATATTGTCTTTTTATTATATTTTTGGTAAATATATGACAATCCTAAAATAAATACACCATCCATTGGATTCCAAACACTATCAAACATCATTTATTAAGAATTATTAAAAAGGCATTGTGTTATGATATTATTACACTGTGTTTACATTGTGTTATCCTTTAACTCTAATTTTGATAAACATATGACATTCTAATATGGAAAAAACAATGTATAGTGTTATATATTTACCAAAAACATAAATAAAAGATAACACAATGCATTAAAATCTAACACATCATCCACTTCTCACACTTCTCACGCAAAAAGTATTTTGTATTATAACTCTACCCTATATATATATATATATATATATATATATATATATATATATATATATATATATAGGAGATGATCATTTGAGAACCAATTTGATTTGAGAACTAAAAATAACTAATTTAAGCCACAAGTTTATTTACATATATATCCCCCCTCTCATGAAGTATAGACATGTAGACACCTTTTTTCACCATTAGATCTATTGATGTAATGGTTATGATTAATTTCTTTTTTCTTTTTTTTTCTTTTTCTCATTGTTCAGAAAATTTCACATGTGAAAACACATGTGAAATAAAGTAATTTCACATGTGAAATAGGGTGTATACTTGTCTACAATTATGGGGGTGTCTACAATGAACCTCGCCATATATATATATATATATATATATATATATATATATATAGGGGATTTCCTTATATATAACTTGTGTCTCAAAATTGTTCTTAAAAGTTCTCAAACTAATTGGTTCATAAATGATCCCCTCCATATATATATATATATATGGTATTGCAAATGAGACTAAATCCATATTAATTAATTGAAAACAGATTTACAGCGAATGCGAGTTGTCTTATAGACTAACTGAGAGAGGCGACCTTCACGTGCCACCCGACTATACCGATCAGTATTGTGGTGGACCGTGCCTCAAAGAAACGGACCTTGTGCTCAACTGTATCAATGATGTTGTTTCGAACTTCGTCTTCTACAATCGCGCCACCATAATCAATGTCAAGGACACCATCAAGGCCGGATGTGGTTATGGTCCTAGCCGAGGTAATTGTAAAGCTAGGTGTTACTATATAAGATTCAAATATTGGATTGGGTAATATCTTGAATGGGTTGTTGATTTTATTTGGATTTGTAGGTGACTTCAATGTGGCGGAGCACTTGCAAGCCAATGGAAGCTATTCATACAAATTTTCATTCCCTATTATATTCTGGTTTCTATCTTTTTTGATTTCAGTTCGTATTATATTGTTCTGATTTTGTGCATCTCCATGCTCTATGATCGACTTATAATGGAAAGTTGCATATTATGCAACATAAAGAAATGAGCCCACGGGCATTGCGGCCTGCTAAAAAGGGGTGTGTACGGATCGGTTTGGATCGGATTTTGGCTAAAACCGAATCCAAAACCGAACTTCGGTTTACAATTTTCAAATCCATTTGGATTCGGTTTTTTGGTTTCACGAATTTCGGTTTTCGGTCTTTAACGGTTTGGATTCGGTTTTTTCGGATTCAAATCCATATGAATTTTTGGGCTGAAAAAAACTAATAATATTAAATTTAGGTCTACTTATTTTTCGGTAATAGATTCATTGACTACTAATAACATTCAAAATAAAACTATAAAATCCATACTGTTGCAAAATGATCCAATCTCATACAAATCTTTAACGATCTAAAATCAAATACTCAAGGATCCATAATGTTGATTGTTGAATAATGATCCAAAATCAAACAAATTCTTAAAGATCTAATCTCAAACACTCAAACGACATTCAAACAAAAATTAAAGTTGCATAATGATCTAATCTCAAAGACTTAAAGATCCTAATGATTATAAATAAAATATTAAAATTAAAAATTGAAACCCTTTAATAATTAATGGATCGGTTCGGTTTTTTCGGATTTTCTTTTTATCTAAAACCAAAACCGATCCGAAATTTCGGATTTCAGAAAAGTTCAATCCAAAACCATCGGTTTCTATTTGGATTCGGTTTTTTCGGTTATTTTGATTTCGAGTCGGTTTTTTTTGGATTCTTGCACACCCTACCGTTAAACCGTAGAGTCATTTTTTTCTGATTGTTAACGGAAGCACTCCATTCTCATTATCTTTATTTATTAATACATGTTTGGATCTTTCACCCTCAAATTTCTTTGTGATGTATATTACGTAACCATTTTAATAGTCAACATTTATCCCATAATAAGTGATATGGCGGGTTTGCTCGCCACCGGTGGTCAATCTGAACTATATTGTATACTCCGTCTACATTTAAATTAAATGTTGAAACAAATGAATGCTGGGAATAGATATTGATATCATCATGTTTATTTATACATGAATAACATATAACATATAAACATGTAACAAACAAAATAAGGATAAAAAGGAAGTATATCTAGATCTCCGCCGCTCATATGCGGGCTTTTTCTATCTAACGGCGCTAAAATAAAACACGCTTAACTAATTTATAAAAAGGACGTGGAGTTATTAAAAAGGGTATTAAAGTCTTTTCAACTTTAAATGAAACACACATACGCAAAGAATATTTACGCATCAAACAAAAAACAACGCAAACCTTTAACCTTTAAACAAAAAAAGGATATTTGAAATAAAAATCACGCATACACTTTTAAAAACTCACAAAAACACAAACCTAACTAAATGTCTTACACTTTAATAAAAAAAATGCATGTATTCCAATAAATAACGCACCCTTACGTTTTATAGATGAAATAACGCATACACTTTAAAAAACTCACAAAAACACAACCTAACTGTCTTACACCTAACAAAAACGCATGTATTCAAAATTTATAATAACGCACCCTTTACGTTTTCTAAATAAAATAACGCATATTTGATATAAAAAATACGCATACACTCTAAAAAAATCACAAAACACAACCTACCTGTCTTACACTTAAAAAAACGCATGTTGTTAATAAAAATAACGCAAACACACAGAACATGATCGCACCTGTTATAAAGCACGCATTAATAGCCTAAGATACTTAAAAATTCATGCATTATATTTAAAAATCACGTACGTTGTTCTAAAAATCACGCATACACTCCAAAAAACTAACAAAAACCACATGTTTTCACACTTAATAAAATAACGCATGTTGTTCAAATAAAATGACACAATAATATAATGCAACATTATTACGCACACTATAATTGTGTATGACTCCCGCTAAAAATACATGAACATAAGTTCAAAAAATCGGAGATTCTATTATCACGCATTTTACTTGTAATTTCACGCATGAAGTAACTCATAAAATTAAGGTTACAACAACCACGCAACGACATATAATTGAAAACACAAATATATAATTTTTTTTAAAAAAAAATATTAACGTATGAAAAAGTTATGTAGGTTTTTTTTTTTGAACTGCCAAAAATAAATAAAAACACACTTGCCGGTTAGAAAAGCCTAACCGAACAAGAAAAAAGAAAGTCAAACCTACAAAAGGGGGTTCTCTAGGCAATTGCTAGAAGACATACAAAAGAACTTATTTCTAATAGAAAGCCAATGATATGCAATTCTAACAATAGAATCAAATCACGAAAACTCTTTAAGATCATTGTGATTGAAGATAATCTCATTTCGGGTCTTCCAAATCATCCACCACGTAACACAAAAAATGCCATCAATGAGAGTCCTTTGTTTCTTTGTAAAGTGAGCAGCATCCAACTTATTTAACACTTCATTTGGGTTTCCATGAAGATCGATTGATAAGCCCAGCCAAGCAAGAGTTTTTTGCCAAATAGAAGTCGCTGTCGAGCATTCACCGAAAAGGTGATTTCTTCTTTCCGAATGCGAGCTACAAAAAACGCAGCTAATGTCTGCCAACGGGATTTCTTTTTCAATTAACTTGTCTCTAGTAGGTAACCTGTCTCGAATTAGTCTCCACATGAAAACGTTAATTTTTTTGGGACACTTTTGTTCCACCTTGTAACAATTGCATTACCGGGAAGAGATTTTTTTTCAATTTTTTTTACGGACATGTTTAACCTCAAAAACCGAATTGTCATCTAAGTTCCATTCCCAATCATCTCTAATCGAACTAGTGACCACCGATTGCAATAAGAGCCGAAGCTCATTAAATTGCAAGCCTTCGACCCCTCCCCTAATGCCACGCCTCCAATTCCAGATCCTAATATTTCCCACAAGCCTATCCGAAACTTTGCAATCTTTAAAATTCTCAAGGGCATATAACCTAGGGAATCTACAAGAAAGGCTTTGAGAGCCAATCCAAGTATCCTCCCAAAATCTAGTAGAATCTCCCATCCCCACCCTACGAACAAACGCGTTCCTAGAAATGAAATCGTCTTCATGAAGTTCACAAGCGCATCTTCTAATCCCATTCCAAACTCCCCCACCCATAATAACATTACCCGTCAAGCCCCCATCATCCCCGTAAATAGACTCAATGACCTTAACCCATAATTGATTTTTATCCTTCAAAAACCTCCACTTCCACTTGAATAAAAGAGCCATATTTAACGCGTCCAAACTCCCAATACCCAGCCCCCAATATCTTTCCCGCCCAAAGACTCATCCCAATTAACCCAATGAAGATTCTGATGCCCACCCCCCCCCACCCCAAAAGAAACGAGCCCGAATATTTTCCAAGACGCCCATGACAGTTTTAGGTAAACGAAAAAATGGATAAAAAATAGATAGGAAGCGCACCTAGAACCGAAGATATCAGCGTTAATCGAGCACCAAAAGAGAGCAGATTTGCTTTCCAATTTGCTAAACGGCTTTTCAGTTTTTCCACAATCGGGTCCAAGGATTTAATCAGAGACATTCTTTCCCCCACAGGAACACCCAAGTATCTAAACGGTAATTTCCCCGCACCACAACCGGCAATCCTTGCTAATCTGACAACCTCCGCCTCACTAACCCCCACTCCAAACATGTTACATTTGGAAATATTTACTTTCAATCCCGCACTTCAAAAAACTCCTTCAAAATTTTATTAATGCAAGAAAGAATTACCGTCCGACCACTCTCCAATGAAAATAGCGTCGTCAGCATAAAAAAGATGTGAGATAGCCACTTTTTTAACGCCCACCAAAGCTGATTTGTAAAGCCCCTTTCTTACCTCCATATCAACCATGGCATGTAACCCTTCCATAGCAATAATAAATAAAAAAGGAGATAGAGGATCACCTTGTCGAAGGCCTCTCTCGATCGGGAACTCCATAGAAGGACTACCATTTATCAGAACCGAGGCAGTTGTAGACGTCAAACAAGCATGGATTAAAGCGATCCAGTCATTACCAAAACCCATCCATGACATAATCTTGAACAAAAAGTCCCAACTGAGAGAGTCACAAGCCTTAGCAAAATCCACTTTGAAAATCATCAATTTTTTCTTTTTACCTTCATACCACTTCACGATTTCGTTAAGCGTCAACGTTCCGTCAAGAATCAGTCTCCCACCTATAAATGCAGACTGAGTAGGGATGATCAAAGAATCGATCACCTTAGCTAACCGATCAGCCAAATTTTTTGCCAAGATTTTATATTGGACATTAATAAGGCTTATCGGTCTGAAATCCGAAATTAAAACCGGGTTCTCAATTTTCGGAATAAGAGTGATAAAAGATGCGGTACAGCCTATAGGAATGTATTATTTCTCAAAAAGACGTCCGACGAAATCCATAATATCCGAAAGAAGAAGAGCCCAATGATGCTTTACGAAACCAAACGAAAACCCATCCGGTCCTGGAGCTTTTGAGCTACCACAATCCCAAACTGCCTCTTTGACCTCACCCATACCCGGTTTGCGACACAGACCCGCCACCGCTTCAGTTGGAAGCTGTCGTATACAGCCACCGAAATCAGGGAGGACAACATCCTCGGACACCTCAAGCCTTGCAAAGCGATTTTTATGATAGTTAAAGAAAACATCTTTTATCTTGTCGGGTGTATCTTTCCAAATGCCTTTGTGTTTTATTCCCCGAATAGATGCTAAACGCCTTCGTTTTTTCAAATAAGAGTGAAAGAACTTAGAATTTTCATCCCCCTCAATAGACCATCTAGTTTTGATCTTTTGAGACATTTCTTGATTTTTTCTAATTTCAATCTCATGAATCTCACGAAGTAAACCCAACTTTTCGATATTTAAATCATTTAGTCGTAACCCTAACTCCATCTCATGTTCAATCCCTTCTAATCTAAGCCGAACATCATCACCTTTTTTATTTTCTTCTTCAATTCTAGATTTATTCCACATTTTGATGTTGATCTTAACCTTCTTGAGTTTGTCTTTGAATCTAATAAAGCTATCTCTATGCCCTAGGAACAACTTATCCTCCCAAGTGTCTTTAACAATCTTCTCATATCCCGGGAGCCCTATCCAAAAGTTAAAAAACTTGAAAGGAATCGGACCAAAGTCACGTTTTTTCAATCTTAAAATAATAGGTCTATTATTCAAGACCCTTTTACTAATAACAAGACCTTCAATATCCGGAAATCTATCACCAACCGACGAGGAAACCATGAACCGATCAATCTTACTATGTTGTAAACCATTTGAGCTAACCCTAGTGAATTTGAAGCCTCCCAATTTAATATCCAATAGATCACAATCATCTAAAAACTCGTTAAAATCATTGGCCTCACGGGAGCAAAAGGCCACACCAAGTCTCTCACTAGCGAACCTTGAGACATTAAAATCTCCAAGAAAAATATAGTCCCCGGGATGTGTGTTTACAAAAGCCGCCAAAAAATTCCAAAGAACTTTTTTAGCACGAGCACTTTGCAGGGCACAAACAATCACCAAGAAACAGTAGAAATAAAGAGTTAACCACTTACCACAAATTATGAGAGCGTTATCAAACACCAAATTCTCGGAACTAGAGAAAGAAGTTGGATCCCAAATGCCAACAATGCCCCCCGATCTCCCACTAGAACTAGCACACACCCAATTAAAATTAGAATTACCCCAAACTTGACGAGCAAAGTTTCCTTCTACAAAATCCAAGTGAGTCTCTTGAATAGCTAAAAAATTAATACTATTTTTGTTACACAACTCCGAGATGGTTTTTCTTTTGGACACCATCCCTAGTCCACAGCTATTAATCGACATGATATTCATTGGGAGCTAATGTTATCACTCATCCTATCAATGTATTTTTTCAAGTCATTTTCCGTGCCTTCTAATTCCATACCCATCGGCATACCCCAAGCAATGTACCGGTTAAAATGGTGAATAATAGATATGTTCTGAATACCACGCCCACCATTCTTGTTTACACTGAAGTTGCCAACTTTGCATTGGAATAAAGACTCAATATTATCATCAATGAAATTTTCATTCACGTGCCCAGGTGTTGGATTTGTTTGAGAATTTAAATTCTCATTTGGCAAAACTTTAAAAGTCGAGGATGCCTTTGACCCAAATACAGTAAAGCCTTAGTCTCTATTTTCTCTTTTCTACCTGAAAACTCCTTAACCCCAGAAACATTTAAAGGACCCGTTGCAGCCTCAGAATAACCCACCGAATCACTCGAAGTCTCTTTAACAATACGTTCAAAACCCGGTGGAACGGATAAAGAAATCGAATTAATTTTTCCTTCTTCAAAATTGTTTAAGAATTCTCATATGTTACATAGGTCATCACTAAGCGCTACTTTCTCCTTTTCGGCCTCTTGAGCTACATGAAAATGTTCATCAACTTTCGAATCTTCATCACTATCTTCGTTTTCAAAATTTTCGTCTTCCGATTCTGACTCATTAGCATATCCCCTTTCAAACCTAGGAGACCACGACTGAATTTCCACTACAAATAAATCATAAAATTTTGGGAAAAAGACCAAAATAGCCGTTTTGACGGTCAACGTCCTCAAAATAGCCCTTTGAATTTTTATGTCCTCAAAATAGCCCCCCAAGGACGGTCGTCACGACCCTAGTGACGGTCTTGACGACCTTAGGTCCATCTAGCCAATCAAAGACAGCCACGTCACCACATACGGTCTTGACGACCCTAGTGACGGTCTTGACGACCCTAGGTCCATTTCCCCAAAAAAAGACTTGTCATAAAGTCTTGACGACCCTAGTGGCGGTCTTGACGACCCTAGTGACGGTCTTGACGACCCTAAGTCCATTTCCCCAAAAAAAGACCTGTCATAAAGTCTTGACGACCCTAGTGACGGTCTTGACGACCTTAGTGACGTTCTTGACGACCCTAGGTCCATTTCTCCAAAAAAAGACCGTCGACATGTCGCCGAAACCCTTCTCCGTTAAATGCATTTGTTACAAGCTTTTAAGTCGCATAGATGAAATATTATTGCCATTTTCTTTTCCGGAATGAAGAGCATAAACATCACCCTCACAAAGGTTTTATATAATAAAGTAAAGCTTCATGAAATGTATGATTTGATCGATGGAGTAAAAAGTTGGTGCCCAAAGTTGAGTAGGTTACGACAGTCAACAAGCCCAAATCAAAGACCCCATGACAACTAACAAGGAGATGCAAACAAGGAAAATGTCTTTGACACAGTGCAAACAAGGGGATGAACGGAGAAGGGTTCCAGCGACATGTCGACGGTCTTTTTTGGGGGAAATGGACCTAGGGTCGTCAAGACTTTATGACAGGTCTTTTTTTTGGGAAATGGACCTAGGGTCGTCAAGACCGTCACTAGGGTCGTCAAGACTTTATGACAGGTCTTTTTTTGGGGAAATGGACCTAGGGTCGTCAAGACTATCACTAGGGTCGTCAAGACCGTATGTGGTGACGTGACTGTCTTTGATTGGCTGGATGGACCTAGGGTCGTTAAGACCGTCACTAGGGTCGTGACGACCGTCCTTGGGGGGCTATTTTGAGGATATAAAAATTTAAAGGGCTATTTTAAGGGCATTGACTGTCAAAATGGCTATTTTGGTCTTTTTCCCTAAAATTTTCCACCAATATCATATCTAACCGATTCATGTATTCTATCAATATTAGACGTAAGAGCACACACTCCACCGCAAGAGAGCGGTTCCTCAATGTCCTCCTCCCCAAAAAGAGCGTCACCCCATCTCCTCACAATGATATTAAGCACCGCATTATTCCATGCGCATAAGGGAAGACATCGTATTTCAAGCCAAAAAACCCGCTCATTGATAATAAGGTTAGCTCTTGGTTTGATACAAGAATGGAAAAGAGTTTTTAGACCTTCACATTTCGAAAATTTGATGCTATTTTCTTTTGAACCACAGTCAGCCCTAACCCAGAGACCACCCAAATAACGAAACGAAATGTCCTCAAAGCCTTCATTTTCCACCAAATGATGAAGGTTATTCAAACTATGAATATTGTTAACTTTTAAGCACAAAGAACCACTGAAATTATCTACTGGCTCAAAAAATTGTTCTCAATTTTACCATGCACAACTTTATTAGGATCATAATTTTCACCACCCAGTCAAGCAAACGAACCCGAAGCCCCCGAACTATTTTGCCCACCCGTCGAACCAACTTTCCCAGAGTTGATGCCGCCCAGTGAACTTCCTTTAGTTTCCACCAAGTCATCGATCTGTTTGACACCAGCCCCAGAGTTGACTTGCTCAGAAATAACCACAGTAGATTTTGCAGCCAGTTTCTCTGACGGTTTAAACACCAGCCGAACTGCAGCGGTAGAAGTCTGTTTAGGCTGTCCAACTCTCAAAGTTGCTTTGGGTATAGCCACATTATCATCCCGTTTGAACCTAGCCACGTCAGCGAATAGACAAAAACTACCGATCCACAAATTAAGAATTTTATAAATGAGATTACTAATGTCCAAACCTTTCACGAAACGGACAAAAGCAAAATTTTTCCCACTAGCGGAAGGCCTCGATGGAATAAAAACATTAACAACACTGCCCGCCTTCGAACATGTATCCATGATCCCTTGTTTAGTGGCTAAAGGTGGAAGATTAGTGACATACACAATAGTGGACCATTGATCAACCTCGCACCATCTCTTGTCATAACGTTTGTAGTTCGGCTCCTCATGCAACTTGGGTTTGCCAAATTTGTATTTTTCCTTTCTGTTGGTCACCTTATGCAAAGGTTCACCATCACCTCCAAAACCCAGCCCCCCATCCCCTTCAAACTCAAGCTGATCACCCTCAGCCCCCCCTTTGCGAAAGTTACGATCACCATAATAACGATTTTCTCTAAAAACCCCATCGTCATCAAATCTGCCATGATCAAAGAACTGCCGATCTGAAAAATCCGAACCCTGATTGTGAAAAACCCTAGAGCCGTGTTGCTGGAAGCCCCCGAATCTCTGATGATGATCATCCATGAATGCTAATAACCCCCGCGGTTCAGAACTAGAATGCAAAACTCGTCTCTTCAAACCCTAATCCAAAGAATCCCCGCCACTGCTAACAGATTCGTTGCCGAGGATATGACAACCGATCGTTATACAGAAGAGGATTGAGAGAATCAAAGTGAAGAGAAGAGGAATTGATCGATCGTGAGGTTCTCCCAACCCGAGATGCCCCCAAACCCTAGGAGCGCCGTTTTTCTCAGATGAAGGTTTTAAGATTTGTTTACGCAGTTCTTACAAAAAAAGGGTGTTTTCGTAGGATCCTTCTGTTGGATTAGGTGTCTAAGCCTATAACTATAATTGATAGCAGCACAGTCCTTTTGGGTTGCCCTCGAGACTCAGCAAATGGAGAATTAATTAAAAGGGAAAAGTAATAGTGTTGTTAATTATTATAGTTTAATAATTAACTAGACAAAACTATTTGGGAGGATAATTAACAGTTTGTTAATTAAAGGAGATAAATATTAAATCAATAGTTGATTTATATTAGGAATGGGTTTATCCCACATTGAGATTTTCGAAAATCCCTTCTAGGTCAAGGGAATTTTCGAAATTCATCATAATCCCACATTGGTGGAATTGTTAAATGAGGAGGTTACTCAAGCCTATAAATAGGAGCCTTGAGATCTCATTCCAATTTGCACCAAAGGGTTGAGTATTCCCCATTCTCTTTCTCCCTCCTTGTGGTTTAACTAAAATTCGATTTTTGGTATAACCACTTCTAGTTTAATTTTCTCCCTTTGGAGTACTTGGGTGTGATCCCATTAGAGGCACGACGCTTGTGGTGCTAGCTTCCCGACATCGAAGGGGTTTGTTTAGTTGTTTACTATAACAACTAAAAGGTATGTAACTCTGTCTATTTTATTTACTTGGGTATTTATTTTTCGCAATAGACTAGGGTTTTCTATTCTGTTCATAGTCGTAGGTTCAATTGAGAAAACATAGATCCTGGTTTTAGGTTGCATGCACCCTTAAGAGTTTAAGTTTGCTTGTAGAGCCTGAAACCCATCAGTGGTATCAGAGCTTAAGGCTTGTTTTCTGTTGAACTAGCTATGACTAGGAATGAATAGAGTTGGGAGGCTTAGAAATTCGTAAATTCTGGCTTAGGAGGCCATAAAATTCGATTTTTATGATTAGGGTTTTTAGTTAACCTAATTTTGCTTCCTAGTATTTCTAGTGCCTTAGGATAAATTAATTAGATTAATAGTTATCCTATGTATTGTATATATATATATATATAATAGTTAATAGATAATTAATGGTATTAGATATATATATATATAATTTCGTAAATCTCATAAGTATTTGAGATATACTCAAATTCGTAAATATATATATAAGATATATATATAGATTTCGAATTTTATATTCCATGGGTTTATTTCCTAATAAACCTAGTATTTTGAAAAGTTTAAAATACACCTTATACTATATGTAAAAGATTAATAATTACTATATGTATAAGAATAAAGTCAGTCAACCAATACTAGGCCTCATTCACGAAGCTGGTCTATAAGGGGGGTATAAGGAGATTGCCTGTAAAATGGCAGTTGAATGGGTGTACATTCCTCACCCACCGCTCCCTTGACTAGTGGAGGGTCGTTAGCCGAACGGGTTTGATAGGACTAAATTAATAACATTAAAAGTATAATGATATTGAAAGTAACTAAACCTATATTTACTATTCCTAGTTACTTTAAGAAAAAATGTGAAATTGTATGCTAACCCATGAAATTGCACATTACACTTTATAAGTCGTTAGTGGAGCGTGCGTGGTTAACCAGCACACTAATAGGGACTAATAAAGAGTGGTAATGGGTATCTCAAGAATTATCATTGTTGATGGAGCGCGTGTGGTTAACCAGCACATCAATTGAGATGATAAATGACATTGAGGTTGCCAAGCAGATTTGCATGGTTATTCACACCTTGTTTGTGATCCTCGGTATCCCAGTCACAAATGGAAGAGCATATTCCGAGATTAAACATGCCATTGAATAGTTTCGATGAATCTCAAAAGAATAATCCTACATTATATAATTTGCAATTAGATTACGGCATCCCTTCTCTAAGTTGTGAATTTTATAAGTTGTACTCCTAATTATTCTTATCTAACTTATCCACCCTCTGCTTTCAGAAATGACTACTCCAGTGAATACTACTGCTTCCTCCTCCTCCTCCACCCACAACTTCTCCTTACTGAATATCTGCTCCAAAGTCATATTGGATGGTGCCAATTATAGTGACTGGATGCGCAACATCAAGATGGCCCTTCGTTTTGAAGACAAGGAGTATGTCCTCGAAGAAGAACTTGTAGAAATAAACGAAGAGACCGCCACTGCTGATGAATTAGCCACGTACGAGCAACACAAGAAGGATGCATCAAAGGTTGCTTGCGTCATGGTTGCCACTATGATCCCTGAATTGCAAAGGTACTATGAGGACTACTGGCCGTACGAGATGAACAAGGACCTTATGGAAAAGTTCAATAAGCGAGCTCGTCAAGAGAAGTACGAGATAGTGAGGTCCCTCATATCTAGCAAGATGAAAGAAGGGGAGTCAGTTAGCGCTCACGTGCAAAAGATGCAACGTTACGTGGAACGCCTTGAGAAGCTGAATGTGCAAATCGATCAGGAGTTGGCTATTGACATAGTCCTGAACTCCTTACCTAGTTGTTATGATCAGTTCATATTGACCTATCATTTGAACAACAGTGAGACCACTTTGGCTCAATTGCACAATCTTCTAAGAACGACTGAAGCAGGAATGAAGGGGAAGAATGTTGTTCCCGCTCCTGCTAATACTCCTGTTCTAGCCATTGGTCAGGGAAAGGGGAAGAAGAGGAAAGGTCCTCCTAAACAGAACTGGAAGGGAAAGTCTCAGCCAAAGCAAAGTTCTGATGTTGCCCCTGTCTCTGATCCCAAAGAGGCTACTTGTTTTTATTGCAATGAGAAGGGTCATTGGAAAAGAAGCTGCCCAAAGTATCTGCAGGACATTAAGGATGGAAAAGTAAAGCCATCGTCTGCAGGTACGTACACTATTCGTTCTGATAACTCATTATCTTCTGGTTCTTGGGTTCTTGATACAGGATGTGGTTTTCACATTTGCTCTGTTGTGCAGGGACTAAGAAAAAGTAAAGATATGGAGCGTGGAAGGATGAACCTGATCATGGGGAATAGGCGATCTTCACCTGTTACCAAGATTGGAGTTTATAGTCTAGTGCTTAGTAATGGTTTTACTTTAGAGTTATTGAATTGTTGCTACTCGTCAGAAATGACACGAAACATTATTTCTTTTCATGCATTGTTTAAACAAGGTTTTAGTTTTTCTTTTAATGATGAGAATGGTTCCATTTCTGCTTATAAGAATGGTGTTTTCTATTTTGAAGCTTTACCTTGTAATGGTGTGTATGAAACTGTGACATGTGTAGACAACTTAGGCAATAGTGTATTTCAAATTGATTCGTCTAATGGTATAGACAAAGCATGTTTGTGGCATTGTCGTCTTGGACACATTAGCAAGAAACGCATGGAACAGCTCCAAAAGTATGGGGTGTTAGAGTCTTTTGACTTGAGGTCAGAAGATACATGCGAATCTTGTCTTCTGGGTAAGATGACAAAATCACCTTTAACTGGATCTTGTGAAAGAGGTGAAGGTTTGTTGGATCTCATACACACGGATGTGTGTGGGCCCTTCAGATCAGTCACAAGAGATGCTAATCGATTCTATGTGACTTTCACTGATGATTATAGTAGATATGGATATGTCTACCTAATCAAGCATAAGTCAGAAACTTTTGAAAGGTTCAAAGAGTTCAAGCAAGAAGTCGAGAATCAACTAGGCAGGAAGATAAAGATGCTCAGGTCGGATAGAGGCGGAGAGTATCTTAGTATCGAGTTCCTCGACTATCTTAAGGAATGTGGAATAGTTTCACAATTGACACCTCCTAGGACACCACAACTTAATGGTGTAGCTGAGAGACGCAATCGAACCTTGTTAGACATGGTTCGTTCCATGATGGGTCGAGCTTCACTTCCAATCACATTCTGGGGGTATGCCTTAGAGACTGCCGCCCATATCCTTAATCTTGTCCCAACAAAGAAAGTTGCCAAAACACCTCACGAAATGTGGACGGGAAAAGTTCCCTCACTAGCACATATCAAGGTTTGGGGTTGTGAGGTTTTCGTTAGACGAGAGACTCACGACAAGCTTGAACCTCGAAGTGAGAAGTGTGTTTTCATCGGTTATCCACAGAAGTCCTTTGGATATTTGTTCTACAGACCAAGTGAGAACGTGGTTTTTGTAGCACGAAGAGGAGTCTTTCGCGAGAAAGAGTTCATATGCAAAGAAGACAGTGGGAGCCATGTTGATCTTGAAGAGATTCAAGAGTCAACCGATGAAGGAACTTCTGAGACCGCTAGGGTTCAACCAGAGGAAGAGATTCCAGTTGAACCAGTTGACAATTCATTACCTCTTAGGCGTTCTGAAAGAGTTAGCGTCCGACCTGAGTTCTATGGTTTCCATATAACTGCAGATAGTGACACGTTTATCAGTGATAACACACTGGTAAATTTGGATGAGCCAGCTAACTACAAGGAAGCCGTGGCGGGCCCTGAGGCTGCAAAATGGAAAGAGGCAATGGATAGCGAGATACAGTCCATGTATGACAATCAAGTTTGGAACTTGATTGATGAACAGCCTGGTCGAAAGACAGTTGGTTGTAAATGGATCTTCAAAAAGAAGACCGATATGCATGGTAATGTAAGCACATTCAAAGCACGACTGGTGGCGAAGGGATTTACTCAAACCCCAGGGGTTGACTATGATGAGACCTTCTCACCAGTAGCTAAGATAAAGTCTATTAGAATAATGCTGGCCATAGCTGCGTTTCATGACTATGAAATCTGGCAGATGGATGTCAAAACTGCCTTCCTAAATGGAAAGCTGGCTGAGGATGTTTACATGAGTCAGCCAGAAGGTTTTGTAGATGCAAAGTTTCCTAATAGAGTGTGCAAGCTTGAGAAATCCATCTATGGATTAAAACAAGCATCTCGCAGTTGGAATCTTTGCTTCGATGAGAAAATCAAAGAGTTTGGATTCTCTAGAAGTGAGGATGAGTCCTGTGTATATGTCAAAGCTAGTGGGAGTATAGTAACCTTCCTAGTGTTGTATGTTGATGACATACTCCTTATAGGAAATGACATTCCAACCTTGCAGGAGGTTAAGTCCTGGCTTGGAAAGTGTTTCGCTATGAAGGATCTAGGAGAGGCTGCTTATATTCTGGGGATAAAGATTTCAAGGGATAGAAGTAAAAGGCTAATTGGACTGAATCAAAGTACATACTTGGATAAAGTAATGAAGCAATTCTGTATGGAAAATTCGAAGAAAGGAGATTTACCCATCCAGAGCAATACCAAACTGAGTAAGACTCAGAGCCCGAGTACAGATGAAGAGTTAGCAGAAATGAGTAGAGTTCCATATGCTTCCGCCGTTGGATCTATTATGTATGCTATGACATGTACTCGTCCTGATGTGTCTTTTGCCTTGAGCATGGTTAGTCGTTATCAGGGAAATCCAGGTAAGGCTCATTGGGTTGCGGTAAAGAATATTCTCAAGTATCTGCGAAGGACTAAGGACTGAGTCCTAGTACTTGGTGGCAGTGATACATTGAAAGTGACTGGGTATAGTGACGCCAGCTTTCAAACAGACAGAGACAACTTTCGATCTCAATCTGGCTGGGTCTTTACCTTGAATGGAGGAGCAGTGACTTGGAAGAGTTCCAAGCAAGATACGGTGGCTGATTCTACTTGTGAATCAGAGTACATAGCAGCGAGCGAAGCGTCAAAGGAGGCTATCTGGTTGAAGAACTTCATCGGAGATCTTGGAGTTGTGCCAACCATTAAGGAGCCAATTGAACTTTTCTGTGATAATGAAGGTGCAGTTGCGTTGGCAAAGGATGCAAGAAATGATCGCAATTCAAGGCATATCGACAGAAAGTATCATTTCATCAGACATAAAGTAGAAGAAGGGTACCTCGTTGTGAAGAGGATATCATCAGAGGAGAATCCTGCAGATCCGCTTACGAAGGGTCTGAGTAGGATTCGACACCATCAGCATGCTAGGGGCATTGGTCTGAAGGATGATGTAGTTTTTGGTAGTTAGATTGAAACTTGTAACAAAGTAAATGTAATTGACTTTTGGTGATTGAATAATGGAGATTTATTTATGAGTTTGACTACCTTTTGTCAATTATTTATTATTGTGTTTCATTTTTGCATGTTTTACTTCCTGAATAATTAGATTATTCAAAACTCCACAGTTAGTCATACTTTTGGAAGTAAGTAATGAATTAAGACTGTCATGAATGAGATTGTAGATTGTCTAAAGAGTGTTAGACATAGCAATAGAATTGCTGCAATATTCATGAGTACTTTGAAATGGAGAATTTAAGTATTGGATAAACCCACGCTCAGAGAATTACTTCATGGAATTTATCACGAGTAATTCTGAGACGATAATATCCTATAATCTTTAAGCGGAGATATATGAGTTGTGGTTTACAAGTCAGTTGCGCATTGATGATACGTAAACGCATTGGTAACTCGATGTTATAAAACGTATTGTTGTGCATGATTTGATGAGTAGATGGTACAAGCATATAAGTCAAAGTTTATTCGTTCCTTTTGCCCTAACGGGAAAAGCGATATCTTTGGGCCCCTCGGTGATTTGATGTTGACTTATAGTGCCGGGCCCGGTCAGGACTAAATTGATGTGTTCAATTGGAAGTTCTAAAGTCATTACAAATCGGAAATCGGGAAACGAAGTACTGAACAATGAGATTGATTACATTCCATGTCTCATGTTCGAATGATATCTTGTAGAACGAAGGATTATATGATCTCTTATCTTAGGACACATAACTGACTAGGTCAGAGTTCGACAGCGTTCGTTGGAAGCTACAATTTGCTGATCAACTAGGAAGTTACAAAGGCAATAATAGTTATTAGACTTATCCAAGTGGGAGACTGTTGGATTAGGTGTCTAAGCCTATAACTATAATTGATAGCAGCACAGTCCTTTTGGGTTGCCCTCGAGACTCAGCAAATGGAGAATTAATTAAAAGGGAAAAGTAATAGTGTTGTTAATTATTATAGTTTAATAATTAACTAGACAAAACTATTTGGGAGGATAATTAACAGTTTGTTAATTAAAGGAGATAAATATTAAATCAATAGTTGATTTATATTAGGAATGGGTTTATCCCACATTGAGATTTTCGAAAATCCCTTCTAGGTCAAGGGAAGTTTCGAAATTCATCATAATCCCACATTGGTGGAATTGTTAAATGAGGAGGTTACTCAAGCCTATAAATAGGAGCCTTGAGATCTCATTCCAATTTGCACCAAAGGGTTGAGTATTCCCCATTCTCTTTCTCCCTCCTTGTGGTTTAACTAAAATTCGATTTTTGGTATAACCACTTCTAGTTTAATTTTCTCCCTTTGGAGTACTTGGGTGTGATCCCATTAGAGGCACGACGCTTGTGGTGCTAGCTTCCCGACATCGAAGGGGTTTGTTTAGTTGTTTACTATAACAACTAAAAGGTATGTAACTCTGTCTATTTTATTTACTTGGGTATTTATTTTTCGCAATAGACTAGGGTTTTCTATTCTGTTCATAGTCGTAGGTTCAATTGAGAAAACATAGATCCTGGTTTAGGTTGCATGCACCCTTAAGAGTTTAAGTTTGCTTGTAGAGCCTGAAACCCATCACCTTCCCCCCTCACCCTATATATATATATATAGGGTAAGAATCATGTGAAAACAACTTTTATTGCGAAAACACGAAAACAAATATTAAAACCTCTATAACTTTTTCATACGTTAATATATTTTTTAAAAAATTTGCACCAAAATCCTTAAAATTATGTTATCTTTAGTTCTGGAAAAAATTAAAAAAAATAATTTTTTTTTTAAAATTGATATTGCACAGGTGCAATAATTTTTTTTATTATTATTATTGCACATATGCAATAATATTAAAACCTTTATAACTTTTTCATATGTTAAAATTTTCTATAAAAAATTGCACTATAAATCTTATAATTCTGTTATCTTTAATTCTGGAGAAAATTTAAAAAAAATCAATGTTTTTTAAATATTTTTATTATTGCACATGTGAAATAAAAAATTATTATTGCACATGTGAAATAAAAAATTATTATTACACATGTGCAATAATATTAAAACCTCTATAACTTTTTCATACGTTAATATTTTTGATAAAAAATTGTACCATAGATCTTATAATTCTGTTATCTTTAATTATTGAAAAAATTAAAAAAAATTAATGTTTTTTTGTTAATATTGCACATGTGTAATATAATTAACAATAATAAAAAAAAATCACGAAATGTTATATGTTTTTAATTTTTTTTCCCAGAATTAAAGGTGACATAATTTTAAGACTTTTGGTGCAATTTTTTAAAAAAATTATTAACGTATGAGGAAGTTATAGAAGTTTTAATATTTGTTTTCGTTTTTTCGCAATAACATCTTGTTTTTATTTGATCCCTCCCCTATATATATATATATATATATATATATATATATATATATATATATATATATATATAGGTGAAAGTTCAAATACAAAGGTTATTTTCCGTGCGAAGCGTGCGAAGGAAGGGGAGGCCGACACGTGGAATGTTTTAAGTTTTACGCGGATGGGCTTTTTTGTCATTTTAGATGTTTTAAAAGATATTCCTGTGTGATTTCAAGCGCGCTAATAATCCGGGTTCAGTTATCTTCCTCATATATTTACGTAGAATATCATTTGCGATATATATTAATTCATTAAGATATTCAGATCTCGTAAACGACATTCAAAATTTGCGATAGTTTTATTTTACGTTTTTCTGAGGGATCATGGAACCTGAATATGAACAACGTCCGTTTGGTATTATTTGTACGTTCTTATCTGAGTTTTTGTGTTTTATCATTGGATAGTCCTGTTATAATGATTTAAGAATCTTATTTACGTGATTTGATTTTTTTTGAGCGAAGTCGGTTTTGAAGTTATTTTTTATGCGAAATTCTATTGTAATGATGCTCGAAGCTGGTTTACATGATTTGATTTTGATCGAAGTCGTTTTGAAGTTATTTTCTCATGATTTTTAGATTAGTTATTGTTTGCATGTTTGTAATCGTTACAATGCATGTTTGACTGGTGTAGTTGTTCCATAGATCTAGTTTATTTGAAGTTTTTCGAACAGCCAGTTTATTTGAAGTTAGTTTAGTTTTTTACGTGTTTTTTTGTATCGTGAGTATGTTTTTGCATGCGTTTCTGTTAATAAAATTGCGTTATTATTTTATTTAGTTTTATTGCAAAGTTGCTTAGAGAAATAGTTTGCGTTATTACTATTCATAGGTTGCGTTATTTTGTTTTACTGTATTGTTGCGTGATTACAAAAATACACTTGCGTTTTTTATGAATATTGTTTGCATGATTACCTATTATGTGTTTGCGTTAATTTACAGAATTGAGAAGTGAAGAATGTTACATTTCATCCGTTCCAATGTCAGTTAAACGTGAAGAGGGCATGATATTTACTTCTTTGGATGAAGCTGAGGCATTCTACTATGAGTATGCCAAACAATCTGGATTTACAGTTAGGAAAGGATCACAATATGAGTTGGGTGGTATCGTTAAGGGGAAGCATTTTCTTTGTTCCAAAGAAGGTAACAAACCGTTCAAGAAGTATGATTCTAGTAGTGTATCTAGAAAGGGTAAGAATAAAGTAAAGCCTAGGAATAAGTATTCTACCTGTAAGTCCAGAATCACGGTCCAAACACGATATCAATACTCGATTAAGCCGTGCGGAATCCGGTTAATCGAGTGATTCAAGATAAACAATAAAACATTAAAAGGATGAACACGATGAATAACAAAACGTTTAAACCTGGAAATGGTGCACACGATTATGATCGAATCGTCTGGTACACACCTCTCTAGAGAAAATTCGAAATCCTCTTGTCTCCCTCCTCTGCTCCAAATTGCCAACCTGTACAAATGAAGCCACCTTGTGTTTATATAGAACACAAGGTAATCCTATAAGGCTTTTCAAGCCCAAACCCACTACCTACAATTAATCTATTAATTGTAGTAAACCCACTAAGCCCAGCCCACCTATATTTAATATTACAAGCCTCTAAATAATACCCTTATAATCTTCCCCTAGGCTTGTGATATTAAATGTCTTCAATCGTTTGTAACCCTTGTTCTTGACTTTGCTGGTATAGGTGTTGATGAAGATTCTTTCTTTAACAATCTTCATTGGGCTTCACAAGAGACTCTAGGATTTTCTCTCAATTAGCATCAGCTTGAACTTCTAGAAATGAAAAAGTAATGAGAGGAGGATTCTCATATACGTGCTTCTCTTGAATGAACACTGATTCTTGCTGAATCATCGGTAACTGTCTTGACTTTACTTTTCTTTAGAGGATAATTTTTTTGAAAACCTCTATTTTTGGCAAACTTGGTTATTCTTCTTCAGCCTGCAAGATCTTCAACAAAAACTTGATGCCCTCAGCATATCCTCAAATTGTGAACATCTTCTTTTGGAAGCTTTGAGTAGCTTGAAAAGAACCAACAACTTCCCCTATGCAGTTGCTTTTCCAGATAAGGAAGTCTTGTCGGCTGGTTCTTTAACTTGAGCATCAGCAGCACTTTTCATCATCATGATCATTAGTTTTTCAACTTTCAATCATCAACCTGTCTGACATATTAAAAAAATACAAACCACCAGACGTATGATGACTGGTCTCTGGGTTAGTAGGTGAATTACATTATTTTAACCAAAAACCCTATTCTTGATTACGGGTTTTCTATAAAACTTCCCCTTAACCCATGACCTCTTTTAACTTCCCCTGAGATAATACATATTATCTCTTCTCTACCTAGGATAATGCATATTATCTCCCCCTGAGATAATGACTTCCAATGAGATAATGCTTGTCTCCCTATTATCCCTCCTTCTCCCCCTAAAAATTCGGTATATTCTAGGGGGGGGGGGGGGCATACTGTCATGCACAAAACCCACATAATCTCATTTAAACTTCTCAAATTAACCTGGCCAGGACAAAAAGACAACTTAAAGACTCGCATAAGAACAAATAAAAATTAAACAAATAAAAACCAATTCAAACATGAGAAGGTTTCTAAGGGATCAAACCGTATGAGTCTGACCGAGGAACCCTTTTCAGCTTCTGTTACTTGAACACGTCCAGGTGATTGCCAATATACTGGTCCACTTTAAACTCAAACCCTTTTCTTAGTCAGGCTGTTTGTCACTTTTATTATCTTTTATTGTGCATTAGTTATGAACAAAAAGTAGGTTTCAAACAAATCCTAGGTATAAATTACTACACACTATCAAGCACATAAATTCCCTACCACATATTTTCACAACTTGAACCAGAAGTTTGAAACTGAGCTCGATACTTGGTTGAGAAGAGAAAGAATAGATCACATAGTTTTTTGGGTATAATATACAAAGTCAACTAACTTCCCAGTGGTGTTTCAATCAGGCTGCAACCTGACGTGTGACACATAGTACGCATTAGTGACAAAGGCTAAGGGTTTTGAACACTTGAGGATCTCTTTTGTTGTGCTCTTAGGCATCTTTTGGGTCTCTTTGTATTTAATTTTTTTTTTAATATTATTTAAGGTGATATAGAAGCACGTGTGTATGAAAAACTCCAGTTCATTGCTCACGCAAAGCAGAGGAGAGCCTTACATACATGCATAGCATCCCTAGGTCATTGCTCACGCAAAGCAGAGGGGACACCGATTTTTGGAGCTCAACTTCACACTCTTGGTGGCAAGCGTGTGTATCGGGAAAATGAACATGTAGTCAAATAGAAATGCAATTAACCTAAATGCTGTTACCCAACAAACTGCCATACGTTATCTTTAAGTGTGTAACGCATAGCATACCTCTTCAGATTCAAGAGCTGAGCCTACCAACATATCACCATGGATCGTGTCTTTCACATCTGCCTTACGCGTGTCAGCCATTCTCAAAATAAAAGTTTATTTCACTTCCCTCATTCTCAACACAAACACAAAACGCATTAAAAATTAAAAAGCCATAATTTTTTAGGGGTCTCTTATTCTTCCCCTGCTTTTTGATTTTTAATCACTCTATTTTTTTCATTTTTTTAATATATTTTTAAATTTTTTTTCTTCATATTTTTCAATTTCTTTTAATTAAACACACTGACACACAACTACAACAAAACAAATAAAATAAAAGACATATGGCCAAGCTAACCTTCAAAGTATTTAGCTGAAAATTTCAAGACTTGGGTTTTGTGGAATGCATACCTCATTGTTTCAACACTCAAACAACAAAGTTAACAGTACCTTTTGCTGATTTAAATATTTTACCTCTCAAGGAAACGTACCCTCTGTTGTATAATATTGCACGCCATGAAGTGAAGCGATGTTTCCTATCCTGTGCGTGGAACAATCACTTATCAATATACAAAGAAAATGTTAGTGTTAGTCCTCCTTGACTATTCCTGCACACAGTGAGAGATCACTTAGCCAATGGTACCCAGGCCATTGTGGTTCTGGGTACTCCCGATGAGTCAATAAATGAGACTTCTTTTAAACACGTCCCTTTGAGAAATCAGGAAGTGTGGATGGAGCTGCCTTGGTCTTTGGTTTCCAAGTTCCAGGTGATTTAACATTTGTTTTAGTCACTTTTAAAGTTCTGACTTTAGGTATTTCAACCTTTTTCAGTTTTGGTTCATTTTTCAAAACAATTTTAGTTACCTTAGGCGGGGTAACTTTAGGTTCTTCAAACGTTTTTTGTTTTGAAATTGGTTTCTTCACATGTTTTTAAAAATTTTTATAACTTGGAAAACTGGATTTTTGTTTTGAAAGCATTTTCTGCTCTTTGGTAGCACCCCCAATGTTGATTAGAGGGTTTAACCTTAGGAGTGACAGTCTTCATTTCCTTAGGTGGTTGCACCTTCATTAGCTTAGACTTAATAGAATCCCGAGATGAAACCCTTTGACTCTGAGGATAGTAGTGCTCATAGGGGCGATAGAGACAGTTTCGGGCAATGTGACCAGGATTGCCTTAGTTAAAGCAAGTCTGCTTCTTTGGGTAGAAGTCAGACGTGTGACCATTTATCTTCTTCAGCTGATGGGGAGCAGTATAGCCTTGTGTCTGCCTCTTTGAGATGTAGGCGGATCCAGTATTGACTCTTGACTGGTTCCTAGAAACTTGAGGAGAGTTGGTCTTTGCAATCCTTGTGCTCCTAGTATTCTTTGATGTGGAGGCACCATTTCTGCAACCCGAACTGCATGATCCACATGATGAGATAGGAGATACAGCCACTCCTTTGAGCTTCACATCCTTAACCCCAGTTGTAGGCATCACACGTGGTGGCTTGATGACGATGTTGGGCCTTTCAACTTTAACTCCACTTGTAGATGCATCGGTGGATGGGCCTAAACCCTTAAATTTCGAACGAAAGAGGGTAGCTCATATCCATACCCTTGCTCTTGATCGAACATTGACCTAGAAGTCATAAATATCTTCCCCTCAGGCCTTGTTGTCATGATCACCTTCTCTCGTTGAACTTCATTAACAACCTTGAAATAAACAGTATCAATTTTAGGATACTGTTTTAACTTCTTCTCGGCAACAAGAGTGTTTATCTCTTTCTGAGTTACATCATTAACTCCCTTAGAACTCGAACCAACAGCCTCTGAATTGGAGTTATGACATTTGTTGTACTTTTGGCACTCAGCATCATCATTGGACACATCCTCAATGGTCACTTAAGCTGCACCGTTTTCATCACTTTCAGCTTTAGTGGTCTCTTTTGATGACTTTTGGCCATAAGTCATAGTTGTCTCCATATCCAATTCCTCCTGAGTCATTGGCGTCGTCCCTACTAAGACGCTGTCAGTTGGAGGAGCAGCTTCTTTATATCCAGAACCAGATCTATCAACTTGATTATCATCGATTAAAAGTCCCACTATATCTCTAGGAACTGGTGAAGGGATAATGCTATTTAGACCCTTATATTTTTATGTTCCCTGCCCAGATTTATCTTTTCCAACTTGTCTTGGCACAATGGCACAAGATAATGATTTACCAGCATCCAACATACGTTTATTTCTGAGTTGATGGGTATCATACTTAACCAGCAGTTCATGTCACACCCCATTCCGCCGCCCCCTGCCAGGTGCGGGGGAGGGTGTGGGACCGGCTGTCCATATCAGTTCCCGAGGCACCAACTAAAATATAAACACACAAACATACATAACGGACATCCAATCCACACAGTGAAACTCTAGGCCGACTCTGAATGGGGATGCACTAAGCACCTCTTAGCGGATCTAATAGAATCGATAGTCACCGGATATGACCTGGGACTGAATAAGCAATAGATACAATACACCAAAGGAAACATAGTCATAACAGGTATTCAGTTATAGACATCATTAGTTTATTATACAGGCCCATAATCTTAGTGACAACAACCATCAGAATGTTTCCAAGATCAGATTAGATCCACACCTACACTTGCTTACCTGCAACATAAGTCAATCACAGAGTCAATAACATATGTTATTGGTGAGTTGTAACTACAATCATCACATTAACGGTTTTCAAACACATACAGGTTATGAAATTACCATGTCGCACCCAAGGTCAACACTCAGGTACTCTACGGGCACGTTGCGCATAGCCGTACACCCTCTACGAGTAGTTTTTAGGTTCAACATATAAGTACATATTCCCCCTAGTTAATTAATACTAGAGGATCCGGGTGAATATGGATCGTTCAACTATAACAGCCGCTATAATCCCTTATATGTCTAGTGGTCCTCAACCTTAATGACCAGAAAGTATATAATGACCCACACAGGGCATTCCAACTAACAGTGTATGACAAGATAATTCATAACAGATATAACAGATACATCAAACAGTAATGTGATCTCAAACAGTTAGCTAATGAAGGAAGTCAGAGGACTCACCGTAAAGAAGTCAGAAACAGAGTTCACTAGAAACTGCAATCCAAGGTGCACTAGAATATCCTATCATCGGTTTCTAGCAACCTATCAGATTTATCATGTGTATGCGTGTCATATACAATGCTAACATGTCCCATAGCAATCTCAGGTTCAAAGTATCATGAAATACAATCACTAGATCAGTCAAGCTAAGTTTTTGGTTAACTTAGAATTTATCAATTATTCTGTCATTTTCCTTCATAGGCGTACCGCCTGGAACTAACCATTTCTGGGCGGTACGCGTCAAAGGGTAATCCAAGTTTCTGGTTTCAATTTTCGGGCGTACCGTACTGATCAATAAACTTTTGGACGGTACGCTGTAATCTGATATTCTGATTACAGTCTTTAATTTTCAGGGCGTACCGCTCTGCATACACCCATCCTGGGCGGTACGCCCCCAACTGGCCCGACTATTTTGTCTTTTAGTGCCATTTTTACACATTGATGTTTTGGGGTCAGAATGTTTGCTAGATCATTTGTATACCCTATTGGGGTTGTTCATTAGTCCGTTTTTAGTCCATATTCTTAACCAAAGCATAACCCAATTCCCGAGCTTTCCTTTTATGGTAAGTTTCATCAATTCGACCCCCGTTTCACCCAAGTATTATTAGGGACAGAACCCTCATGGTTAAATGGCCCATTTCCTCATTAGAAACACTGATCATTTCTGGATTCATATGATCTTTACTTATAAAGTTTCTAATTATAGAAAAATCAACATGCATGCATGAAAGGATTGTACCTTGTGGAGATTCCCTTGTACAATCAAACTTCCAGAATTCTTTGCTTCTCTTGAGCCTCAAATCCAACTTTCAGGAGCAGATCTATGGTTGCATGTTTGATCCATAACCAAATTATGAATGTATGATCATAAAGAAACCTAAATAACTTTCTTAACCCAAAATCAAGATATCCTTACCTTGATTATTCTTGGATTCAGTTTCTACACACATCAATCATCTCCCAAGTATGCTCACACCACTGAGTTAATGAGTATTCAAGCAATAGGTGAGGGTTACATCAATTTCATATAGCCTTGATATGAAAATGGTGATTAGAAAAGTTTACCTTTGATGATCAATCCTTCCACAAGGCTCCTAAGGCTGGAAAGTGGTGGCAACAGAGCTCTGGGACAGCAATGAGGAGGTTCTGGCGGGATATGCAGAGAATCACAAGTGTGTAATGGCTATAAAGGCCAAAATCCTTGTTTTTAACGAACTGGGATTTGAGGCGTACCGCCCCAAAATATCACATTTGGGGCGTACCGCCCGGATTTTGGGGTTCAGGTAAGTGGGGATCCGATGGGTGCCGCAACCCGACCCGTTTAACAAATGGGCAGCATACCGCCTAGGATTTCCTTATCCTAGACGTACCGCCTCAAATCGTAGTCTCGACATTTTTGAGTATTTTTCATTTAGAATTTCCAGCTCGGATCATGTTTTTGGCACAAGGGTTACATTCTCTCCCCCTTAAAAGAATTCCGTCCCGAAATTCGTTAAGCCCTAATTGAATAGTTGGGGGTATTTTCTCCTCATGTCTACTTCGGATTCCCACGTATATTCGGGACCGCGTCTAGCATCCCACTTGACTTTCACCATTGGAATCCTTTTCTTACCTAGCTTCTTTGTGATCCGTTCCATTATTTCAATGGGTTGTTCCGTGAAACTTAGCTTTTTATTAATTTTGATTTCTTTTAACGGAACCGCGAGAGCTTCATCTACCATACATTTCCGTAGATTCGATACATGAAACACGTCGTGAACTTCGCTAAGCTCCTCAGGTATTTCTAGCTGATAAGCTACTTCTCCGACTCTTGATATTACCTTGAAAGGTCCGATATATCATGGACTCAATTTTCCTCTTTTGCCAAAACGAATTATACCCTTCCAAGGTGATATTTTCAACATCACCATGTCTCCCTCTGCAAACTCAAGCGGTCTCCTACGCCGATCTGCGTAACTCTTTTGTCGGTCCTGAGCGGTTTTAAGCCTTTTACGGATCTCCCTAATCTTTTATGTAGTTTCCATGATCAGCTCAGGTCCTGTAAGTTGGCCTTCCCCCACTTCAGACCAACACACTGGTGTCCGACATTTTCTACCATATAATGCTTCAAACGGTGCCATTTGAATACTGGTATGGTAGCTATTATTATATGAAAACTCAACTAGTGGGAGATGATCATCCCAACTACCGCCAAATTCTATAACACAAGATCTTAGCATATCTTCTAGTGTTTGTATCGTTCTCTCACTCTGTCCATCAGTTTGAGGATGATAGGCTGTGCTAAACTTTAGTTGGGTCTCCATTGCTTCTTGAAAACTTCGCCAAAAGTGAGAGGTGAATTTGCTATCTCTATCAGAGATTATGGACTTTGGCACTCCATGCTTCGATATGATCTTGTTTACAAACAGCTTTGACAGTTGCTTTCCATTATAAGTTTCAGCCATTGGTAAGAAGTGAGCAGATGCCAATCCATGCAAGGCCTATGCGGATTCTTCAACAAAGTCATTAGTCCCGGACTTTCTAGGTGAGAAAGTGGAGATAAAGAAGGTGATGAGACACCTCCATTTCTCTGGGAAAATTTTCTTCTTGATCTTCTCATTAGTGAGTGTATCCCATCATGAGGATAGTATTCTGCCATTCATCCTTGGGAAAGGAATCTAGGCAGAGTGCATCGTTTAGTTGCAGCACTTCTCAAACTCTTTCCTCGGTTATTTCAACATATGTGTTCTGCACCCTTGATCTGATAGATTTAGACCCGTTTTCTGCAACAAAAGTGTGAGAATTGTTCCAAAAGCTATGTATAATGTGTGAGTAGATGACCGGTTCCAATAGGATACTAGTGATCCAGTTTGATCTCTCCAGAATTCCAAAAGCTTGTTCATATCGGTCAGCATGAGACCAGCTTCTGTTAAAAGCACAAAACTGATTATGTGACTTGGAAAAGTCCAGATGCACATTGGCTGCTCTTGCCCATCTGGGAGCCATCTGCACATAAGAAACACACAATTACATCAAATTTGACAAGTCAAATGAATGTCATGGAACACAAGATTCGTGATAGTGATAGAGCTGTTTAATTAACTACAAATGATATAAAAGAAATTTGCTTAAGGCATAGACTCACATTTCTATAAGTCAATCAATTCAGTGTAACAGAATATGTTAATTTGACATATCCGGAATTCATGTTTTTCCCTAGTAATTTTAGATTTTATTGATCTCAAATTAGGTTACTGAATCAGTGAGGTGATTTGAATTGTAAGTGTCCATGATCACGTAATTGACCAGTTTGATTCCTACCATAGTCTAACCATTACCATGCAAAAATATACAAAAATATGCAAATTATGAAAAATACTGGTGATTGCCAGAAAAATAAGGCATTAATTGTGCAAATGAAAGCACTACGCCTTGACATAACCAAGTTTGTGATAAAATGTGAAATTGGGTGCTTTGTGCTTAAAATCATCAAGTTTGTGAAATCAAGTCAAACTAAAAACTCATTTGTGCAATTAAGTTGGAAACATGCAAAAAAAAACCAAACGTTTGGAAAGTTTTGGGCTGTGTTGACTCTTGTTAATCAACTTTAATAAGGTTTTAGTCAAATGAGAATTTTTTAGAATTTTTTAAAGCGTTCTGGAAGTCAAAGTATTGACTTTGGCAATTTCATGCACTTAGGAAGTTTTTTAGATTCCAAAATTGACCATTTCACTAAAAAATTCAGCAATGCACTATACTAATGCTTATGTTTTCAATATAATTGTTGTTAGTGATCCCAGCTCGGTCTCTCATTTGACTTAAAACAAATTTTCCTATTTTAATAAAAATTTTAACTTTTTCCTTTGCTGTTGGCGATTTGGGGAAATACCCTTAGCGATCTCGAGTTCTGCAAGATTACTCTTAGCGATTTCGAGATAAACTCTATAAGTCTTAGAGATTTCTGGTATTTTCCCTTTAGCGATTACGTTTTAACAAAAAATGTACTTAGCGATTTCGCCCAAGCCAAGTTACTCTTAGCGACTTCATCAACACTTGGAGCATTCTTTTTTGTTGTTTGGTTTTTCTTCTCCTTTGCGATCTCGCCTAAACCTTAGCGACTTCGTTCAACCCTTGGAGATTTCGTTTTGATTGTCAACTGTTCTTAGCGATTTTGCTCATAACTTATCGATTTCGCTAAAAGTCTGAGTATACTTAGCGATTTTGACATATGTTCTTAGAGATTTCGTTTAAAAAACCTTAGTATTTTTTTCGTTTTTTTTATTCAAGTCTCGAATACATATAAAAGGAGAACCGGTCCTCTTTCTCTTCACTTTCTTCATTACTTATCACATCGCACTCCCCCCCCCCCCTCTCTCTCTCTCTCTCTCTCTCTCTTTCCCTGTTTAAACATCGGCGACGCTAGACCACCTACATTGCTCCTATTCCTCCACAATCTCATACTTGAATCTGTACTTCCTTGCTATTGGGGCTGGCGCGCACAACCCCATTGCTCTTACAGGTTTGATTTCCCTTTTTTTTGGTTTATTTGGAGTTTGTGGTTCGTTAGCGGATTTTGAGGCCGACGGCTTTCTTAGTCTTTTAGGGTTCTAATTTTTGAAATTGTTTGATGATTACACAGATTTGGTTCTTACCTACTGTCCCTAATACATTTGCAAACTCTTTTAAGGTAATTGAATCTGTCTTCTTCATTTGACTAAGAATTCTGAATTGACTGAGAACAGGGGTCAGTATGCGATGATTGAGGATGTGGTATTTCTTGAAATTTTTTGTTGAATAAGCAAATTGTTAGGTTTAGGTGATTTAGTGGTGATGGAATTTGGTCTATAATGAATAGAAATTCATACAAGGCTACTGTCTACACCTTTTTGGCTTAAAATTTTGAAAATTTTATTTCTTTGTCTCATCCTAATACAAGTTTATCAAATGGTTTGAATATGGATGCTTAGTTTCTTACTTGGTTTCCTTTGTTTCGCCATTGATAGTGGATTCACCATTTTGGTGGTATCATGGAAAACTTTTCCTTGGTTTCACCATAATCTAACTTTTAGATGTTGAAAATGAATCTTAGTTGCTAAATTCTACTTGTTTATCTAGGTCATGGATAAATAGATATATTTTGCAACTTGTTGCAAAGATTCGAGTGTTCAAATCTTTATTTATAGTCATGTGTTTCATTCTGGGCAATAACTCAAGTTTACTTTTGTGGTTCCTGTGATCTCAAACATGCTTGATTGGAAATGGAAATACATGTATTATGTTTAGGTTTGGTAAACTTGTTGGAACAAAAATCTATGTGACTGACGCCATCAAATCTGTTTACCGAAGCATGCGACTGAAGAATCCATGTGAATCGATTCAGAGACTGGGTTGTGATGCTCGAGGCTTGCGAGATTGGACCGAAGACCGTTTTCTGGAAAAGTCAACCGTTCGAGTCAATGGTCAACGTAAAAGTCAACGGGAGATCGGTTCGAGCGAGTCAAGCTTCGGATTAATTAAATCAACTTTAATTTAATTAATATTTATGTTTATTTCATTTACTTGTAATTTTGTTCATTCAGTTATATTTTTCTGTTGTTAGTCACCCTCACTATATATATAGTGAGGGTGCCCATTACAAGTAAAAGGAGTCTCTGAGTGTGGAGATGATGATTTTCTTGTAGAGTGTGAGATTTCCATTCTACAGAGAGAGAGTGAGTCATGGATTTCCATGAGAGAGTGTTTGTCCTGATTTCTTGATTGTAATCATTCGATTAATGAAATCATTCGACTTGTTTGTTCATCATCTTTCTCATGTTTATGATTATCTATGATTCTTCTCATCTTCATCTTCATTCTCATTTTTTTTTGTGTATTCTCATCCGATCCTTTGTTCTTGCTCAAGATCAAGATTCTTGATGTGAGAATCGGTCCTGACAAATGGTATCAGATTCATCGTGAGACGAAATCTGATCGGTTACCCGCTCTGATACCATTTGTCAGGACCGATTCTCACATCAAGAATCCTGATCTTGAGCAAGAACAAAGGATCGGATGAGAAAACTAAAAAAAAAATGAGAATGAAGATGAAGATGAGAAGAATCATAGATAATCATAAACATGAGAAAGATGATGAACAAACAAGTCGAATGATTTCATTAATCGAATGATTACAATCAAGAAATCATGACAAACACTCTCTCATGGAAATCCATGACTCACTCTCTCTCTCTAGAATGGAAATCTCACACTCTACAAGAAAATCATCATCTCCACACTCAGAGACTCCTTTTACTTGTAATGGAGCACCCTCACTATATATATAGTGAGGGTGACTAACAACAGAAAAACATAACTGAATGAACAAAATTACAAGTAAATGAAATAAACATAAATATTAATTAAATCAAAGTTGATTTAATTAATCCGAAGCTTGACTCGCTCGAACCGATCTTCCGTTGACTTTTACGTTGACCGTTGACCCGAACGGTTGACTTTTCCAGAAAACGGTCTTCGGTCCAATCTCGCAAGCCTCGAGCATCACAACCCAGTCTCTGAATCAATTCACATGGATTCTTCAGTCGAATGCTTCGGTAAATAGATTTGATGGTGTCAGTCACATAGATTTTTGTTCCAACATATTCCCCCTTGACTGATGCTTTCAAATCTGTACAACTGCTGAAGAACCGCTCTGCCGTACATCTTCAATGAGAAACTGATAAACCCGAGACAATCTGTCGTAGAGATTCCCCCTCTGAATAAGCTTCTTCTTTTCTTGTTGCTCCAGTTCGAGATCCAAGTGCTGCAGCTCACTCGGTTCACACGGTCGGGTACAATACTAAGAATGCTGAACATCGGAGTCAATACCGCAAAAAATCGAATCTGATAAACCAGTCAAACACCGAACATGCTCCAACTTCAGATAATCGACCCGATATCCAAATCCATAATAATTCCTCCTATTTCTCTAAATCTCTCCAAAAACATCAAGTCGGAAGCGTAAAAATCAGATGCGGAGAGTCGAACTGTCGCGATCGGTTGCCTAGAGAAACCAGATAAACAATCTTGAAATCGGACAATCTTGCGAAAACCGGAAACCGGATGCTGACAGTAGTGAATGATCCATGAATACTTCACTTTTTCCGCGTGACTGAGGTTGGATGCAAAAATAAAGATAAGTGTCAAATCTGTAAAAATGATGCAATCTAAAAAATTTCATCAAATTTTCGTCAAGGAACGGCTCTCCGAGAGATTTATCGAATAAATTCCATAATTAACTGAGATCTCAGTTAATCCAGTTAGTTGACATCCGCGCTGCATCAGCTAAAAATAAAAACCATGAGACATAACGAGAAAGCTGCATAATTAACCGGCTAAAGAAGCTAACCCGTCAGTGGTCGATAGCTAAAGTACGCGTGACGTCAATAAACGAGAACCCCAATAAATCCGGAATAAATCCACGACTAATAAAAAATTTCCACAATTCCGTTGCGGCGTTATCCCGTTCGTCTCGTAAAAGACTGATTAGAAAAACCCGTGATTAACGAAAATGCTGAAAAAATTCCCTTAGAATAATTAAATCTCCAAGAAAACCTAATCCTTGTCAAAATGCATTGACCAATCAGAATTGAGACTTCACACGACATCTACGGCTGTGAAAAGATGAATCCAAGGGATGGTAGATACTGATCCGCGTGAGTTGCTCTGGCCCAATCAGAGATCAGCAGAGAAAGCACAAAGAAATGAACCAACGGTTCAGATCTGAGGGATCTAACGGTTTAGAAGGCTGGATCCGCGTGAGTGTTTTCTGCGCAAATCAGAGACGAACAGCAAAAAGACATTTAACGGTTGTCTCTTGCTGCTGGGGCCCACGAGCTACACCTTTCAACCAATCAGCATGCACAGTGATTACAGCCCAACGGCTTTCTTTCCAGGTGGGGCCACTCTCAATTCTCCTCCAATAAGAATTCGACAAGCATAAGGTTGACCAGGTCATATGCGAGAAAGAGGTGAGAGAGAATTCTGTCGCAACCAGTAGAAATCGTCCACGTGATCGTCTCTCCCATCCATCGCCTTTCAAACTGCGAAACCCTAATAATGTTCGCCGGAAATACGAGTTACCACCGGAAAAACGTAAATCGCCCATATCTCCCATAATACTCAACCATTTTTGACGAAATTAAGTTCGTTGAGTCCCAAATACGATCCTCTATCCATCTATACGAACAGAATACTCCGAAAATGATCCGAACAAAAACCCAGAAACAAGTTCGCTAAGCAAACAAGTCCGCTAAAGCTTACCAGAAGTCTGCTAAGGGTCTGAGAAGTTCGCTAAGACCCTTCTCAAGTCCGCTAAGGACTCAAGTTCGCTAAAGCAGAACAAGTTCGCTAAAGCAGAACAAGTTCGCTAAGAATCGGAACAAGTTCGCTAAGAAGAGGAGAAGTTCGCTAAGAACTCAAGAAGTCCGCTAGGGCAATCTTCAAAACTTCAAACACTTGAATAAATCTGGAAAACGTGATGAACAAGGAGAAACCTTACTTGATGATCTTGAAACTGCCTAGAAACGAAAGGAAAACCCGTAATGATGCACGAAATATGAAGCTAGACCATTCATGAGACTATTGTAGCCACCAACAACACATAAACAGCAGCAACTCGGATCAAATCAGCTCCTAAATCTGGAAATCTTCAAGAACACGAAGAACACCATGAAACACGCACCAGTGTGTGTTTTTCCAGATCTGCCCAAACTGTTGAGATTCAGACGAAATGGATGCTTCCAATGGATCCGGAACGCGTTTTCCACTGAGAATCATACCTCATTTCATCCGAAAACATGAAGAATAGCCCAGAAAATGAAGAATCAAGCTCCAAAATCTTCAAAAACCCCAAATACGGGAAAACTCCAAAGTTGCGAAGAACTGAGCTCGGATCTTCAATTTTCTTCACAGATTTGAACATGTAAAAGATAGAAATCATCAAGATAGACTCCATGAACAATAACCTAACATCTAATAACATCAGATCTGTCCAGAATCCATCCAAAATGAAGAAAAATGAGAAAAAGTCTCAAAAGTTGAGTTTTCAAATCTTCACCATATTCAAGCTCAAAATCCAGATTCGAGTGACCAGATTCATCGTGAGACGAAATCTGATCGGTTACCCGCTTTGATACCATTTGTCAAGACCGATTCTCACATCAAGAATCCCGATCTTGAGCAAGAACGAAGGATCGGATGAGAAAACTCCAAAAAAAAATGAGAATGAAGATGAAGATGAGAAGAATCATAGAATAATCATAAACATGAGAAAGATGATGAACAAACAAGTCGAATGATTTCATTAATCGAATGGTTACAATCAAGAAATCTTGACAAACACTCTCTCATGGAAATCCATGACTCACTCTCTCTCTTTAGAATGGAAATCTCACACTCTACAAGAAAATTCATCATCTCCACACTCAGAGACTCATTTTACTTGTAATGGGCACCCTCACTATATATATAGTGAGGGTGACTAACAACAGAAAAACATAAACATAACTGAAAATTACAAGAAAGGTAAATAACATAAATATTAATTAAATCAAAGTTGATTTAATTAAACTGAAGCTTGACTCGCTCGAACCGATCTTCCGTTGACTTTTACGTTGACCGTTGACCCGAACGGTTGACTTTTCCGGAAAACGGTCTTCGGTCCAAACTGCAAGCCTCGAGCATCACAACCCGTCTCTGAATAGATTCACATGGATTCTTCAGTCGAATGCTTCGGTAAACAGATTTGATGGCATCAGTCACATGGATTTTAAGTTCCAACAACTTCAAAAATCCCAAATACGGGAAAACTCTATCTGTTACGAAAAATCAGCTCTGATCTTCAATTTTCTCACTGATTTGAACATGTAGAAGATAGAAATCATCAAGATAGACTCCATGAACAATAACCTAACATCTAACAACATCGGATCTGTCCAGAATCCATCCAAAATGAAGAAAAATGAGAAAAAGTCTCAAAAAATGAGTTTTCAAATCTTCACCATATTCAAGCTCAAAATCCAGATTCGAGTGACCAGATTCATCGTGAGACGAAATCTGATCGGTTACCCGCTCTGATACCATGTGTTAGGTCCTATTAGATCCGAGAATCTCGCAAGTACGAGACCAACCGGTTGCGGAATCCGGGTCAATCAAGAAGCTCGAACAAATATCAAATGATGAACACGAAGAACACAATATAAAAATCTTGATGTTTATTGCTATTTTCAAGTTTACAAAGGAGAGAATACAAGTGTTGGGAGAGAATTGGGGTTTACACCATGAAAAACACACACTTAGCTAACCTCACCAATTCTACTAATCCTTAACTCTTTTCTCAACTAAGTCCTCTATTTATATAAACAATTAGATCAAGAGAAACTATACAAAAATCAAATGAGCAATTTGAGGTAACGACGTGCCCGAGCCGATTCGGCTAAATCTCGACTTGCGTGTCGCTTGAGTTACGTTGAAGTTGACGTTGACGACAAATAAATATTTGTTACAATCTCGAAATAATATCTTTGACGGTCCGTTGGCGTCTTGGACTTAATTTAATATAAAAACGAGCAACCAAGCACTTGACGAAATTAACTGAATTAATAGTTAATTGCTAGATATATGTCTGGTTAAAAGATATGTAGCAGCAAGTCCACGATTTTGATAGTTGATGTAATCCAAATGAAGAATTGTTTGGTCCCACTTGAATTTATTCAAACGGACAAAACAATTAAGACCACCCACATCGGTGGGATTTATGCCGGTACGTACGTACGTACGGCGTACGTACGCGTTGTGGCGTACGTACGTACGCGCGTACGTACGTCCCCATGTACGCACACATACGAGACTCAAGTGGGCCCCATCTGTTTCTTTTTCCTTTTTCTTTTTTCTTTAACGGCTCTTTTTTTAAAAAATTCAAAGATTTTTGTTTTATTTTAATATTTAATAATTCAAATAAAATATAAATAAATTTGAAAAAAATCTGAAAAAATTTCTAAAATTCATAATTGAATAAAACATTAAATTTAATAATTTTTTTTAAAAAAACGGCTAGTTTTTTTTGTCTTATTATAACGGCTAGTTTTTTCATTAAAGTCTATAAATACCACTTCATTTCTTCATTTCATTCACACATCAAACCTCTCATTTCTCTGTCAAATTTCTGCAAACCTCTCATTTCTCTCTCAAATTTCTGCAAACTCAAGCTTCCAAATGGATCACAACAACTCAAACTCAAACTCAACCCCAAACAGAAACTCAAACCGAAACCCACCATCATTCACGTCTATGTTTCCAGAATTTGATGGTACAAGCATGAGCCAATTTCTTAACCAATCTTCACCACCTTCACAAATGTATCCACCACCTTCACAAATGTATCCACCACCTTCACAAATGGATCCACAAACATACTTTCAGATGCAACAAATGTGGATGTTCCAACAACAACAAATGGCGGGGATGCAACATCAACAGCAACAACAACAACCCCCACAAGCAACTCAACAACCCCCACAAGCAACTCAATCACAACCACAACAGTCAGAGGATGGCCCCTCACAGGGAAGGGTTAGGGGGAGAGGCAAAGGCAAAACTACTACCACTACGGCTTCTCGTATTAAATGGCCACATTCAGATGAAGTCTTGATGGCAGAGGCCATATATGAGTGTTCGGAGGACAGTGTTATTGCCAACAACCAAAATACTCATGATTTTTGGTTCAGAGTGCATCAACACTATTTGGGATCAAACCCCAAAGTGCCTAGAGATCAAAACAACCTGAAAGCTCATTGGCACATGGTCAAATCAAAGGTGGCCAGATTCAATGAATTATACTTGAGTGTGAAGAGTTCTTACTCAAGTGGGTGGTCTGATGACATGGTGTTGCTTGAAGCAAGGCAGCGCTCTAATGCTGATCAAGTTACAGTTTTCAAATATGAACATATTTGGAATAAAGTCAAAGACAAGTTGAAGTACAACAGTGCTGAAGCTTGTGGGGCCAACCAAGGCCCCAAAAGAAACAAATCCAACACAGGTGGATACACTAGTTCTCATTCATCTACAAACTTTGGTGAGAACGAGTTCAATTTCCATCTTGACGATGATAATGTTGGGGATATTCCAGAGGAGCAGCAGCCTCCTCGGAATGAGGAGGAGCCTCCTGATTCAACTGTTCCTAAACGCCCACCCGGTAGAGAAGCGGCCAAAGCAGCTGCCAAGGAAAAGAAAAATAAAGGTACTGCTGGTTCCTCAAGTACTGAGGAAAGTCGGAACCGCTTTTATTCAAACCTTACTTCAGTAGTCGAAAGCAGGCAGGAATACTTGGATAGGTTGTTAGCTATTGAGGAGAACAAGATGAAGCTTAAGTACTACAAGCTGGCTAACATGGATATCTCTCACTTGAGTAAAAAAAACAGGAAGCTCATAACCAAACTTGTGCCCGGCTAAAGGTGCAACTGAACATCGAAGATGAGTCTGAGGAGGAAGAAGAAGAAGACGAGGCTTAGGGTTTCCATGTTTAATTTCATGTTTTCAATAAGTTAAACTTTTAGGATTTGTTGTGTTAAATTTGGTTTGTTTTAATAAAAGTAATGTAGGATTTCCATGTTTAATTTTTTTTTATTAAATATAAAAAATTTTAAATTTTAAATAAAATAGCCGTTAACATTTAATAATAATTTAATATTAAATTATTTTTTTCATTAAAAATATAGCCGTTATAAATAAATAAAGATTAAATAAAATGGTGATGTGGAAAGAAAAGGTGGTATGTGGGGAAGTACTTGATGTGGAAAAAAAGTGGGTTTTGTGGTATGTGGGAAGTACATGACGTGGCATGCTGACTGGACCAAAAAGATGGTATTTAGTGGTTTATTGATGTGGGTGGTCTAAGAATTAAGTGATGTACGTATAACTTATTTAGTCAAACCACTAATTCTCTGGCCAACCAAACCGTGACACATCATCACCATCATGAAGCAAACAGTTTGTTTCTCTTTCTGTAAAAAAAAATGACGGAGAACCAGAGATAAACAAGAACCATCGCCGGCGAGACTTTGACACCATATTCCATCTGACATACTCGACCGTTCTCAATTCTAATCATACCATCGTGTTCCACACGAGATCAAGATCACAACATGACTAGGTTTAACCACCGGGGCTCACCGACTCGAAAACCCGCAAACACCACGACAAGTCCGCTACACCCAAACAAGTCCGCTAAGACCATGAGAAGTTCCCTAGGACTCTGAGAAGTTCGCTAAGACCACGAGACAAGTCCGCTAAGGTCCTGCCGGAGACAAGTCCGCTAGGAACAAACCGAGAAGTCCGCTAAGGGTTGTCAAACAAGTACGCTAAGGCTTAAAATGTCCTTCTTAGCGTATTTGTTGCATCACAGAAGTTTAATCAAGTCCGCTAAGAACGATTTTTGGTTGCCGGATTGCTGATCGGATTTCAGCCGGTTTCTCTGGTAGCTCATGTCCAAAACAAAGAGGATGGTGATTATGTCACGATGACATCATGCTGATGTCAACATCCACTAAAGATCTTTTATTGATAAAAATAAATTAAAAGATTTTAAAATAAATTCTTTTAAATAAACCCCAACATGCTACGATCCAGCCTCGATTAATTCGATCTCGCCTCTAAAATATTTTTCTCGTCTCGTCATTAACTTCAAACTCGGTAAATACGTAAATCCTTGAAATCTTCGCGTTTCTTGGACTAGAACCGTTCAGAATACTTAGAATATGCAATACATTGAAAGTCATCATCTTTAATCAGTTAACGATCCGTTCTGGAATATCTGGATGTTCCAACAAATTCCCCCTAAGATGATGATATTCAATGTGCATATCCACGAACATGAACACCGTCTTGAAACATTTGCAAAGATCAGAAGAGATACCGGATTAACATCCTTAAGATTCGAATTCGAACAACATATGTGCGGAAGAAGTGGTTTAGATAAAATAAAATGAAAATAACTAAGTAAAAAGTAGAAATGGACTCTATTTTTTGCAGTTTTTGATATTTTCTCATTTTTATAGATTTTTTGTGAAAAGTACTTGATATGGGATCATATCCAACTGCAACACAAGACACACTTCATATTTCAGACATGTACAAAATAGTCTAACATGATCATCAGTATTGTTTATCCACCTAAGCTCATGCATCTTTTCTTTCAACTTATGTATGTGAATTATTATCTTTTAGGTACATTAAGTGAATGTAATGAGAGCCATATGCAACTAAGTTCACAACAGTTCTTACCTATTTGTCAAGACACGCTTAGAGGCACTGTGACACAAAACCATCCTTTTCTTGAGTTTTAAATGGTCTGATTTCGTGGATTAGTCACAAACTCATGATTTTCCTTCATTTGTGACTAAAAATGAGTATTTTTGGCGGTGTGAGAGCGTCAAGGTTAGAGTTCCCTCAGCATATGACCTCTCACTTTATTTGATGGAATTACGGATGCAAGAGAATTCAAGGTCATTGCGCAAGCAAAGCAAATGAATCTCAGATTTATTATGGAAACGGAAGGGAACTCAAGGTCATTGCGCAAGCAAAGCAGATGAGTCTCTTTTAAGCGCCATCATATATCCGTGTGAATAGATATATTTTGTGCTCAAGTTTTGAAATCAGACATTTAACACTGAAGAAACAAATGACGTGTGCACAAGTTTTAAGACCTCACAGAATGCAATCAAGTAACAGGATAAATTTACAAGAACATGTCCAAGGCTGTATTTTGAACTTAATGGATCATTAATTCTGAAAATTTAGTTTAAGTATATCACAAGACATAGTTTACTCCTTTGATAGCTGAGCCTACTGACAAATCATATAATAGTGATATCTGACCAAATCCAAGCCAATACATGGTCGAGTATGTACATTTAGATGTACTATCATTTCCCATAGATCACACAAGACTTCTCAGCTAATTTTTATGAATTTTTTTTTTTTTTTGAATTTTAAGAACACTAAAACAAAACAAAGAGTCAAAAAAAACAAATATTAGCTATTTTTGATTATCCTATGATACCATTTGTCAGTCACAGAAACTGATAAACCGGAGACAATCTGTCGTAGAGATTCCCCCTCTGAATAAGCTTCTTCTGTTCTCGTTGCTCCAGTTCGAGATCCAAGTGTTCCGCTCACTCGGTTCACACGGTCGGGTACAATACTAAGAAAATGCTACATCTCGGAGTCATAACCGCAACAAACTGAATCAGATAAACCAATCAAACACTGAAAATGCTCTAACTCCGAATAATCGACCCGATATCCAAATCCATAATAATTCCTCCTATTTCTCTAAATCTCTCCAAAAACATCAAGTCGGAAGCGTAAAAACAGATGCGGAGAGTCGAACCGTCGCGATTGGTTGCCTAGAGAAACCTAGATAAACAATCTTGAATTCGGACAATCGACTTTAGATGAAGCATTCTTGATGTGAAGAGGAAGAAGAAGAAGAAGAGCCTGCAAGTGAGCCTGCAAGTGAGATAAAAAAAACACATATTAGCTATTTTTTTTTATTCTTTTGTTCCAACAACAGAAGCAATTTAGATGGTGACTCAGCAGAAGAAGAAGAAGAAGAAGAAGAAGAAGAAGAAGAAGAAGAGCTTGCAAGTGAGATAAAATTTATCATCTGGGAAGAGGAATAGAAGCTATTTTATGTTCACAGAGCCGATGGCACCTTCACAGTTCATGAGTCCATTTCTGTTCAAGAAGAATGGAGCGAAATGGACTGGGAATCTTTCAAGTATGTGAAGGTGACCAAAACAATTTCAAAAGAGCTTTCTCAAAACCTGGATGCCAACATCAAAACTACTGACAAGTAGGTTAAGGAGAAGAAGATTTTTGGGTACAAGTCAATTTTTGAAGATAAACATTGGAATTTGACAGCATCAGCTTAGGGGGAGATTGTAAGGAATATTGCGCTTGGAAGATTTCCGGCTGAATGCCAATTTTGTTATGTTCCGGCTGAAGTTGAAGTTGAAGCGGAATTCTCACTTCAAGCAGAACTGGCAGTTCAAGCAGAAAGAAGCAATTTTGTCCTTTAGCGAATATTCCGGGTGAACTCGATTATCCACCAGATAATGAGTTCAACCGGACTTTTCCTGAGATGTCTTTTCAGCAAGTCCAATCCTGCAAAAGCTTCTCGTATGCTTCTATATCTGATTCAAGCCGCTCTCCTAAAGTAGTATGTTGCTGCCAACACGCAAGATATTCCAATTGCCGATGTTTATTCTTTTGGTAGTTTGTATTTGACTTTATTGTTTACGGTCTAGATTAGATCGCATGAGATCAATGGATGTCATTGATCTCATCAGCACTATATATAGCTTAGTTAGCTCATAGCTTACACACACGAACTTGTAATAGTGTAGCTTTGAGTTAATGCAAATAGTGCCGAGTATTTGTTACTTCGTTGTTACTATCTTTCTGCAAATCAAGCTTTTACATTATACACAAGAACTAAATCTCGCTTAAGTAAAGTGAAATATAACTTTAATTCCACAGGGTTATATTTGCAAGTAAAGGGCTTTTGTTTTAGTTTAACTCTAACTAATAATGATCCTACATCCATGCAAAAAGAAATAAGAACGTTAAATCGTCTACCTTAAGGTTGATCTTTCGATACGCAGATAAGGCCTCGTATTTAACAAAATAAGAATATAAAACAAGTTGAGATTGTATAAACCAACAACAATCAGGTCGGTACTCCCGTACACGCAGAGAAAGTCCGATGAGTATACGAAACACCAAAGAAAATAAAGTAGAACGTCAAACGAACAACGATCAGGTCGGTCTTGTGGACACGCAGAGAAAGTCCGATCGTTTGACAAAATAAAGAAAATCAAACAAATTTATATCTTTGCAAAATGAACACATGTATACACAGTGACTTCTCATTTTTGAATTTCACACTTATTTTTCTTTTTGTCATTAAATATGCATCAAGATGTTATCCACATGGTCAAGCAATAGTATTTAGTGTATATCACATCTAAATACTTTCTGATTTGCCGAGCCTACCAAACATATCAAGCAATGATCTTATGGCTCTTTCATCTACTCTATCCATGAGTCAGATACGTAAGCCAATGTAACATCATTTCCCAATGATCAATTTCTCACAATTTTATATATTGTGCATGTATTCACCTTCCTTATATATTTGGCATGTATTCACCTTCTCCCCATAACATGCTTTTTTCTCAATTACTCCCCTTACTTTATAATTCCCCCCCTTAAAATGAAAACTCTATTTTTTGATTTTCATTTTACAAAAACAAGACTCTATTTTTGGGTTTTGTTTTGAGGAAAAAAAATGTACGCAAAGAAAAATGATCAATCAACACGAATAGTTTGCAAATTTAGATTTTTCAGAAAACTTGCAGGATTAAAAGATATATCATAAAATTTAAGTTAAGGAGAATACTCCTCCATCAACAACTTTTCAATCGTCGATAGTTCTTCAGAAGCACCTGCATACTGGTCAAACCAATTAGTGCATAAAAGACCCGAAGCGGATTGCTTCTGGTCGACCAGTGTCCTGATTTTGCTTCGAAACCACCTTAGGTTTCCATTGTTAGTGTTTTTGTTGGAACTTAAAATCTATGTGACTGACGCCATCAAATCTGTTTACCGAAGCATTCGACTGAAGAATCCATGTGAATCTATTCAGAGACGGGTTGTGATGCTCGAGGCTTGCAGTTTGGACCGAAGACCGTTTTCCGGAAAAGTCAACCGTTCGGGTCAACGGTCAACGTAAAAGTCAACGGAAGATCGGTTCGAGCGAGTCAAGCTTCAGATTAATTAAATCAACTTTGATTTAATTAATATTTATGTTATTTACCTTTCTTGTAATTTCAGTTATGTTTATGTTTTTCTGTTGTTAGTCACCCTCACTATATATATAGTGAGGGTGCCCATTACAAGAAAGAGTCTCCGAGTGTGGAGATGATGAATTTCTTGTAGAGTGTGAGATTTCCATTCTACAGAGAGAGAGTGAGTCATGGATTTCCATGAGATAGTGTTTGTCATGATTTCTTGATTGTAATCATTCGATTAATGAAATCATTCGACATGTATTATCATCTTTCTTATGTTTATGATTATCCTTTGATTCTTCTCATCTTCATCTTCATCTCATTTTTATGGAGTTTTCGAATCTGAACCTTTGTTCTTGCTCAAGATCAGGATTCTTGATGTGAGAATCGGTCCTGAAAAATGGTATCAGAGCGGGTAACCGATCAGATTTCGTCTCACGATGAATCTGGTCACTCGAATCTGGATTTTGAGCTTGAATATGGTGAAGATTTGAAAACTCAACTTTTGAGACTTTTTCTCATTTTTCTTCATTTTGGATGGATTCTGGACAGATCTGATGTTATTAGATGTTAGGTTATTGTTCATGGAGTCTATCTTGATGATTTCTATTTTCAACTTGTTCAAATCAGTGGAGAAAATTGGAGATTCGAGCTGTTTTTCGTCACTGTAGAGTTTGATTCTTAGTTTGCTGGGCATTTCTTCATGTTTTCGGATGAAGTGAAGTATGATTCTCAGTGGAAATCGCATTCCGGATCCATTGGAAGCATCCGTTTCGTCTGATTCTCAACCGTTTGGACAGATCTGGAAAAACACACACTACTGCGTGTTTCATGTTGTTCTTTGTGTTCTTGAAGATTTCCATATTTTAAGGGCTGTTTATGACCCGATTAGCTACTGTCATGGAGTGTTGGTGGCCACAACATGATCATGAATGGTTTAGCTTCACGTATCGTGCATCATAATGGGTTTTCGTTACGTTTTTGGGCAGATTCGAGTTCACCAAGTAAGGGTTTCTTATGTTCATCATTTTCCAGATTTCTCTAACTGTTTTGAAGGTTTGAAGATTGCCTTAGTGGACTTCTGGATGCTCTTAGCGAACTTGTTGAGGTTCTTAGCGGACTTGAGATTTGCATTAGCGGACTTGTTTAAAGCTTAGCGGACTTGATGTCTTCTTAGCGAACTTGTTCCTTAGCGAACTTCAGGTGTGTCCTAGCGAACTTCTCAGACCTTTAGTGTCACACCCCCAAATAACCACTAACGGAGTTTATACCGTTAAGGGGTGCGAGCAAACCAGGACCACAACCATTAGTTACAAATACTAAACGAATCAGAGTTTGTCCAAACATATGTCATAAATAAAATCTCAAAATACGCAGCGGAAAATACTGTCTTAGCACTAACCACGTGCTTTACAAAATCATTGTTTTAATTTCCAAATTTGATTTAAACAAAAGTAAAATGTCTTCATGTGCCATGCCAACCCGCTCCGGATACTCCTCAGCGATCTGCAAAAGTTTAAACCACGCAAGTGTCAACCTAACGGTTGGTGAGTTCATGGTGGGCTTGTCATGCAGTGGCCCGGTCACATAATCATAATCGTGTCAACATATACTTATGTAATATTTTTTTGTGAAAAGCAATGCTTAGTGATATCCAAAATCATAGTATTGGGGTTTAGTAAAAGAAATGTCCGTAACATACGTTATCGGGTATGTACTAGTTTTGTATAGAATTAAAGTGCTCAACCGATATCGCGGGTCGCTAATCTGTTGTTCCATGCACTAAGGAAGTTTGTACCAAAGCTGACTAATATTGTAGTGGCATCGCCATCATCTATTTTGTTTTGAGGACCTACGTCATCGCGACTTTGCCTCCCCCGTATCCTCTCGGGATCACGGTCAGATAGGCTGATATTGTTCCTCCGTGCACTTCCCGTGTCACGAGGCGGAGTTTGTCAAACTCCAGTAGATCTACCCAACATCCCCTCGCTTTACAATTAATGGTACAATTAAGTTGAGGACTTTTTCAGTTATAAGGCAATCCTTAGAAATCATGTGATATCATGTGGTTAGACTTTAACCTACACTAGCCATATTAAAACGGTTTACTTTGGGTTCTCATGAATCCCGAAAACATTTTCAGTTTCGTTTTAGAAATAGTTGTTTAATTATTTCACAAGTGTCTCCCATAAAACACTTCAAGTTCATCAAGTGGGTGCCAAGCACTCCTAAGTTTTCAAGTTCATCAGAGAGGTGCATAGCACTCATAAGGTTGTCAGCATTGTTTTTCATTAAGTTATTCAGTGTGACCCAAACGGGTTCACGGTAAATGGGTTAGTGACACTCACCATTGGTTGCACTGCTACACTTGCTAAGTAATCCAAGTATTGTTTGCTTATCAAAGACCTAAGAACACGTTTAGGTCTTAAGTATTAGTTTTGTGTCTAATCTTTAACTTACGTCACTATGGCCCATAACATAGCACGTTGGAACTATGACACGACATACCGACACACGACACCGATGGTTGATCATAACGAGGGTTCACATAACTCAGAAATCGAAGCATGTTTCATTATTGCATAATCATGTAAGTCATGGCATAACATTTAGGTAAGTTGCACAAGTTTGGGTTTTGGGTCAGGTCACAGTTTCGCTACACAGTTTCGCTATAGTTTCGCTAAGCAGTTTCGCTACGCAGTTTCGCTATGTGCACGGGCAGCACTTTTGCTAGGGCATACCCGATGACACAGTTTCGCTAGCTAGTTTCGCTCGAAACTGATGGCACAGTTTCGCTAGCATAGCTTCGCTCGAAACTGCTTTGAACTTTCGTTCAGGTTGGTTCACTCGGTAGTTTCGTTCGAGCAGGTCTACTTAGTTTCGCCGGCGACACTATAGTTTCGCTATATAGTATCGCTGGATGCATTTTCAAACAGTTTCGCTGTATGGTTTCGCCCAGAGAACACACAGTGTCGCTGGTCGCGGAAAACTCACAAATCAGCCTAAAAATCAATCTAACAGCTTCCATACTTCATGTGATTCAATATTTAGCATGCATAATCATTTACCAACATTAAACAGTAAGTTTTAACACTTTAAACATGGATTTTCATCATCAAATCACCAAAACACATTTTAAACCTAAAATGACCTAATTAGCATAAATCTTCATTATGGAATGATTTTACACCTAAAGTTGCAGACTTTATAACATATCTAGCATTCCTAAGCATCATATCAGAAGATCAATTGATTTTATGAAGATCTAAGCATGCTTTAAAGTAAAACACATAGAAAATGCATGAAAATGGTTTTGGAGACTCACGGTTTGATCTAGGATCCGAATGGGTGATGTCTCGAGGCTGAGATCACGACGGCTCGTGGTGTTTCTCGGCTGACTAGAAGTTTCAGGAGAGTGTGTGTGTGTTTTTGAGAAAATGGTGCAAGTAATGAGGGTTCTAGGGTTTTATAAAATATATATATCAGGGGCTAGTTTCGCTGGCAGTTTCGCTGGCCAGGCGAAACTAACTCTGTGAATCAAGAGTTTAGCTACCGAGCGAATCTACAGTTTCGCCCGGTAGTTTTGCTGGCAACCAAAAGTGGCCAATTTTACATTCTAAGCAAGATAAGCACGATTCATGAATTTGTCATGCTATTAATAATACTAAATCATGCGTTTAAATCACATTGCACATAATAACTATAAATAAATGAACACATAACACATATGGGCGGGTTCGGTGATCAACCTAAGGTCGTGGACGTATTCGGCCTAGTTAAGCATTAGTTACTAAGTTAACACTTATAACGTAACTAACGGAGATTGTCTAACGGAAGTTAACCTTGGAATTCTCGGATGTCACATCATCCCCTTGTAAATGGAATTTTCGTCCCGAAAATTATTCTTGCGTTGTAGCGTTCGCAGCCTCAGCTGTCGTTGTTGCTGTTGTTACTGGGGAAAGAAAGCAAAAGTTTTAGGGTCGCCACATCCTCCTCCTGTTAAAGGAATTTTGGTCCCCAAAATTAAATCATACCTTGAGTTTCCGTGGACGTTTGCCCGAACAAGTGAGGATACTTTTTCTTCATTTGATCCTCTCGTTCCCAAGTATATTCAGGTCCACGCTTTGAGCTCCATCGAACTTTGACGATCGGAATCTTGCTACGTTTGAGGGCTTTCTCCTCGCGTCCCATGATTTCTACCGGTTGCTCGATAAATCTCAAATGTTCGTCAATTTCCAATTCCTCCAAAGGAATTATTTCGGTGTCTTCAGCCAGACATTTCTTCAAGTTCGAGACGTGAAACACGTTGTGAACTCCATCGAGTTCGGCAGGGAGTCGTAATCGGTAGGCCACCGGGCCTACTTCCCCAATGATTTCAAATGGACCGATATAGCGAGGATTCAACGTTCCATGCTTTCCGAAGCGTATCACTCCTTTCCAGGGAGATATTCCCTTCAATAGTACCTTGTCGTCTACTTCGAACTTCAAAGGTTTACGGCGTTTGTCGGCATAGCTCGTTTGCCTGTCACGTGCTGCGGCTATCCGTTTTCTGATTTGAATAATCCGTTCAGTTGTATCGTGAATGATTTCCGGTCCGGTGAGTCCTTTTTCACCCGTTTCGGCCCAACACACGGGCGATCTACATCTTCTGCCATAAAGAGCTTCAAAAGGTGCTGCACCGATGCTCGTGTGATAACTGTTGTTGTAGGAGAACTCCACCAACGGAAGGTGAGCCTCCCAGTCTTTACCAAAGTCGAGAACGCAAGCTCGGAGCATGTCTTCCAAAGTCTGAATAGTTCGTTCCGTCTGACCATCGGTCTGCGGGTGATAAGCTGTACTCATATCCAGTCTGGTTCCCAGTGCTTCTTGCATAGATTGCCACAGTCGGGAAGTAAATCGAGGATCTCGGTCGGAGATAATGGTCTTAGGCACCCCATGAAGTGCCACGATTCGATCAATATACAGCTTTGTTAACTTATCCATATTATCATTCTCCCTCATTGGAATAAAGTGTGCAGATTTGGTTAGTCGATCAATGATAACCCAAATCGCATCCGGTCGATTCGATCGATGAGGTAGTCCCGTTACGAAATCCATGGAGATATCCTCCCATTTCCATTCTGGGATCTTTGGTTGTTGCAATAATCCAGAAGGCTTTTGGTACTCGATCTTGACTCTTGAGCATGTTAAACACCTAGCCACATATCGCGCAATGTCAGCTTTCATATTCGGCCACCAATACAAGTTCTTCAAATCATGGTACATTTTGTCCGATCCAGGGTGCACCAAATACCTTGATTTGTGAGCCTCGTCCATCACGAGCTCACGGAGATTTCCAAGTAAAGGAACCCAAATTCTGTCATTGTAATATCTGAGTCCGTCGGACTTGATTTCAGAATTCCCATCCACCCCTC
>JBCNJP010000003.1:51824027-51847049 GCA_039602395.1 Deinandra increscens subsp. villosa | reverse complement strand
TAGGTAAGTTGCACAAGTTTGGGTTTTGGGTCAGGTCACAGTTTCGCTACACAGTTTCGCTACAGTTTCGCTAAGCAGTTTCGCTACGCAGTTTCGCTATGTGCACGGGCAGCACTTTCGCTAGGGCATACCCGATGACACAGTTTCGCTAGCTAGTTTCGCTCGAAACTGATGGCACAGTTTCGCTAGCATAGCTTCGCTCGAAACTGGTTTGAACTTTCGTTCAGGTTGGTTCGCTCGGTAGTTTCGTTCGAGCAGGTCTACTTAGTTTCGCCGGCGACACTATAGTTTCGCTATATAGTATCGCTGGATGCATTTTCAAACAGTTTCGCTGTATGGTTTCGTCCAGAGAACACAAAGTGTTGCTGGTCGCGGAAAACTCACAAATCAGCCTAAAAATCAATCAAACAGCTTCCATACTTCATGTGATTCAATATTTAGCATGCATAATCATTTACCAACATTAAACAGTAAGTTTTAACACTTTAAACATGGATTTTCATCATCAAATCACCAAAACACATTTTAAACCTAAAATGACCTAATTAGCATAAATCTTCATTATGGCATGATTTTACACGTAAAGTTGCAGACTTTATAACAGATCTAGCATTCCTAAGCATCATATCAGAAGATCAATTGATTCTATGAAGATCTAAGCATGCTTTAAAGTAAAACACATAGAAAATGCATGAAAATGGTTTTGGAGACTCACGGTTTGATCTAGGATCCGAATGGGTGATGTCTCGAGGCTGAGATCACGACGGCTCGGGGTGTTTCTCGGCTGACCAGAAGTTTCAGGAGAGTGTGTGTGTTTTTGAGAAAATGCTGCAAGTAATGAGGGTTCTAGGGTTTTATAAAATATATATATATCAGGGGCTAGTTTCGCTGGCAGTTTCGCTGGCCAGGCGAAACTAACTCTGTGAATCAAGAGTTTAGCTACCGAGCGAATCTACAGTTTCGCCCGGTAGTTTCGCTGGCAACCAAAAGTGGCCAATTTTACATTCTAAGCAAGATAAGCACGATTCATGAATTTGTCATGCTATTAATAATACTAAATCATGCGTTTAAATCACATTGCACATAATAACTATAAATAAATGAACACATAACACATATGGGCGGGTTCGGTGATCAACCAAAGGTCGTGGACGTATTCGGCCTAGTTAAGCATTAGTTACTAAGTTAACACTTATAACGTAACTAACGGAGATTGTCTAACGGAAGTTAACCTTGGAATTCTCGGATGTCACATTTAGCGGACTTGTTGGAGCTTAGCGGACTTGTTTTCCGTTAGCGAACTTGTTTTCTGGGTCTTCTTTTGAGGCTTTTTCGGAGGATTTTGAACGTTAAAGGTTGTAGAGCTTCGAGCTACGAGTTCATGTAGAGGCTAGATTATGAGGCTTGTAATATTAAAAATGTTGGGCTGGGCTTAGAGGGTTTCATTAGTTTAGTAGACTAGTTTGGTTATTGTATGTAGGCTAGTTTAGGGTTGGGCTTGAGTTTACTATTGGGTTTATGACTCAAGAGGCCCAATAGTAAACCCATTGGGGTGCCTATATAAACCCCAATGGTTCTCCTTGTAAGGGGTTGCTGATTACGATTTTGAGAGGAGCCTCAAGGTGTTTACGATCGTAATCGTAATCAAGAGAGAGAGAAGAGTGTTTACGATTTCTTATTTTGTACCCGACAAGTTTTCTTGTGTGCAAAGATCAGGTTTTTATAATTTATATTAATCGTTTTCTAGTATTCTCCTCATCTCTTATCTTGAATCAATCAATCACTTGGATTCCACACTCGTGATTGATAGAATATCGTGAACGGTTGTTGTTTTCGGACCAACAATTGGTATCAGAGCTATGTATTATCCCCTCTATAGAGGGGATAATAAGTATCATTCGAAGGGAACTCGAGGATGATACTTATTATCTAATGAAAAGACTTCCATAATGCATAGTATCTGAAGGGAACACGAAGATAATATGTATTATCTCAGGGGAAGTCCTTAGCTGAGGGGAAGTTATCAGCTAAGGAGAAGTCTTTAGAGGTCTTGGGTTCAGGGGAAGTTTTATAGAAAACCCGTAATCTATATTAGGGTTTTTGGTTAAAATAATGTTAATTTGAATCAACTGAACAGATGATAATTACCTTCTAACCCAAAGACCAGTCATCAAATGTCTGGTGGAGTATATTTTTTCAAATGTGTGTTAGACAGGTTGATGATAGAAAGATGCTGCTGATGCTGCTGCTGCTCAAAGTTAAAGAACCATCCGGACAAGACTTCCATCTGGAAAAGCAACTGTTCAGGGGAAGTTGTTGGTGTCTTTACAAGTTTTCAAAAGCTTCAAAAGAGCTTCAAAGAAGATGTTCACATGTTTAGGGGAAGCTGAAGATTTCATGTCGATCTTTGATGAAGAAAATGAAGCAGAGAGCAGTCAAAGATCATGATGACCCAAGATCAACAACCAAGTTCTTCAAAGTTAGAGGTGTTCAAACTTTTTACCCTCTAATTTTTGGAGATTCAAGACAGTTACCGAAGATTCAGCAAGAACCAGTTCTTTCAACATAAGCAAGTCAATGAGAATCCTCCATTTCATTAACTTGTTCATTTCAAGAAGTTCGAGCTGATGCTGATCAAGAGGAAGTTCCAAGTGCCCGTCATGAAACCCATTGAAGATTTCTGCGGAAAGAATCTTCATCAACATTTATGCCAGCCAGTCAAGAAGAAGAATTTCAAAGATCAAAGACATTTAATATCACAAGCCTAGGGGAAGATTGTAGAGGTTAGATTATGAGGCTTGTAATATTAAAAATGTTGGGCTGGGCTTAGAGGGTTTCATTAGTTTAGTAGACTAGTTTGGTTATTGTATGTAGGCTAGTTTATGGTTGGGCTTGAGTTTACTATTGGGTTTATGACTCAAGAGGCCCAATAGTAAACCCATTGGGGTGCCTATATAAACTCCAATGGTTCTCCTTGTAAGGGGTTGCTGATTACGATTTTGAGAGGAGCCTCAAGGTGTTTACGATCGTAATCGTAATCAAGAGAGAGAGAAGAGTGTTTACGATTTCTTATTTTGTACCCGACAAGTTTTCTTGTGTGCAAAGATCAAGTTTTTATCATTTATATTAATCGTTTTCTAGTATTCTCCTCATCTCTTATCTTGAATCAATCAATCACTTGGATTCCGCACTCGTGATTGATAGAATATCGTGAACGGTTGTTATTTTCGGACCAACAGTTCAACGAGCTAAGAATCGTCAAATTTGGTCGAGATTTGAAGGAAATATGAAGAAAATACGGTTTTCCGGCGAGCTAGCAATTTTCCGGCAAGGTCACGATTTTTTCCGGTCGTGTTTAGGGTTACGCAGGTTTTAAAATGATGACAATGACATGCACTTTGCTGATTGGCTGACAAGGAATTATCTCCATTTTTGTCGGTTTCAACAACATAGCTTTTTCGTTGTCTCATTTTCATTGGTAGCTGAAAGCGTGTGGGACCCAGGTAAGTGAAGAGAGCCGTTGAATGCTTGTCGCTTTCTGCTCTCAATTTGCTGAAAAAACAACCACGTAAGACCCTTTTCTTTTAATGATGCATTGGTTTTCTTTTCTTTATTATTGGATGAATTCCTCGTGGGTCCCAACTCAAATGGAGAAAACCGTGAATGGATTCAAATCTGGTACATTCTGATTGGCTGGTCAATCCCTCACACGGTTCGCCGCCTTTAAACCCTTGGATTTTATTTCTCTCAGCCGTTAGATGAGAATTGAAGCTGATTTTTGATTGGTTGGAAATTCTAGACACGGATTGTGCTTTTATGGGGATTAAATCTGATTGGTTCCTTTATTTTTCACAAGGATTATTGCTTTTTCTTAGAGATTTAATTTCACCAATTAAATTTTCAGCATTTTAGTTAAATGCGGGGTATTTTTATTAGTCTTTCACGAGACTAACGGAGACAACGCTTCAACGGAATTGCGGGAAATTTTTATTGGTCTAGGATTAATTCTAAATATATTGGGGTTCTCGTTTATTGAGGTCGCGCGCAACGTTTGCTATCGATCACTGACGGGTTAGCTTTATTATCCAGTTAATTACAAAGCTTTCTCGTTATGTCTCACGGTTTTTATTTGTAGCTGATGCAGTGCTGATGTCAGCTAACCGGATTAACTGGAATCTCAGTTAATTATTGGAATCCGTTAAATCTCTCGGATAGCCGTTACTTGTCGAAAATTGACGGAATTTTTCTGATTGAGCCGTTTTCACCAGTATTTCTCAGAATTCTTCACGGAATTTATTTCCGATCTCATTTTTCTTCGCCCAAAATTACGAAGACTCCGGTTTTGATTATTTTTCGCTCGGATCTCAATTTTTCTCAGATTTGACAATTATCTTTATTTTTCACATCCAACCTAGTCACGCGGAACACAAGATTTATTTATGGATCATTCACAACTGTCAGCATCCGGCTTCCGGTTTTTCGCAAGATTGTCCAATTTCAAGATTGTTTATCTGGTTCCTCTAGGCAACCGATCGCGACGGTTCGACTCTCCGCATCTGTTTTTACGCTTCCGACTTGATGTTTTTGGAGAGATTTAGAGAAATAAGAGAAATTATTATGGATTTGGATATCGGGTCGATTATTCGGAGTTGGAGCATGTTCGATGATTGATTGGTTTATCTGATTCAGTTTGTTGCGGTTATGACTCCGAGATGTAGCATTTTCTTAGTATTTCTAGAACACCTCTAACAGAGGGACAAATAGTCAATTTTGAAAGAACGTATCACATGTGACTGTGATGATGAACCTACATTTTGAGTCATTTGAAAGATTGGAACAAAACGTTTTTGTTTTAAGAAACATGTAGGCTCAACTTCATCAAAAACTCTGCCTTGTTCATTAACGAACATTTGTTTGGCAGGTTTACCAAAAACTGGTTTCTTGTGAAACCGTTGAGATGAAGCACCAGACAGTGGACAATCCTTTGCCATATGCCCTGTTCGGCGGCAAATATAACATATTTGTTTTGTTTTGTCCCACTTTTGAGGTACCTGTGAAGAACAAACATGAATATCTCGAGCATGCTCAGAATTAGAATCATATACCTGATGCATGTGATCATGTACCCATTTGGATGTTGGGCTTCGAGATTGAGAACCATCAGAAGAAACTTTATCTTTCACAAATACTTCAGAAATCTTCCGAGCATCGACACAATGAAGAGGAAACACTTTGTCTGAGAAAACCTGGTCAGAACCTTTAAGCTTGTAGAAACGCTCCAGTTGAACCTTCTCAGCTTTAAAGACATCCTTCTTCACTTGTTTCATCTTTAAATTCTTCAAATCTTGTGAAGATGATACTGAAACCTCCTCAGCTTTCACATTCTTTGCTTTAAATCCCAAACCTACATGCTTTCCAACAAGTTTCTCCTCAAAATTAGAATTTTGGTGTCTATCTTTCGCCAACCTTGAAAATTCAGCTTTGACTTCATTTATATGCTTTTGCTCATAGAAGATCCTCTCATTAAAAGCAGGTTGAGAACAAATCTTGTCGCTTGATGTAGCAGATTTCTCATTGTCAGCAGAGGACGAACCAGAAACAAAAATTGGAGCAGGGGAAATCTCAGATTTCTTGCCTTTCTTTTTCTTAGGCTTCTTATTTTTCTTCGTCTTCACAACCTTATCTTCTTCTTGAACCGACGATAAAAACTTTGAATAATCACAATCTTCCACTTGTTCCTTCACATCTTTGAATGCTTCTTTTTGATTTGAGAGGGTGGTGATGCAGTTTTATCGAACATCCTTTCAAAATTTTCATCTTTAGCCAAAAAGCTCGTAAATACTTGAGAATTTAAAACATTGTTCAGCAATAGATTAGCATCAATAACTTGAATCTTAAGATCAGAAACTTGCTTTTGAGCTTCAGCTAACTCTTTCTCATTTGCTATCAATCGCTTCGCAACTTTATGTGTTTTAAATTTTTGCATGCGAAGATTTTCCCTGCCTTCAAAATATTATTTCTTCAATTTATCCTCATTCCGCTTCTGAATTTCTAAATTAGCAGCTTGAACTTTGTTCACACTTACTAACTCCCTCTTTTCATCTAACAACTTCTCCATATCAACTTGATATGCTTTAATCTTAGCAGCAGCTTCTTCAGCATCCTTTGTAAGCAAATCAAGCTTGATTTTGGATTTTTCAAACAGATTCTGAAAATCATTAGCAGTATCCTCTGCATCATCCTTCCATTTCCTAACTTTTTCCACCAACTCATCCCTTTCTTCACCAATCTTAGTTTTTTCAGCTTCAACATCCCTTTTATCTTGTTTTGAAATCTCTAAAGCTTCATTCAACAATTTGACCTCGGTAATCAAACAGTCATTCTTCAAAACCAATTCCTTTTCATGTTATTTAGAACTCTTCAAGTCTGAAGTAATCAAATTGAATTCCTTAGAAAGCTTTTGAACTTTACTCAACAACGATGCATTTTCTTTCAATAAACTCTCCAAATTTTCAGCAGATTCAAAAGAAATTGGTGTTGTTGAACTTGGTGTTGAACTTGTATCTGAATTAGTATCTGAACAATAATCTTCTTATTGATCATGAGTAACTATTAAAGCTGATGAATCATATCCAAATTGTTCACCCCAATCATAAACCGCATCATGTTGAATAGTTAAAGCTGTTAACTTGCTTGTGTTACTAGAAGATGGTTGAGAAAAACCAAGCTTGCTTGATTGAGAAACACCAGACTTGTTAACATGTTCCTGTTGACATTCCCGAGCAAAATGCCCAAGCTTTGAACATTTGTAACATTTTAACTGTAACTTATCAAATCCCAATTTCTCATTAAAATCAGAAATATTTCTTCCATGTTTCTTGAAAAAACCTTTTTGATTTTTGACTTAGCATAGAAATCAGAAATATTTCTTCCATATCATGTCTTATTCCTATTTTGGTATTTTTCATTTCGGGATTTTTAGCTCCGAGTAGAAAAGGACCAGAGAAACTTTCTAGTTATGAATCAGGTATAGAACCAATAGGTGACGCTTGGTTACAATTTAGAACCCGCTATTATATGTTTGCTCTAGTTTTTGTTGTTTTTGATGTGGAAACGGTTTTTCTTTATCCATGGGCAATGAGTTTCGATGTATTAGGTGTATCTATATTTGTAAAAGCTTAATTTTTGTGCTTATCTAAATTGTTGGTTTAGTTTATGCCACGATCCGAAGATCTCCAAGAACAGTACTATAAGAATCTGTTTTGATGAAGCTTATTCCGTCGATAAGCTAATTTTATAAAAAGAAACAAGGTCCATTAGTTTCATGGGTATCTGGTAACCATGTATGTACGGGTAGAATCGGCAATTTGACAGCAAAAGTAATAAAAAATCCAATATAGAATGTGATTTCCAAAGCCACAGGATACGACTGATTAACTAATGTTTCAAAATTTAATGTCGGTTCCTTAGAACCATATAGACCGACGCCCAGAACTCCCATTAAGAGAAAAATGGAACCCCCCCCCCCCCCCTCGCCGTGTACAAAATAAATTTTGTGGCTGAGTAGAGACGTTTCTTTCCTCCCCACATGGATAGAAGTAGATCAACTGGAATTAATTCTAATTCCCACATGATGAAAAAAAGTAAAAGGTCCCGAGAAGAAAATGATCCTATTTGACCACGGTACATTGCTAACATCAAGAAATGGAATAATCGAGATCCCGAGTAACAGGCCAGGCCGCTAATGTAGCTAAATTAGTGATAGATCATGTTAATAAAACGGATCCTATAGACAGTCCATCTATTCCTAATTTCCAACGGAAATCAAAAAAATCGATCCATTTATAGTCTTCTAGTAGTTGGATTAATGGATCATCCAATTGGAAATGATAACAGAATGCATAGGTTGTTAGAAGAAGTTCTAACATGCATATACATATAGTATACCACCTAATTACCCTATTTCCTTTATGGGGAAGAAAGAAATTAAGGAACCTGCAAATATTGGTAAAACTACAATTATTGTTAACCAAGGAAATTTGTTCATGGTAAAGACAAGATACACTTGGACAAGAAAAACCTGTGCTAAAAAATATCTTATTTTTTGGGCACAGGTTTTGGAGGTAAAAATAAGTGGACACAAGTAGGGGTTTATGTAATGTATTAATAAGTTATACCCATGTTGCGGGTTGTTTCATGCCATAAAGAAACTCGAACACTCAAGAAATCTGTTGGGCAGGCGGATTCACATCTCTTACAACCAACAAAATCCTCTGTTCTTGGAGCAGAAGCTATTTGTTTGGCTTTACACCCGTCCCATGGTATCATTTCTAATACATCCGTAGGACAGCCTCGGACACATTAGGTACACCCGACACATGTATCATAAATCTTTACTGAATGCGACATTGGATCTATCCATTTTTGAACGCGATAAAGTTTCAATCTAGTAAATTGATAAATGAATTATATTAGTACTAGATGAATCGATGAGTTCCCCGAGTTTTTATTAATCTATTTCTGGATTGAAAGTGCCAAAATACTTTGATTTCTTATCTTTGTGATAACATGATCATATCTTACGTGGCAGACATGCTAATTTGAATTAATTTATAAAAATCATAAATTATATGATAATATTACTTATTCAATAAATTCGATTGATTTATACGAGTTGATTTTCTGTTACGATAAATTGATGAAACAATAGCGAGTCCAATAGCGGCTTCACCAGTTGCAATAGCTATAACAAAAATCAAAAAAAAATGGCTCCTTTTAATTGACGACTATCAAAAAAAACTCAGAAAATGTTACAAAATTTAGATTAACTTCATTTAATATAAGTTCAAGATACAGAAGAGCCTTAACCATATTTGGACTTGTAATCAATCCATATAGACCGACAGAAAATAAATAGGCACTCAAAACAAGTACATGTTCGAGCATCATTAACCAACTCCTTATCAATCTCGATTCATTTCAATATGAACAACAATTTAACCAATTGGATTGACTAGAATATAACGAGTAATGGAATAAAGGAATATATTGGGAATAGATCGAACTAAAAAAGAATTTCTATTTTATATACAAAGTCAAATAGAAAAAAGGAAATATATGTGATAGCTCATAACAAGGTTTTTCCAGTTCTAAAAACTTATTCTTGACGAGCTACAGCAATTGCGCCAATTAACGCAACTAAAAGAATTATTGAAATAAATTCAAACGGAATTAAAAAATCTGTTGATAAATGAATCTCAATTTGTTGACTATTACTTATCAGATCTTGCTCTATAATCTGGTTTGGTTTTGTAGTCCAAATAATCCCGTACCATGACGTATCTGGAATAGTAGTATTTAGTGAAACAAAAATACTTGTACATACCGCGGAAGTTACTCCATCTCCCACGGTCCAAAGACGGAAATCTTTGGAATATTCTGAACCATTTATGAACATCACAGCAAAAATGATTAAAACAATTATGGCTCCTACGTAAATAAGGAGCTGCGCAGCAGCTACAAAATGGGAGTTCGATAGAATATAGAATAACGATATACAAACAAAAACCAATCCCAAAGAAAAGGCAGAATAAATGGGATTGGCAAGTAATACTACTCCCAGACCCCCTAATATAAGACCCAATCCCAGAAAGACTAAAAGAAAATCTTGTATTAGTCCAGGTAAATCCATTATATATAGAAATAAGAGATAAATAAATCAAAATCTTGCATAACTTTATTGACCCGGTCAGGAAAAAAGAAGTAACTCTACTTTTTATAATAGTTCTTAATTATTCAATTTTAAAAATTCAATTTTCATGGATATCAATTGATGTAGATATAGTTATTGGCCTAATCTCTCGAAAGAGTAATTTGAGTCTATATATTTTCAAATCATCTATATGGACTATAGAAAAGAAATCTATTTTTAATATTAATATAAATTCAATATGAATATAAATTCAAACACAATTATTGCCCCCTAATCAATATAATTATATATATTTACAATAACAAATTGGGGTCATACACTCATTTACTACTATTCATATGTGCACTAATAGGAACATGACACGTGTCATGTTCCACCATTAATAACATGACACGTGCTCATGTTCAATCGATAATAGATTGGTTACGTGGCCTGACACGTGTCCACGTGTCATATGTAGGTCAATACTTTTACGACACATGGTCATGTGTTAGGTCACGTATGACGATACGTGGCTACGTGTCAGGCCAATGTTTTTACGACACGTAGTTAACTTTTAATTCACTTTTAGAGTTTTCGACTTTGACCACGGCGTATAACATGACACGTGTCATGTTCAATCAATAATAGATTGGTTACGTGGCGTGACACGTGTCCACGTGTCATATGTAGGTCAATGCTTTTGCGACACGTGGTCATGTGTTAGGTCACGTATGACGATACGTGGCTACGTGTTAGGCCAATGTTTTTACGACACGTGGTTAACTTTTAATTAACTTTTAGAGTTTTCGACTGTGACCACGGCGTTTCGGAAAATGGGTGGCCCGCCGCGAAGCGCGGGCGGGTCACCATCTTGTTATGAATATAATTGTAGTTATTCACCAAACAAAAACCTTCATTCTTTTAGATCAAAATGAGTTCTTAAGTTTTTTTTTCAGGCAAATTTAAAATTGTTCGAATTGTGTAATCGTCAATAATTGACATTGGTAACTGACCCAAAGCAATTTGATTATAATTCAGTTCGTGACGATCATAAGTAGAAAATTCATATTCTTTAGTCATTGATAAACAATTTGTTGGACAATACTCAACGCAATTACCACAAAATATACATGTTCCAAAATCAATACTATAATTAAGCAATCGGTTCTTTCTAATATTAGTTTCCAATTTCCAATGAACAACGGGTAGATCTATAGGACATACACGAACACATACTTCACAAGCAATGCATTTATCAAATTCAAAGTGGATTCGGCCGTGGAAACGCTCGGATGTGATCAGTTTTTCTTAGGGGTATTGAATAGTTACAGGTAAACGATTTCGTTGTTTACCTGTAACCATGTATGTAGGGGTAGAATCGACAACTGAATATGTCCAAATATGATACTTGGGCAATTAGTCAGTTTTCTTATACATACCATTTTTTTTACAAAAAGTATTGCGGAAAATGAAACAAGGTTCATTAGTTTCATTTTTTACTTTTATTGTCATTATTTCTGGTTTATCTGATTTCATCCATTTGAAGAAAAAAAAATGTCTTGCTTTTACTGCTATACCCGGATTTACTCCATGTATTGCTTGACGTAAAACAGATAGTGGATTTGTTTCTGTCTTTTGTTGAATCTTTTTCACGGCTCGATAGATAATTTGATAAGCCAATGATTTTTTAACGTGTTTCAGAATACGGTTAACCAACATGTTAACTAATCGATTACGATAAATTGGATCGGATTTTGAAGTTTTTTCTTCTGTAGTACCTCGACGTGACATGAGCGTGAAAGGGGTTCAAGATCGTTAGCGGTTCAAAAGTACTTATCGTTCTCATTCACTACTCTTTATACAAATGGATCTAAGCGGAAATGGATCACATGTCACATGTGACATATATGATACATGTACAAATGAGCATCTTTGAGCAAGGAATCCCCATTTGAATGATTCACAATCGATATTTTTATTCATATTGAAACTTACAAAGTTCTTCGTTTGGCAAATTCTAGGACCTGGATGAGGCTTTGTAATACACGTTCAATTGACATAGACCCACGTTATCTAGTAAAATGAAAATGAGGATTAGACGAATAGTTGGGATAGCTCAGTTGGTAGAGCAGAGGACTGAAAATCCTTGTGTCACCAGTTCAAATCTGGTTCCTGACACATGATTAATTTGTATGAGTCTCTATTCTACTAATTCATTGACATGAATACATATACATTAAGTATTTTCCAAATTTGAGAATTCCAATGAATCCCTAATTTTATTGTAATCAACTTCGATTCTTGAATAATCCACATCACTTCTGCTTCTATTGTAACAAAAGATTCCCCTTTTATGTGGAAAAGGTCCGTATCAATAATTATGATTTTACGTATGGACAATTTCTCAATATCTTGTTTATTCGCAACAAAATATTTTCTTTGTGCGTCGGTAAAAAAAACATGCTTTTTGGGGGAGAGATACTATTTCAGCAATCGAGTCACATGTATCTAACATATTCATACCTAAGGCTTTTCCACAAAGTGGTGACGAAACGTATAACTTGTACAAATCTTTCCATTTTCCAAGTTGATCCAATCAATTCGTTTGTAGAGCTATTTACTCGATCGCAGACATTTCTGGAACACCTCTAACAGAGGGACAAATAGTCAATTTTGAAAGAACGTATCACATGTGACTGTGATGATGAACCTACATTTTGAGTCATTTAAAAGATTGGAACAAAACGTTTTTGTTTTAAGAAACATGTAGGCTCAACTTCATCAAAAACTCTGCCTTGTTCATTAACGAACATTTGTTTGGCAGGTTTACCAAAAACTGGTTTCTTGTGAAACCGTTGAGATGAAGCACCAGACAGTGGACAATCCTTTGCCATATGCCCTGTTCGGCGGCAAATATAACATATTTGTTTTGTTTTGTCCCACTTTTGAGGTACCTGTGAAGAACAAACATGAATATCTCGAGCATGCTCAGAATTAGAATCATATACCTGATGCATGTGATCATGTACCCATTTGGATGTTGGGCTTCGAGATTGAGAACCATCAGAAGAAACTTTATCTTTCACAAATACTTCAGAAATCTTCCGAGCATCGACACAATGAAGAGGAAACACTTTGTCTGAGAAAACCTGGTCAGAACCTTTAAGCTTGTAGAAACGCTCCAGTTGAACCTTCTCAGCTTTAAAGACATCCTTCTTCACTTGTTTCATCTTTAAATTCTTCAAATCTTGTGAAGATGATACTGAAACCTCCTCAGCTTTCACATTCTTTGCTTTAAATCCCAAACCTACATGCTTTCCAACAAGTTTCTCCTCAAAATTAGAATTTTGGTGTCTATCTTTCGCCAACCTTGAAAATTCAGCTTTGACTTCATTTATATGCTTTTGCTCATAGAAGATCGTCTCATTAAAAGCAGGTTGAGAACAAATCTTGTCGCTTGATGTAGCAGATTTCTCATTGTCAGTAGAGGACGAACCAGAAACAAAAATTGGAGCAGGGGAAATCTCAGATTTCTTGCCTTTCTTTTTCTTAGGCTTCTTATTTTTCTTCGTCTTCACAACCTTATCTTCTTCTTGAACCGACGATAAAAACTTTAAATAATCACAATCTTCCACTTGTTCCTTCACATCTTTGAATGCTTCTTTTTGATTTGAGAGGGTGGTGATGCAGTTTTATCGAACATCCTTTCAAAATTTTCATCTTTAGCCAAAAAGCTCGTAAATACTTGAGAATTTAAAACATTGTTCAGCAATAGATTAGCATCAATAACTTGAATCTTAAGATCAGAAACTTGCTTTTGAGCTTCAGCTAACTCTTTCTCATTTGCTATCAATTGCTTCGTAACTTTATGTGTTTTAAATTTTTGCATGCGAAGATTTTCCCTGCCTTCAAAATATTCTTTCTTCAATTTATCCTCATTCCGCTTCTGAATTTCTAAATTAGCAGCTTGAACTTTGTTCACACTTACTAACTCCCTCTTTTCATCTAACAACTTCTCCATATCAACTTGATATGCTTTAATCTTAGCAGCAGCTTCTTCAGCGTCCTTTGTAAGCAAATCAAGCTTGATTTTGGATTTTTCAAACAGATTCTGAAAATCATTAGCAGTATCCTCTGCATCATCCTTCCATTTCTTAACTTTTTTCACCAACTCATCCCTTTCTTCACTAATCTTAGTTTTTTCAGCTTCAACATCCGTTTTATCTTGTTTTGAAATCTCTAAAGCTTCATTCAACAATTTGACCTCGGTAATCAAACAATTATTCTTCAAAACCAATTCCTTTTCATGTTATTTAGAACTCTTCAAGTCTGAAGTAATCAAATTGAATTCCTCAGAAAGCTTTTGAAGTTTACTCAACAACGATGCATTTTCTTTCAATAAACTCTCCAAATTTTCAGCAGATTCAAAAGAACTTGGTGTTGTTGAACTTGGTGTTGAACTTGTATCTGAATTAGTATCTGAACAATAATCTTCTTGTTGATCATGAGTAACTATTAAAGCTGATGAATCATATCCAAATTATTCACCCAAATCATAAACCGCATTATGTTGAATAGTGAAAGTTGTTATCTTGCTTGTGTTACTAGAAGATGGTTGAGAAAAACCAGGCTTGCTTGATTGAGAAACACCAGACTTGTTAACATGTTCCTGTTGACATTCCCGAGCAAAATGCCCAAGCTTTGAACATTTGTAACATTTTAACTGTAACTTATCAAATCCCAATTTCTCATTAAAATCATAAATATTTCTTCCATGTTTCTTGAAAAAACTTTTTTGATTTTTGACTTAGCATAGCAAATTGCCAAGACAAATCCAATTCCTCCTATTGATCGTCATCAAGTGCATCACAGATCATCTCGAGTCATTTTTGCATCACCAACATTCTTGATAATCAAGCCAAACGATGATGAAATCAAAGCAGGAATCATTTTGGCATAATCATCTGTTGATTCAGCAGAAAAAGCATTCTGACTTGATGAATTTGGATTTGTAAAACTACAACCCCGTGAGGAATTGTTATCTGAATTTCCAGACCCTCCAATCATGAAAGCAATACTTGGGGCAGAACTTATATTTGGCTTTGCTTTAGCATTCATACTTGCAGTATTCTCACCATGATACAACTCTGGATTTTATAGAGTAGCAGTTGACTTCTTTGAGTTTACCATTTCCATTTCCCGAGAATGAAGTTTTCCAGTAAGCTCGTGAAATGTCAATGTTGAGTATTCATTTATCATGAGTGAGTAGCAAAACATAATTTTCCCATTTTTCAGGTAATGCTTCCATAATTTTATCTTTCAAATCAGCATCAGTTTTCTCAATCCCAACAACCTTCAATTCACTTATCAAGTGTGAAAACCTTGAAACAAGAGCAGTAATGTTCTCATTGTCATAATATTGAAAATTATCAAATTCTTTATTCAACACTTTCTTCCGACTCTTCTTGTAATCATCATTTCCTTCACATCTTGCTGAGAGAGCACCCACAATTGCTTAGACTTCTTGCAAGTACTAAATTAATGAAGCAACTCAGTGGGTAATGTCATTGTAAGATAACCGAAATCTTTTTGTTCAAGTTCGTACGATTTCCTTTCAGCAATACTAAAGGTATGAACTTCCTTGAAATCTCCCGCATCATTCGGGTGTTGATAAAGTTTCTTGATCGAAATCCACAAATCGATATCATTCGTACTAATATAAGCCGAAAATTGTTGCTTCCATTTCTGATAATCTTCTAACTTCAACAATTTGGGAACTTTCTGACTTGTTCTAATTTCGTTTATCGAAGTTCAACATGGTTTGCATTGCACTTTGGATCGCAGCAAACGCTTGATATTCCGACATCGTTGAAAATTTTTGAATTCTGGTGGCCGAACTCTATCCGAACCTCAATACTAAGTCCGAACCCCCTCCGAACTCGTTCCGAACCTCAATCAATAGTCTGAACCCTTCCTGAACAGTCCCAAACTCTGTCCGAACACTAACTCACTCCGAAACTTAGACCAAACAATGAGCTTGGACCGAACTCTCACAGAACTCGATCCGACCTCGAACTTCAGAAATCCAAACTTGAACTTCGGAACGGTTACTCCAAACCCGATCTGAACAGTCCGAACCTCGACATCATTTTTCTAAAACGCTCGATTTTTTATGAATTTTGACGAGGTTTGCAGCAGTCAGACAAAAAAACTGATAAGAAACGATTTAGGAACAAATTTGACATAAAAACCTCGATATAATTGATTGAAAACTTGTAAAAAACATCGAGAAAACACCAAAAATGTTCAAAAATCTGAAAATAGCAACCACAGATCAGTAGAGTGAACCAGAAAGCTCTGATACCACTTGAAAATGCGTGAGCATCGGATCGTCTACTCAATCTAGCTATGTGGACATCGAAACGTAATTAACCGATTATTATATTGATCACAAACGAACAATTACAATTAGTAAAACACTTAGAAAAAGACACAGAGAAACACTCTTAGAAACACACACTTAAGAGAATCTCACACACTCAGAACTACTCAATACAAAGAACAAACCCGCTATATATAGCTGCTGGCCGAACCATGTCCGAACTCCAGGTTCGGCCAGTCCGAACTCCAGGTTCGGCCAGTCCGAACTCCAGGTTCGGCCAGTCCGAACTCCTGGTTCGGCCAGTCCGAACTCCTAGTTCGGACCAAGTTCGGCTGGTAAGCATTTGGCTTGAACCTATCCTTTACTTGATACTTCACGACGCACAACTCAGGTATCAACAGAGGGGGAAGGAGAAGGAACCCTCGACCGATAACAGATAGAGGAGGATTTATTCAATCACATAGTTTGGGCTCCTAAAATAAGGCATTGCTGAGAAAAATATGGCTTTTCCCGAATGAAATGAAAATTGGATTCATGGAACAGGAGAAGGATTTCCCATTCCTTAGCCGGAAAGATATGTGGCCATGAAAGGAGAAGGAAGGCTGGAATGCCAACAGGCGTCTATTATTGAATTCACCCGACCCGACAGTACCCGTTTGGGGAACGTCCAGTGCCAAAGTCACTAAATGCGTAAGACGTCAATCCCTAAAACGAACTATGTAATGCTATGTAATGTACTTTATTTGTTGGGTTACGGGCGGTCATTTTAATAGAGATTTATAATATACCCTTGTGTGATTCCTATTAAAGCATATACTCGAGGGGTGGGTGCAGGGCGGATGATTTGAAATTTTAAAGCAGACTCCCCATTCATTAGATAGAGAAGATGACCAAGATTTCGTGATCCGCTGTCGAAATTATTCCAAGAGAGATCGGATCGAATCGGTATTGCTATCCGAGCTCTCTTATTGAATTGCTTATTCAATGAGCATTCTCAATATTATGCCTTGAAGAGGACTCGAACCTCCACGCTCATTAGCATGAGATTTTAGGTCTCGCGCGGCTACCATTTCACCACCAAGGCATCTTGAAAATGAATCGTATTCCATGAAGTGGATTACGATTTACTTTATTGTTAAAATAATTAGAATTAAACTGATGCAATGTTCCAAATTGCATCAATATCGTCAATATCAATATCGTCAATATCAATATCGTCAATATCGATATCATCAATTTGTTGACTATTACTTATCAAAAAGATTTATCATTTTTTATTTGAATTTCCTCGTTATTGTTTTAACTGACTAATTGCTTCATCAAAAGACAATCATTTCTATAAGCACATTCATTGGGATCATTTAAAGTATAATATCAAAGTAAAAGCAAAAACACATTTCATTTCAATGGACCCAATTTATCTTTTTTTAGTTGTGGATAAACAAATCAACTTTTATTCATTACTCTTCTTTATTCATTACTCTTCGTAGGAAAATTACAGATGAATTTGACTCTTTTCCTGTCCGAAATCAACGGGTTCATTATACTGCCCTTCTTTGGTATACCCAATTCTAGTGAATTTTGTATCATAACATGAGTCTGGTTAAAAACTCCAACCTAACCCCACCCCCAATAAAGTCTACAAATCTAATAGTAATTTACGTCGGTACTGTGCGGTATTTTTGCACAAGATAAAGTTTGAAAACTAATATCTTTGCTAATGCTAAGTTTCATTGTAAACATTGTCAAAAACGTAAAATGGGTTTTCCTTAGTATACCTTACTTAGACCTAGTCTTCTATTTCGAAAGAAAACCCTCCATTGGGGTTGGATTCTAATAAAAATAATATACCAAGACCCATCTATTCTAAAGAAAATTCCTAGACATTTTCTTACATCTGACTAATTGTGACTACTTGTTCTATTTTAAACCACTAATAAGAAAGAAAAAAATGGACATATTCATAAAATAAATGAAATGAAATCTATTATATACAAATAATCAAATAGAAAGGATAATCAAATAGAAAAGATAATACAAATCAATTTCAATTTCGACCAATTTCTAATTTTCTAATAACTAAGAAATAGAATTCAAAAGTAGAAAAAAAAAGAAAAAAAATGAGAATTCTTCTTAGAATCCCTTTTCTTTAGAGAGAATTCTCAGTATGATTGAGATGAAAACAAGAGAATTTGGATAAGAGAAATAGTTAGTTTGAACTATAACTAAAAAAAGGAAAAGCTATGTACTAAAAATAGGATGATAATCGATGAATCTTGAAAGGAAACACGCCCCGCAGAAGGAAACTAGATGGTTCGACCAAAAGCAGTTCTTACTTTAACTAAACAGTTATGAACGACTTAACAATTTCAAGTCGAATTGACTAATCTGGTATATTTTCCACGTTTATAGGAGTGCATCTATGTTTCTGCTTTACGAATATGATATTTTTTGGGCATTTCTGATAATATCATGTCTTATTCCTATTTTGGTATTTTTCATTTCGGGATTTTTAGCTCCGAGTAGAAAAGGACCAGAGAAACTTTCTAGTTATGAATCAGGTATAGAACCAATAGGTGACGCTTGGTTACAATTTAGAACCCGCTATTATATGTTTGCTCTAGTTTTTGTTGTTTTTGATGTGGAAACGGTTTTTCTTTATCCATGGGCAATGAGTTTCGATGTATTAGGTGTATCTATATTTGTAAAAGCTTAATTTTTGTGCTTATCTAAATTGTTGGTTTAGTTTATGCCACGATCCGAAGATCTCCAAGAACAGTACTATAAGAATCTGTTTTGATGAAGCTTATTCCGTCGATAAGCTAATTTTATAAAAAGAAACAAGGTCCATTAGTTTCATGGGTATCTGGTAACCATGTATGTACGGGTAGAATCGGCAATTTGACAGCAAAAGTAATAAAAAATCCAATATAGAATGTGATTTCCAAAGCCACAGGATACGACTGATTAACTAATGTTTCAAAATTTAATGTCGGTTCCTTAGAACCATATAGACCGACGCCCAGAACTCCCATTAAGAGAAAAATGGAACACCCCCCCCCCCTCGGCCGTGTACAAAATAAATTTTGTGGCTGAGTAGAGACGTTTCTTTCCTCCCCACATGGATAGAAGTAGATCAACTGGAATTAATTCTAATTCCCACATGATGAAAAAAAGTAAAAGGTCCCGAGAAGAAAATGATCCTATTTGACCACGGTACATTGCTAACATCAAGAAATGGAATAATCGAGATCCCGAGTAACAGGCCAGGCCGCTAATGTAGCTAAATTAGTGATAGATCATGTTAATAAAACGGATCCTATAGACAGTCCATCTATTCCTAATTTCCAACGGAAATCAAAAAAATCGATCCATTTATAGTCTTCTAGTAGTTGGATTAATGGATCATCCAATTGGAAATGATAACAGAATGCATAGGTTGTTAGAAGAAGTTCTAACATGCATATACATATAGTATACCACCTAATTACCCTATTTCCTTTATGGGGAAGAAAGAAATTAAGGAACCTGCAAATATTGGTAAAACTACAATTATTGTTAACCAAGGAAATTTGTTCATGGTAAAGACAAGATACACTTGGACAAGAAAAACCTGTGCTAAAAAATATCTTATTTTTGGGCACAGGTTTTGGAGGTAAAAATAAGTGGACACAAGTAGGGGTTTATGTAATGTATTAATAAGTTATACCCATGTTGCGGGTTGTTTCATGCCATAAAGAAACTCGAACACTCAAGAAATCTGTTGGGCAGGCGGATTCACATCTCTTACAACCAACAAAATCCTCTGTTCTTGGAGCAGAAGCTATTTGTTTGGCTTTACACCCGTCCCATGGTATCATTTCTAATACATCCGTAGGACAGCCTCGGACACATTAGGTACACCCGACACATGTATCATAAATCTTTACTGAATGCGACATTGGATCTATCCATTTTTGAACGCGATAAAGTTTCAATCTAGTAAATTGATAAATGAATTATATTAGTACTAGATGAATCGATGAGTTCCCCGAGTTTTTATTAATCTATTTCTGGATTGAAAGTGCCAAAATACTTTGATTTCTTATCTTTGTGATAACATGATCATATCTTACGTGGCAGACATGCTAATTTGAATTAATTTATAAAAATCATAAATTATATGATAATATTACTTATTCAATAAATTCGATTGATTTATACGAGTTGATTTTCTGTTACGATAAATTGATGAAACAATAGCGAGTCCAATAGCGGCTTCACCAGTTGCAATAGCTATAACAAAAATCGAAAAAAAATGGCTCCTTTTAATTGACGACTATAAAAAAACTCAGAAAATGTTACAAAATTTAGATTAACTTCATTTAATATAAGTTCAAGATACAGAAGAGCCTTAACCATGTTTGGACTTGTAATCAATCCATATAGACCGACAGAAAATAAATAGGCACTCAAAACAAGTACATGTTCGAGCAACATTAACCAACTCCTTATCAATCTCGATTCATTTCAATATGAACAACAATTTAACCAATTGGATTGACTAGAATATAACGAGTAATGGAATAAAGGAATATATTGGGAATAGATCGAACTAAAAAAGAATTTCTATTTTATATACAAAGTCAAATAGAAAAAAGGAAATATATGTGATAGCTCATAACAAGGTTTTTCCAGTTCTAAAGACTTATTATTGACGAGCTACAGCAATTGCGCCAATTAACGCAACTAAAAGAATTATTGAAATAAATTCAAACGGAATTAAAAAATCTGTTGATAAATGAATCCCAATTTGTTGACTATTACTTATCAGATCTTGCTCTATAATCTGGTTTGCTTTTGTAGTCCAAATAATCCCGTACCATGACGTATCTGGAATAGTAGTAATTAGTGAAACAAAAATACTTGTACATACCGCGGAAGTTACTCCATCTCCCACGGTCCAAAGACGGAAATCTTTGTAACATTCTGAACCATTTATGAACATCAAAGCAAAAATGATTAAAACATTTATGGCTCCTACGTAAATAAGGAGCTGCGCAGCAGCTACAAAATGGGAGTTCGATAGAATATAGAATAACGATATACAAACAAAAACCAATCCCAAAGAAAAGGCAGAATAAATGGGATTGGCAAGTAATACTACTCCCAGACCCCCTAATATAAGACCCAATCCCAGAAAGACTAAAAGAAAATCTTGTATTAGTCCAGGTAAATCCATTATATATAAAATAAGAGATAAATAAATCAAAATCTTGCATAACTTTATTGACCCGGTCAGGAAAAAAGAAGTAACTCTACTTTTTACAATAGTTCTTAATTATTCAATTTTAAACATTCAATTTTCATGGATATCGATTGATGTAGATATAGTTATTGGCCTAATCTCTCGAAAAAGTAATTTGAGTCTATATATTTTCAAATCATAAATATGGACTATAGAAAAGAAATCTATTTTTAATATTAATATAAATTCAATATGAATATAAATTCAAACACAATTATTGCCCCCTAATCAATATAATTATGAATATAATTGTAGTTATTCACCAAACAAAAACCTTCATTCTTTTAGATCAAAATGAGTTCTTAAGTTTTTTTTTCAGGCAAATTTAAAATTGTTCGAATTGTGTAATCGTCAATAATTGACATTGGTAACCGACCCAAAGCAATTTGATTATAATTCAGTTCGTGAAGATCATAAGTAGAAAGTTCATATTCTTCAGTCATTGATAAACAATTTGTTGGACAATACTCAACGCAATTACCACAAAATATACATGTTCCAAAATCAATACTATAATTAAGCAATCGGTTCTTTCTAATATCAGTTTCCAATTTCCAATGAACAACGGGTAGATCTATAGGACATACACGAACACATACTTCACAAGCAATGCATTTATCAAATTCAAAGTAGATTCGGCCGTGGAAACGCTCGGATGTGATCAATTTTTCTTAGGGGTATTGAATAGTTACAGGTAAACGATTTCGTTGTTTACCTGTAACCATGTATGTAGGGGTGGAATCGGCAACTGAATATGTCCAAATATGATACTTGGGCAATTAGTCAGTTTTCTTATACATACCATTTTTTTTTACAAAAAGTATTGCGGAAAATGAAACAAGGTTCATTAGTTTCATTTTTTACTTTTATTGTCATTATTTTAGGTTTATCTGATTTCATCAATTTGAAGAAAAAAAATGTCTTGCTTTTACTGCTATACCCGGATTTACTCCATGTATTGCTTGACGTAAAACAGATAGTGGATTTGTTTCTGTCTTTTGTTGAATCTTTTTCACGGCTCGATAGATAATTTGATAAGCCAATGATTTTTTCCCGTGTGTTTAGAATATGGTTAACCAACATGTTAACTAATCGATTACGATAAATTGGATCGGATTTTGAAGTTTTTTCTTCTGTAGTACCTCGACGTGACATGAGCGTGAAAGGGATTCAAGATCGTTAGCGGTTCAAAAGTACTTATCGTTCTCATTCACTACTCTTTATACAAATGGATCTAAGCGGAAATGGATCACATGTCACATGTGACATATATGATACATGTACACATGAGCATCTTTGAGCAAGGAATCCTCATTTGAATGATTCACAATCGATATTTTTATTCATATTGAAACTTACAAAGTTCTTCGTTTGGCAAATTCTAGGACCTGGATGAGGCTTTGTAATACCCGTTCAATTGACATAGACCCACGTTATCTAGTAAAATGAAAATGAGGATTAGACGAATAGTTGGGATAGCTCAGTTGGTAGAGCAGAGGACTGAAAATCCTTGTGTCACTAGTTCAAATCTGGTTCCTGACACATGATTAATTTGTATGAGTCTCTATTCTACTAATTCATTGACATGAATACATATTCATTAAGTATTTTCCAAATTTGAGAATTCCAATGAATCCCTAATTTTATTGTAATCAACCT
>JBCNJP010000003.1:51792993-51823527 GCA_039602395.1 Deinandra increscens subsp. villosa | reverse complement strand
GGTTTGACGGTATGCTTGGAGTGCCTCGGCCATCACGTTTTCAGCCTGGTTTGTGAGGGCTTCATTGTAGTGAGTATGGAACGTTGATATTTTTCTCAGCATCTTGTTCCATTTTAAGTTACACGCCAGGCTTTCTCGGTATGGGTCACGACCCATTAGAACGTGAAATCTTGCAGCAACATCAGGCCAAAAACTATTGTAGTTAGCCTGAGGGTTGCGCTAGAAGTAGTCGGGAAAAGTCTCCCACCAAGCTTGAGCCAACCTGAGCTTTTCTTCCGTGTTCCATGACATATTTAAAATAATTTATATAGAGGGGCTGGGATTGAAAGAATATGTGAATATTATAGAGGGATTGGAGGGGGATTTATAGCACGAAGATTTTCTGGTTTTGTCATATGCAACGTATGGCTACATATGCAGTGTATGTATTTTTTTTGTTTTTTTTGTTTTTACTGGTCTTTTTGGGCAATGCAGGTTCATAAAAACGTTATGTGAATTTTTTAGATTTTTTAAAAATACTTTAATTTTTTTTCCATTCTAAAACATGCTATATTAGCTAGGTATTTGGGTGTTTTGTATAAAAAAGAAATTTAAGTTTATGTAAAAAAAAATTTATGGTTTTTGGTGACATATTGATGAAAATTGTATGGGTTGTTGGTGACCTATTGATAAAAAAATTTAAGTTTATGTAAAAAAGTGTTTTCATCTTTTCAAGCCATGCTTTTGTAGGAGATGAATCATTTGCTATTCTTGCAATCGCATATCTTGTATTTCTATCAGCTATCTCATTTGGGATACCTTTACTAATGAAAAGTGTTTTCATCTTTTCAAGCCATGCTTTTGTAAGAGATGAATCATTTGCTGTTCTAGCAATCGCATAGCGTGTATTTCTATCAGCTATCTCATTTGGGATACCTTTACTAATGAAAAGCGTTTTCATCTTTTCAAGCCATGCTTTTGTAGGAGATGAATCATTTGCTGTTCTTGCAATCGCATAGTGTGTATTTCTATCAGCTATCTCATTTGCTGTTCTTGCAATCGCATAGCGTGTATTTCTATCAGCTATCTCATTTGGGATACCTTTACTAATGAAAAGTGTTTTCATCTTTTCAAGTCATGCTTTTGTAGGAAGATGAATCATTTGCTGTTCTAGCAATCGCATAGCGTGTATTTCTATCAGCTATCTCATTTGCTTTTCTTGCAATCGCATAGCGTGTATTTCTATCAGCTATCTCATTTGGGATACCTTTACTAATGAAAAGTGTTTTCATATTTTCAAGCCATGCTTTTGTAGGAGATGAATCATTTGTTGTTCTTGCAATCGCATAGCGTGTATTTCTATCAGCTATCTCATTTGGGATACCTTTACTAATGAAAAGTGTTTTCATCTTTTCAAGCCATGCTTTTGTAGGAGATGAATCATTTGCTGTTCTTGCAATCGCATAGCATGTATTTCTATCAGTTATCTCATTTGCTGTTCTTGCAATCGCATAGCGTGTATTTCTGTCAATCATTTGCTGTTCTTGCAATCGCATAGCGTGTATTTCTATCAGGGGAGGCCTGGAAGAGTTACAGTACCATCTAATAGTAAAAAAGTATGCTAATATGAAATCCTTTTCTACAAAAATATCATACATAGTTGAATAAAAAAATAAATTAAACTGGTTAGGATCAAACATGTCGAGTCACAAAAAGTTTGACAAACATGTCGACTAAAAGGTAATTTTACGTATCAAGCTTAAAGGTCTACAAAACCGGGCGTGCCTCTGTTGGCTTGAACGTAACTATGGTATCTGTCTAGTTGTTCTTTATATACTTCAACCCATGGTGCAGCTTCTTCAGTTCGGTTACCGGGCCAATGCGGATCAACGTATGGCCATGGTACGTCCCCGTGTAATTCCATATTGAGGAAATGATTTCCGCCAACGTGTACTAGCGATATAACTCGAGGATTGGTTGTTGGACCAGAATCAATCGGGAAGAATGTATTGTTCATGGTTAGTGAAATGTTGTGGACAATACAATTGAACGTTTTTGCAATTAGAAGACCGGTTTCTGGCATAATCATCCAGCAATTTAACGGAGCCGGTCCAGTCCCAAACCAAATAAGGCTATTGCGTAGCTCACTGTACTGGTCTATGAAGTCTTCGGATTGCTGATCGCCGTTGAATGTGTTACCGTTGTATACAGTTGTCCAAAATTCTCTATTATTAGTCAGTTCTTTTAACAGTTCTTCCCGAACGTATGGCCATAGGCTTTCAAAAAATCCTAGACCTATGGCAACGACACGAAATCCACAGTTACCGTCACCGTCTACATTTGTTAGCGTTCTTATATGATGCCTCTTTATGTACGCTGGTATATCTTTTCCGTATATATGGTAATTGTAATCACTAAGGTCTGGTCTATCTTTATTTACTTTTTTTTTACCTTTTTTTGTTGGGGTTTTTTTTTTCTGGGAGCTTTGGCCTAGGTCTACAGTTTCCTGCGACCCGACATACGAACTATATCGTGCCAGCTCCACATTTGATTTTCTCGAACCGGTATACGAACTATGCCTGGCCTGCTCCTGAGACCTCTGTTCATCCCTCTCTTCCTTAGCTTTTGTGGTTGGGCGACCACGGGTTTTTAATTTGACTTCGGGCTCCTTATATTGTGGCTTGCGCGTAGTTTTGTTCCAAAAGTTCTTAACTTTATCAAACGCACTCTTCTGGGCATGTTTTGGTTGGGTCTTTGCGTTTTCTTTAGAGTCCTCTTTAAACGGATCCAACCCTTCGTCCCTTAGAAAATCGTCAACTTTTCCTGGGTACGCCGGTTTTTCATAATCCAGCTTCCGCCAAAATGGATCGATATCTTCCAAAGGCATTACGTAATCTGAAACAAAAAAGAAATTAGAAAATAGTCCACCGTACTAATCAAACAAGACTATCGTATAATGGGTCTGTACTTTAACACACCTGGAATGTCTAGCATTTTTTCAAGCCGACAAGCGCATGGGATGCCACAGCCGGTGTATAGTTGATGACCGCAGGAAAAGTTGTGCACCTTGAGTACTGTATGCAGCCTGTTGATCTCTTTGTATAACAGGTCCAGGCATTTGATAGACACCCGACCCCTTATACGGTCAAACAAACGAATCTTCGCATGATGAGCCATCGTCTTTATTCTAGAAGTGGCTAATTTATCTTTTAGCTCACCTAACTGCAGCTTTTGCGCTTGTTCAATAAACCCAACTAACTGATCAAGCGTTGCCCTATGGTTTCTAAGATGTGATTTCAGGGCATGATGCTCGCTCTCGGCTCTGTTCGTTGTGTTTTCACCATAATTCCGACGAGCACTAGTCCACAAAGTTACAAACCGGAACCTGAAGTTGCTTAACCACTGGTCATCCAGATATTTCAAACACGCTGAAAAAACAACGATGATTATTATTTGTTATGAAACGGAAACTAGTTCATTTAAATAAAATATATAGTAAGGCTACTTACCGAGTCGGTCAGCTAGAGCAAGATATCGAAAGATTTTGTCTTTATATTTGTGATAATGTGTTTCATTTGGAGAGTCAACCAATAACCACCAATGTTTCTGAAAATGTTTCCAGCTGTAGATTTGGCAATCACCGAAGCTAGCCCTGCCAATGTTTAGAAATATTGTCCCAGATATGTATCCTGCAAAGCTGGTGACTTGCCTGTGGAAATACATTATCGCAGGCATTAACAAGAGCCAACTCTCTATCGGTTACTATAACCGATGGCTGGTACACATCCGATAACGTTTCCTTTACAGCCTCAAGGAGCCATGTGTAACTGTCCTGACGTTCATTGCTTAAAATGGCATGAGCGAAAAAGAATGAGCTTCCTGTGGATGTGACGCCAACCATTTCAATTAGCGGAAGGTTGTACTTATTTGTTTTATAGGTGGCGTCCATAATCAGAACATGCGGGAATGCCCGCCAACAAGTGTAACCCAATGGACTAACGAAGAAAATCTCCTGCGTTATGTCGGTTACTGGGTCCGCTCGGATGTGATACACGTATCCTTTACTGTGAATATTGTTTATGAAGATTTCCATAGGTGTGTCACCGTGACGTCTGCTCGCCTTTATTTTATCTTGAGCGTTATAAATTGTTTTTAACGTCGAAACGTTATCAGGATATTCCTTCTTTATCGCTGATAAAATGTTTCGCGGTGGCATGTTTTGGAACATAAGGTTACCAACCAATGCAATTTCTTTAGGTCTTAATCTCCTTACGTAGGGGAGAGCCTCAAGAAATGGGGTCCGCCGGTGGTTATGTGAATCACATACAATTTCCAACTCGTATCCGGCATGGAAAGCATTGTATACGCCATGCAGCATGAAAGGACAATCACATTTTTTACTACCAGTTTTTTTACCTTGGCCACGCTTACGAACTTGCCTGAACGATCACACTTTATCCACCCTTTACCCAGATTACCATATAATTTATTCGGGTTGGTCCGTTTTTTGTTTAGCCCGTAACCATTTTCTTTGCCTTTTTGAAAAACCCATTCGAAGAGGTCGTCAAAGGTTTTAAATATCTATACAAAATAAAATTGAAAATAAATACGATTAGTTATTTATGCGGCAGGTTAATTACTTGGACCGATTTAATTTTGTAAAAATAAATAAATTACCTGGTCGGTACTGTAGTCGACATCCGGTGGATATATTTTGCGTACACCGAACTCATCATACTCATCTGTATCGGAATCCTCTTTAACAATTTCCGGGTTTGTTTCAGGCACGACATCTCCATGATACTGATTATCATACTGAGAACCGCCAGGGCCGACCCATGACGAATGCTCACCGTGAAAGTGAGAATACTGAGTGTCATATTGAGAACCGGCAGGGGGAGGCAATGACGAATGGTCACCGTAAAAATTAGAATATTGAGTGTCATAATAACTTTCGGGTATCTATAAAAATAAAAAATATCGAATTAATTATTTTCATTATAACTAAAATAAATACAATAACTATTTTTTGAACCCCACTACTTGCCTGGTTTAAATCAAACGTCGGTTCCGAAACCGAAGGGTAATGGCTTTCTATTTGAGGTGGCTCCTAATAAATAGAAAAATAAATACAAGTTAAATAAATATTAGCGTAAATATAATAATTAAGTACGAATATTAACTCTTGCCTGGTTTAAATCGAGAGGCGGTTGGGAATACGACCGTTGATACGGTTGAACCGCGTATTCATCCTTCAAAAATATAATTTCCGCTGTATTATACAGAACATTATAAAACTAAGAGTTCAAAATGAAGATAACTTTGCTTACGTGTTGTGGCGGCTGGTTTAAATCGAGAGGCTCGTCATCGTCATTCGTGAATATATTCCAAATCGACATTATACTAACAAAATTTGTAGTTTTTTCAAACAAGCTGAATGATAACTGCAATTAAAAGACAGAGTAATGGTGGTCCTGCATTTGTACTGCATTGATATATATAGGTAAAAGTTTGTATAATTGCAAACGACGAAAGGCAAATATTCGATTTCAATCGAATTATCTCAAACCCATTCTCGTCGGCAGAGAATCAATTATCACCCCCATTCAATACGCAGCGTATTAGTATATACGCTGCATATTTCATCCCAATACGCTGCGTATAGGTACATACGCAGCGTATTACTTTCAATCAACATTCTGGTGCGCCTGCAAGATTACTGTGGATGCACAGTCGGATAAGATAGCAATAATTAAAGGCATACGCTGAGTATTGCCTAATACGCTGCATATGTCAAATTTTTGATATCTATCGGTGATTATAAGTAGAGTGGTTATCAGCGGAGGTATATATCACAAAATATATACCGTTTATAGAAAAACGACCCTAATCTCCCAACGTACTTCACAAATACAACATGAGTTTCGGAAGCAGATCGTGGACGATTCGATCGACTAACGAAAGTTACCTGGGTTTAATCGTGGATGATGCATACAGCCGGAATCCAAGATATTTTACTTTAAATATCTATCATTACGGTCATTTTACAGATTTACCGGGCAGGAGATACGTGGAAGGCCGTTGTACTTTGGCGGATTACTGCGATGTAAATGAGTTTAGATTCTATGATATGAGTCTAATCATGCCACATCTGGGGTATGAAAATACAAACAACATGTGGTTTTATTATAAAAACCCTTATCTTAATCTTGACAGTGGCCTCGAACCGTTAACAAATAATATGGACGTTGGTCGTCTTATTTCTTTCATAAATGAAGACATCAGAAGTGTTGACGTCTACGTCATTGACAGTGAGCTGGGAGCAAAGACTGAAGAAGACTACCCGAAGACCCGGGTGAAATGGGAAGCCTCAAGCTCTAAGGCAACAAAAAAAACTGTTTTAAATTGTTAAGACTTTAATGTGTTTGTGTTTTTAAATATTTAATATTTTATGTTCAAAAATAAGGGCCCGAAGTAAATTAACGTTTTTTAAAATTAAACTCATAAAATAACGGTTACAATGACAGTCTGGTTCAAGATAAGATTAAAGTAAAAATTAACACCACTACAAATCTGGTTCAAAACGACACCGATATATTTGCTCGGCCATATGCCGCCGGTATGCCGTACATGTCTCCTTCAAATCGTCGCCCATGTTTAACGTCTTACCTTCTACCAACTTTTCCATCAACAGGCATGCAACAACTCTAGAATCCGAACCTAGACTGGTTGAGTCTTTCGGTAGATACTCTTCGTTCGCAGCGAATGTCAAAATTCTTTCACCCGGTCCTGTATAAGGTCCGTTGTACCGCCGCCAATAATGTATCTCTTTCAACAGCCATCCAAAATAGATACCCATCAAATCAAATGATTCGGAATTAAATAATAATCGTAAATACTCTTTTTGGTACCTATGATTTGTCCAAAACTGAAGCATCTCTAAGGTCCGCATGTCGATACGACACAATAACCACTCGTTAACGGACCTTACATATAAAGGCACGTAGACGTACACCACCTCCCAGAAGGGGGGAAATAGTTCATCAGAACCGTTGGCATATCTTGCAGCGATCTTTTCACCTTTATGGCACATTTCATCTCTAAATTTTGGTGGTAGGATCGACCAACGAAACCCTGACGGACCATTTATCTTAATTTTCGCCTGCCTGCGACGCATCATCCTATTAACCCAGGCTTCAATGTGCTGTTAACATTTAAATAAATTATAAAAATACTCTAACCCACACAAAAAATACAAAAGAAACGATCAACAAATTAAATACATTTTCAGATAGTTCACCGTTATCCTGGTATCCAAGGAGAGAGCCCCAGAATCGACCGTCGAGCCTGGTGTCAACGAGAAACTTAGAATAACAAAACAGAGCATCGCCGTTGTTGTAGAACCTATGAACGTTCTCCGACCACTTATCGGAGTTCTTGTTTGGGAAAATCCACCTCGATGGATTTGTTTTTTCTTCCACAGCTTCTTCTTCCACCGCTTCTTGTCTAACAGATGATCCTTCACCGGATTTTTTTTGCTGGCCTCCACTTTTTTAGAACCCACTTTGAGGACTTTGCGGTAGGTTGTGAATGATATTCATCGTCGTTTACCTCGTGACATTTCGACATCTTTAATGGGTCTTAGCTTGAAAGAGTGTTTAAAAAAAATTAACTTGAATTGTTTGAGATGGAGGATTTTTAAGATTAAGTTGGTGTGAAAAGTATTGAAAGAAAAGAGAGATTTATAAGGAAAAAAACTCAAGAATATTATACGCTGCGTATTACAGAATACGCAGCGTATTCAGTCTACGAAACCCTAATCCTGATTGGAAAATGATTATGTTTTGATTAAAACATTCCATACGCAGCGTAAGTGCTAATACGATGCGATATGGAATGTCTGCAACATTAATTAGTTCTACATACGCTGCGTATAGGCACATACGCAGCGTATATAGATGTTAAATTAGCAGGACCCTTTATAACTAACCAAACTTATAGAACAAGAAACAAATTCAAACTATAAAACTAAATAAAACAATTATATTATGATAATTGTGACCCATTAAATAAAATACAAATAATTAACTAAACCCAAAAAAACAAACAGATTCAAACCCCTATGACTCGGCCAACACCCTTACACACCAAGTTACTCCTTTCACATATGAACAAACCATGACTAAATAGGGACGTTATCGACTCGCCACCCTTTGGGTGTCTCGGGGGAAAGACAATGTCTGTCGTTGTAAAAACTTTGCGAATGCACGGTAATTCAAATATAAACCAAAATGTACACAAATGATGAAACCATCTCACTTAATGCTACTGGTAGCAACCGGCTTGGGTTCATCTAGATTGACGTGGGCTGATTTAAACAGCTCGTCAAGCACTTCCGATAGGGTGGGATGTGCATGAACTGCAAACTTTATGTCCTGCAAAAATATATTATGTGACCACTCGTCAAGCACTTAACATGCATACTATAGAAGTTTAGTTTTATGTTTTTCTACGTGCCTGAATACGAGTTCCTAACGCAATGGCGTTTGATGCTTCATGGATAAGGTCAGCAGCATGCATCCCCAATATGTGCACTCCAAGAATCTCCCCAGTATCAGGCCTATATATTAACTGCATCATACCAAACAAAAACCCATCAGTTCTGATACATGAGATTTCCTTATCATGGCTGGAACTGGAGGAGTATTCAACGGGTATCACTTTCTTGTAGTTTGACCTCCAAATTGTCGTCAGCTTAGTACAAAAGAATTCTGTTCACATTAATAAATTAAATAAATAAAACGTTCTTGAGGATAATGACCTTGGCAAGACCCTCCCCTTCATTTTCGGCCAACGCTTTTGTGTTGGCCTTAAAACTTGTCTTTGCAACGCTTATTCTGAATTTTTCTTTTTTCGCCTTTTCTTTTGCTTGAGGCTGCAGTCAGGAAACGTCCCAAAACAACATCATCAGTTTTGTGTAATAACCATAATAGGCAATTTTTTAAACTCCTATGAAGAAATAACACAAAGAGTTAAATACGATTTGCGTCCCTGTGGTTTGTCGATTTTAACCGTTTGAATCCATTTTTCAAATTATTAACAAATCTGGCCTTATGGTTGCTTTTCTTAACAAATCGAATCCCCATGTTTTCATTTCGTTGCCAACTGAGTCCCTGGGCCTAACGGGGTTAGACTTATTCTGTTAAATGAAAGGGGCATTTTAGTCATTTAATTATGAGGGACTATTTATATAAGTATCCAAAATCAGGGACTATATGTGTAAATTAGAAAAGATATTAAATAAGAGGGACTTAAAATAAATAAAAATTATATATATGTAAAATCCATCGGGAGCCACTAGTTCGGTTACACCATTGTCGCCGCTGCTTCGCCGGTGATTCCGGTCGCACCTACCAGCGGAGACGGCGGTGACAGCGGATCGTATTTATATAGAAAACTGTATAGAATTGCTCCAAGTAATTAAATTGGTCAGAATTTGATAAATTGACATCCAATTTTTTGTATAGAAAACTGTATCATCTTATTTTGACCAACATAAGGATTAACTAGTAATAATTAAAAACTGCTCCGCCGGTGATTTCGGTTGTTGGAAGTGGATTTTCGTTGGCGTGGGAATCGGTGTCGGTTTGCTCCTAATTGTTTCCGTTTCCGGCGTTGATGTTTGGTGCGTTAGAGAAAGGAGGATTCAACGCCACCGGTATGGTCTACCTCCGTGTAAACACTCTCCGGGCGACCGAAATTATCCGGCCGGGTAGCAATTCGTGGTCGATTTCATCTGAAGGGGTTCGAAAGAAGCCACCACTCGATCACCGGAGGGTGAGAAGGATAGAACACCGCCAAGGACCCATAAACCGAGGCCAACAGCACCGGAAACTACCCCTAGGGTTTCAGAAACGATAGAAATTGGAAGTGTGATAAGCTTCCATGCTAATCCCAGTGGACCTGCACCTTCACCGGCAATAAATTTCGATGGTTCGAACCTGTCGGTTGCGACGGTGGGAATGGTGGGAGGATTGATGTAGTCGGCGGCATCTGATGTTGAAGTGATGCTTGATATGGCTTGCAAGGTCCCAGCCATGAGCAGAGAGGTTCTCAGTGTTCTAAGGATCTTAGATGAGGGTTTGGGAAATGGTAAGGATGCAAGGGGATAAAATCGGTGGGTCCCAATATTTATCTGAAAGGATTTTAAATATAATATAGTTTAACTAAATTACAAAAACAGTCCTTCATTTATGCTAGTTGTATAAATAGCCCTAATATGTGAAATGACTAATATACCCTTAGAGTTAACAGAAAAAACTAACTCTGTTAGTCCCATGGACTCAAATGGCAAATAAATGCAACCATAGGGCTGGATTTGTTAATATTCTAAAAAATGGACTCAAAGGGTTAAAATCAACAAACCACAGGGATGCAAATCGTATTTAACTCTAACACAAATACATCCTCCCATTATTCTGGTACTGTAAGCTTTAATTAGAAGCTTTGAGATGGCAATTTCAGTCCATTTATATATGAATGGGTAGTTTCTTGTTTGTTGCATCTATAAATCTCTAACGGGTCAGGTGGGTATGATAAAATAATTGTTTAAAATATCACAGCACATAAAATTATTTTTTTATGCATAAAACCTCGTTATATATATAAATTGTCATTGGAAAGGATCTCTTTAATCAGATCAGACAGACTAATTATCTATAATGCATTTATAATATTGGACAAAAAGTTATATCAGTCAATCTAACCATATAACAATTACCCATTTTGACCCGTTACCCAACCCACTGGAATGGAGGATTAAATTCAAGGCATTTACCTCGGTCAAACCCACCATACTGATTTCAGGATGTGTGAAGCAAGCTGCTGGGACACTCAAATGGTTGAGAACGTGATCTTTTCCACTGAGTTGTTCAACAACTATCACAAACAACTCAGGAATGAAGGGGTTGATATATTTGATATGTAAACAACAAAATAAACCTGCTATTATCACTTACCTGATATTCCCTGTGCACTTGCAGCATGAGCAAGCATCAACTTTCCATTTGCATCACCAATGCAATATAGATGAGGAACCTAATAAATAGTTAATTAAACCACCTTGTCAAATACTAATAAGCCCATTATTTTCTTAATATAAGCCCATAACTGCATTTGCAACAAACCGTATTTCCCTTTGCATCGATTACTCGCATACGCTCATCAACAGGAATGAAACCACGATGAGTCTCAACATTGATCTGTAGAAAATCCATTAGATTATTACAATTATAGCGCCTAATGATATATTAATTCCAGTGTTAAATACAAGTGACATACATTTTCCAACCCGAGATTCTTTGTAAACGGAGCTCTTCCAGTGGCAATTAGTGCTGCATCAACCTGCACAAGTAGCAAGATAAAAAAAATGACACATGAGCATTAGCCTATTCAGTACTAACACATAACCAGTAGAATTATAAATTTGTCTTGTTCTTTGAAAGGACCATGAAAACCATAAAAGTGATTGTAATCTTGTGGAATTAATTTTACTTAAGTTCACTTTGTGCTTCAGAATGAAGATACACAAACTGCATGTCTATTTCTCATAATTTGTTTTTCCAGAAATTAATTGCATTTTTTAATCTGCAAAAAGAAGATATAAACAAATCATTCTTTTATGGATTACCTCTAGTGTCTCTTTTGGTTCTTTTGTCTTGGCATCCGTAAGTTCAATAAAGACTGGTTTTCCATCCTTTGCTGGGGTTATCTATTGAAATAATGAGAGAAATTCAATGGCACCTGCATATTTTTGAACTTGAACATATAAACAACTAATTACCTTGGTAGCAAATACTCCAGTATGATAGTCAATTTTTCTCGGATTTATAAGAACCCTTTGAGCTAACTTGCTAATCTCAGGATCAAATCCAGGCATAAGTTGATCAAGAGCTTCAATAAATGTAACCTGTATATGCATTCATGTTTAGTTTTGGTGACTAAAAAAACTTAAGTATTGTCTTCTTGTAAGATATACATAGAACATTGCAACAATGACAGAAAAAAAAACATACACCACAAACCACATAATTTTGTCAAATATCCGATTTTGCTAAGAAACTAGTGCAAAATCTATATGTGGGTTTATAAAACAGGAGGGCGCACCTCACTACCAAGTGCTGTGTACACATCACTGAATTCAAGCCCAATATACCCACTTCCTACAATGGCTATCCATTCAGGAACAAACTCCAATTTGAGAGCATGATCACTGGTAACAACAGTCTTCCCTGCAGGTGGTTAAATACTGTAGGAATTTATAAAGCCATGAAAACAGGATGCTTCGTGAATAGATGCTGCAGATTTTATGAAGACCAATAAAAGTTTAGACTCTACAACTTTTACAGTTACTCTTATCAGCAGCTCGATATAAACACTCTAAGAACTTCAAGCGTAGGTTTATATCTTTGAAATATATTGCTCTGGATAGATTCACAGAGGCTGTAAACGATGTGAAGAATCTGTATGTCCAGAAAATCGTATATCATACTTGTTGGAGCCCACGAAAACTGAAACAATTCCCATTTCATGGGAGTTTCCATGCTAAATTACTTCCCATTCACCATTACAAATATACCGAGTTTCTTATTTTTGCTTCACAAGATTTTCTTATTTCTATCTCCCTCAAAAGTTGCTGGATGTTTAACAAACGGCTCCACATTTTTCTTCAACTCTGTGGTCATTAAATTAAGCATGTGTTTCTCATCCAATGAAGAGTGTATGATTAAGTGTTCATGCCGTGCGATGGCGAACGAGATGAATATTTAGCCCGATATAAGATTATCAGTTTATCATTGCAAATCAATACGGGTAATTTGGCAGTCAGTTAATAAGTGGAACTTTTATATACCATCGACTTCAATTCCTTTAGGGACGAAAGGGACTGATCCAGTAGCAATTATTATATCCTTTGTGGTTATGAAGTTATCCAATCCGTACTTCACCTTTTGAGGACCCTGTTAACAAGTTTATTAACATTATAACATGTAAGGAATGTTTTCAAAGGAGCAACTAGCAAAAAGACAAGAACCAAACTATCTATCGCTTACCAGTATTGTACCGAAACCTGTCAATATGTCTACACCAAGTGCCTTCAATGAGTTGGTCAAATTGTTGCGAATTTTTGAAGCAAGATTACTTGCATGATCAGCTACTGCTCGTCGGTTATAACCAGCACCTGAAACCTATTAAACTTGGAAAACGACCAAAATATAAGTACGAATGGGCTCTCATGAGTTATTACATTTAAACCCCTAAAAACTATCAGATAGAAAGGAGATTTGAGGAGGTTGTATCACCTGTAAACCTAAAGCTTTCATGTGATGTTCATCTTGGAGTTCCCTCATGCGACCACTAACAGCAAGAAGAGCTTTAGAAGGAACACATCCTCTGTTTACACACGTTCCACCTATAACATCACCTTCGATGATAGCTGTTTTTAGACCCTGCCATGTTATTTTCTCTACAAAAATTAACCTTTTTGTTTTATTTTACAGATAAACAAGAAAAAGGCACCACAATATTATATTCATCATGCGTAGGTACATAAGAATCTGTATAGCAATCCATAGCACCAACTTATTGAATTAGTATAAACATGTTGGTAAACATGTTGGTAAATAATAAGTTATGTAGGTAGATCACAGGAAAGTGATGTGATGTTAACATCTTTGAGCAAGAAGATAACAAAAATAGATCACCAAAGGCACACAAATCTCACCCAAATAACAGCCAAAACGAAGGAAACATGACAAAGATACAAAGAACTCAAAAACATCTGCAATTATAACTATTAGAATATAAATATCGTGTTCGATATAAAATGTCTTTTGTAATTCTACCCATACACAGAATAGGTCAATATGTATTGTATATATATAGTGGGATGTATCAATAACACATCATGATTCTGACAATATCTTTTATGGTATCAGAGCCTCTCTAATTAACCAAAACCCTAGCCGTCAATCTTCATGGGTTCGTTCTCATTGCCACCGATCTTCCTGCTTCTACCATTTTCTCTAATGGACGGCAAGCTACATGATAGGAATCATGTTTAGTTATTAATAGTAATATATCTATTCTATGAGGGGGTTAAGTGTAAGTCTATTTCTATAAATAAGGGTCCATAGTTCATTAGGAAGGGGGGAAGAAATTAGGTTAAGTATTTGGCTCCTTGTTGGAGAAGAGCATAGCTCTGGGTCACCTATGGTGATAAACTATCCTTGTAGATTCTTTGGATCATTATCATTCTAGTAATATCAAGTCTACTTCATGTTTCTATTTCAATTCACAGTTCAATTTCTGCAAATCTAAGTCACGATCCTTATCATTGGTCCGACCTGCCATTTCTGCTCTACCCATCACCTTCGTTCAGATCCATCATCGGTTCACTGTGTTCGGCTTTCAATTTCCTAGCGGCCTTCCTATTCATCACTTCCGAGCGCTTTCTGCTTCAATTTCAAGTGCCGCTCTCCATCATTGCTTCAATTTCAGTCACGTTCCCATCAATTTCACCTGCCGACTCAATCTCGTTGTCCAATTTCACGGTCCTTTCCAGTTCAGTGTTACTTTCAGATTTATCTGCCATTGATTCTCCTTTCCGTTCCAGTTTTCCTTTACGTTCATCGGTCGGCATTTGCGATCGCCTTCAATTTCAATTTCAGATTGCTCGTCCAGTCCTTCACCGTTCCTCGATCCCGATCTGGTTCCAATCTCTCCATCGTTAATTCCATTTACTTCATCAATGGAATCTGCTCTTCTGGAATTGCGATTGAATGTTCACGACCTCCAGATTCAACAATTACAGTCTGACATGGCGGAAATCAAAGCCGCTTTAACATCGCATCGTGAGGAATCGATTAAATTCCGGAAACTCATGTACGATTGGATGCAAAATCAGGATTCAATTCCTGATTCTCAGTCGCGAGCATCACTTTCTCCACCTTTGTCTCTGATTGCTCAATTGGAAGCAATCATTTCCAAAGCTGAAGCACGCTCTATTTCCAGTCCTGTTGTGGGCATCAGGGAGGAGCAACAAACAACTGTGGACCGGGTTTCTCCTGATCTGGCTTTGCGAGGTGAGGTACTTGTTCCAGCAGCCCCATTTCAGTCTCCTCCTTTGCCGTTGGCCCCTATTGCTAAAGGGGATGATTCGAGTGTTGCTTCGGTTCACGCTTCACCGACTGCATTTTCATTATTTGATTCGATAGGAGTCGAAACTGCTGCAGAAGTAAAGCACCAAACAGTTGTGGACAGGGCTTCTCCTGCGGTGGGCTTGCGCGGGGAAGAAATTGTCCCAACAGCCCCAGTTCAGTCTCCTTCCTTGCCGTTGATCGAAACTACTAAACGGGTTGACTTAAGTGTTGCGATTCAAGTCTCACCAACGGCATTGTCGTTCTCTGAGTCGGAAGTGCAGCTTAATCTCTGTTCTATTCAGGGTGTTTTCAAGCACTGTGCTACTGGACTTGGTGATTTCGACGGTCGCTTAGGCCACTTCTTTCCTAAGTTGTTTGTTTTGGATCGTGACCCACAACCACCCGACCCTTACCTACCTCATGCGAGCCAAGTGGTGGAGTTCATTGTTGGCTCACTTCATGTTTCTTCTCGTCTGTCGTGGGTGGTGAATGGACAAGGTCGACCTCCTGAAGACACACTCGTGAAGGTCTCTACCTTGATTGGGAATCCGTTAGCTGACTTCAGTCTTGAGGACAAGACTGTTTTGAAGGGGAGAGTAGTGATAGGAATCATGTTTAGTTATTAATAGTAATATATCTATTCTATGAGGGGGTTAAGTGTAAGTCTATTTCTATAAATAAGGGTCCATAGTTCATTAGGAAGGGGGGAAGAAATTAGGTTAAGTATTTGGCTCCTTGTTGGAGAAGAGCATAGCTCTGGGTCACCTATGGTGATAAACTATCCTTGTAGATTCTTTGGATCATTATCATTCTAGTAATATCAAGTCTACTTCATGTTTCTATTTCAATTCACAGTTCAATTTCTGCAAATCTAAGTCACGATCCTTATCACTACATCCCACAATCACTGATACAAATGACCAATATTCCTCGTGGGCAAAACTTTTCAAGATCCACTATTGCGCTTTCCAGGTCATTGGTCATCTTATTCCTAAATTGTGACAACTGGCAAATTCCAAGTTAACTTCTTTAAAAACTTTGTAATCTTAGTTAACTAGAATAGTTAACGTTACATGTCATATTAATGCCATGTGTGTGTCTACCTTACCGAGTCATTTTCCCCGAGAGTTGGCTAATCATCTAAATCAAACCCTAATTGAACGAACATAACTTGAACAACTTATGTTATATGATTTTATGTGAACCTATGTGTTAGTTAAATTAAGTGATTATGATTTGTGCATTTGTTGTGATATTTGGATATGATAAAGTGGTTATTTGACAGTGACTTGTTCATGAAAAATGCTTGGTAAATATGTGAGCTCATGTCTGCAAAATTTGGGAATTTAATTCCGTGTTTAGGTCAGTTTATTGATTGATCTTCGGAACGCCAATTTTTAGGCATAAAGCGCGTAGAATCGCACAAATGACTAAACTAAGTTATAATGTGAAATTTGTGCCCGTTTCATGTTAAGGATCAGAATGTGACATGGTTATTATGTGATAACTTGATTGAGTATGAAAACCATTCACCATACAAGGTCCTAAAGTCTCTTGCCCAGGTGGGAAAGACAAGACTGTGGGAAGTTGCTCCGTCAACTTCGCAGCGTATGAGTTGTGTTGGTTAAGTTATGAACTTGTTTACTTGTGTTGTGCCATGATTAAAGTTGTATGCTTAGTAAATCAAACATTAGAACAAATGTATGCGTGTATTGTAAAATTTTCTATTAAGGGAAACTTTTGTAGGGATTTGTATGCTATATGAACCGTTGACGCATGAAAGGGGAATTGAATGATAACATGCATCATGTGTACTTAATTGGTCATAACTCTAATAAGAACTAAATCAACCAACGTGTCATCGGGTCGACATGGTCGGTCTCGAGTCACTCTGTGCCATTTGCTAGTTGTTAGGCAAATTCAGTCGTTTGCGTTGTGGTTAATAAACGGGTGCTTTGGACAAACACTGACTGATTTATATATATACATATATATTAGGTCACTCTTAAGGGTTATACTTATCAATTGCTTTTGTTGCCATGCACCCGAAGGTGAGTTTCACGGGCCCACTTTACTTACCATTTTAGGGGAGAGAACATGCAAGCTAAATTACTAATTTGATAAAGTTCTTATATTTCCAACATATCACTTGTTCACTAAATTGCTACACCACTTAAGACCTTACGAATCGGACAACTAGTAGATATAGCGAGATAATGTTGAGTAGTACTACTGGGGTTTGACAAACCCCGCTTCACGAGATGCGCCACCCGACTGGCGGTCGGACTGGGAAATATATTAGCCTAACACGTACCGTTGTTTTGGTGGACACGGGAAGACAAAACGCGTAGGTTATACCTACGTGCATTAGTCAGCTTCGGTTGCGAACTATTTAGTGACTTGAACTTTAGGCTAGCTACCTAGGATATAGAAATATAGTATAATGTTACAACTTGTCTATGGACGTTAAATCTGTTGAGTCCATAGACAAAAACCCAACTATGATTATCAAAACCTGTGAACTCACTAACCTTTGGTTGACACTTTTTCTTTTAAACATGTTTCTCTCAGGTCGTAGAAGTTCAAGTATCACGAGCACGCATGCATGAATCTTTGATCACTTTTGTGTCTTCGAACAAGTTACGTTACATTGGATGTTAATATCCTTTTGTGTAAATACTTTTATTTGGTTATCCTTTCCGCACTTGTAAAACTCTTATTTTATATCTATAATGAAATGTAAAACTTTTAATCTTTAGTGATTGTTTGGTGTAACTAATGGACTGGGATCCTGGTTTGTTCACACCACACACGATAAAACTCCGTTAGTGGAAATTGGAGGGTGTAACATAAACTCTCACCGTTGTCTTCTTCATCAACCGAAAAGAAAAGGACATAGACAAGTCCTTCGATGCTAATCTTTGGTTACCTATTGGTCCCATTGTTCTCGAATGGATTCATAGCCCCAGCTCTTATAACATACTCGACACTATTCTCAAACCAGATTCAACTGCTGCCTAAGCATGAGAAGCTCTCGAGAACATAGTCTGGTTAATTAGAACTCTCATGCAGTATATCTTAAAAACAGGTTTGCGAACATAAAACTTCATAACTTCTCCTAAACCTCCTTTTATTTTCAAGCTCGTAAGATGCTTAATGACCAACTCGCCAATGTTGGAGCATCTATCTCAAATCGGCAACTTGTTTTTCAACTTATCATTGGTTTCACTGACTAATACGATAGAGTCCTCGTGATAATTCAACAAATTGATCATTTACCAGAATTTTACGAAGTACCCTCCAAGATAGTATTTAAAGAAACTCATAAAGCAAACTAGGTTGCAGCTACTACTCCAGCACAACTCTACATGTCTCATCTTCATCTCAGCTGCCACCACATCTACTTCATTGCAACCGAATCATCCAAGATATGTGTCATGTATGCCAACACAAAGTCATCAGACACGATTGTTACCTTGTGGGTGAGGTCATGGCCATAACGCCGCTCACTTATGCAAAACCAATGGCCTTCACAGTCTCAATGGTCCGCTTCACCTACTTAGGCCTAACCAACTTCATAGTGGACCTACCCACCTTGCCCATACCCGATAGCGAAACCCAACAATCTCCCCAACCTCCACTCAGCTGCCTTGACATTCTTGGATCGAGATCTCACAATGCTTACACGGTTTCCAAGTTATCCTACACTTCTACAGTCCTACTAACATTGAACAAGCGCTCTAAACTATGACGCTCTATACAGTGAATCAAAGTTGGTATCGAGACGACGAGACACCAATGCCACATCCCACATGACCAGTTCGTCACATAACTACTCGTCTTATTTCAATAATGATTTGTTCAAGAACATTATAGCCGGAAATGGCTCATAAATTCCAACTCTAGGTATCGATCACCAAACCCTCCCTTTCTTGTTTCCTTCTTTAATGTTTTTCATGCACCACCCTACTAATAACAATATATCTATGAATTTGATCCTTTTTGTTTTGTTGTGAAGGACCTTCGGATGCAGAAACTCTGAGACATCGATGCCCCTATGTAATAGCACTCGAGATCCTTACCAGCCCACCTTCTCGTCTATTACTTGTGTTACCAGGCCATCCACTTTCGCAACTATACCTCAAGATCTTTAACACCACTACTTAAGACGTCCACCACTACTTAAGACGTCCAGAATCTTCCTTATGTTCTTTGCATAAACATAAATTTATTAATTATGTTAAAACTAAGATTTTTAAAGTTTCTCAGTCATGTATGTTTATAAAACATATTAAGCTTCATTTTCTTGATTCTACTTCTTACCCTTATTCCATTTGATATTATTCACAGAGATCTATGGACTTCCCCAATAGTTAGCTCGGGTGGTCACCAGTATTACATTCTTTTCTTAGACGACAAAGCAAATTTTCTTTGGACATGTCATCTCGGTCACAAACCCCAAGAGTACTCATTTTTTATTAATTTTCATACCTCATTAGAAAAAAAATTAATAGTTATATAAAATTCTTAAATGGTAAATGGTAAATGGTAATCTTATCCAACATCAACATAGGAATAGAAGTGAACATCCATTTTGTTCATGAGAAAGTCAAAAGGGGTTAGATTAGAGTGCTTCATATGTTCATCCCTAAAGGGTTGCGTCGCATTCAATTTGATGATTTCCAGTCCAAATATTTGCCAACCTCCCACTTCGACTGTGTGATTAAAAATATTGTATCTGATATAAAATACCTTTTCTCATTCTATCCATACATAGAATAGGTCAACAAGTATTGTCTATATCCAGCAGGATCAATAACATATCATGATTTTAATCATATATCTTTTAATAATGTATCACGATTCCTTTATGTAAGTACAAAGTTCATACCGACTAACAAAATCCCCTGATCAGAGTAACTACCATTTCAATCTCACCAGGTGGGTTTATTTGCAACATCTAACTAGTACGTGATTTTGGAAGATGTTTCAGCCTTATATACGTCTTACTTTACCCTAAAATAAGAAAACATACCTACTTAATATCAGAATCAATTGTTTATTGTTCCGGAATAATTTGATAAATTATGTTCAACAAGCGGCCAAACAAATGAACAATTCACATTGCAGTTTCAATGCCGGATTATAAAATGATAATCATCACAACTGTGAGTATAAAATATAAATAAGCGGCATGTCTGTTCACAAGGCACTACCATGAAAACCTAATTCCACTAAATTAAGCAAATACTTATTCTAACCTTTTCAACAGCATGCAATGCAGCACCGTGACCACCAACGCCGGCTCCGATTATCACCAGATCATAGTCGAACGTCGTCGGAGGACTACCGTTGCTGTCGGGAGAGGCTGCTGATACATTATTCCTGGTCTTCTTCGGTGTAGTGCCGACAATTCTGTGTTTACGATGAGATGATCGTAGAACTTCTCGCCCGAGACCGCAAAAACGGAGATTGAAAGGCGTCGGAGAAGATGGGAGAGCGGTGGATGATGCGTAGGACTCGAATGAGGGACAAACTGGTGATGCAGAGATTATGGATTGCATTTTCCGTAGTGAGATTTGGAGTGGAAATGGACGAAAGAGAGAAAAAGTTAATCGGATAGAATGATGATGATGGGCGATGGGGATGTGCTAAGTAAGCCAACGGTGTACACCCCCAAGTTGTAACTTTACAACCCTATACGCTTCGTATATGGATCCACTCTATTTTTCTTGACCGTTTATGTGTTGGTAGGCGTAAAATACATACCGTTTTACTTTATACACATAGTATAATGGTAGGTAAGACTCATATACACCCCATAAGGTCCTATACGTGCCTACCAACCAAGCATTTCTACATATTACATACAACGGTTCCTGATTTTTTAACTTTCACCACCTCAAAAACCTTCATCTTCCATAAAAACCAAATGGCTTCCAACAACCATTAGTTGTACTCTTCGGTAAATGAGTACGAGTAACGGTTAATCGTAGATGATGTATACTCACGACATCCGAATTATTTCACGCTAAAGATTTTTCATTCCGGTCATTTCACAGCTTCACCTGGGAGGAGATACGAGGGTGATGCATGTGTTTTCATTAACTACCTAGACGCCAATATGTTTAGGTTTACTTATATGGATTTGGTAATGCAAGATCTGGAGTTTCAAAATACAAATAACATGTGGTATTACTTTAAGCCCAACAATAGTGCTGATTAGTTTAAGAGACAATTCAGAAGCCTATTACCCAACCTTGTACAATGGTGATAATAATGTTGGGTTACGATAGTGGTATACAGGTGCCCGGTGACGTCAAAAAAAAATTACTTTAATATTTAACGTTACGGACCAAGCATTAGTTAATCAGAGTTTAAACGAACTAAACATATAATTCATTACGCATCGGAATAAACCGATTTAAACTAATCTGACGCGTAAACCTAAAACGTCGTAAACACGTCAACAAGATCATGATCACCAAATCGTACACATACACCAATCGCGTTAAGATATAACTCGAAAACAAATTACAACAAAATATCAAAATTAAATATCTAAACTAAAATCGAATTTAGATATACCTTAGCGGCGTCCTAACAAACGTTAAAGACACCGAGGAACAACGAGCAAGTCGCTAGGGTTCACGGAAAACAGATCTGACCGTTCGGATGTAAAACGTTATAGATCTACCGATTGATTGCGAATCTCCAACCGGATATGTTTACCTTTATGGAAATCCATCTTAACCGCTTGAAAATATATTTTCCCGCGAAAGAGTTTTTGATTCAATCAGTTGTCTAGCTGACTTGGAGGAGAATATTTGAAATTCTATCGCCTCCCCATATCCAATTATCATCCTCCTTTGTATCATTTGACAACTCAAGAGAAGTTCACAAGTTAATTTTTTTACGAGATGATAGAATCGATTTCCTTTGCCACAATGTAGTAATAACTGAGTTACGAGAAATGTGACCTGCGACATGACAAATTTTATCCACAAACAATTTAAATAGGACGGTCTAACACCCGACCAACTATCAAACCGAAAGAACGTCTCTTCAATATATTTCCCTTAAGAGAGATATATAATATATATGTAATTAAAAATATTTAGAAGGAGATATGTGTAATCTTAATTTTGAGTTACGGTAAATATGTAATTAAAAATGATTAGAGACGCAACGCATGAAATTATCCTATAGAATCTGGCGGCCTTATTATTTTATCAGTAGTTAAAAAGAGGAAGAAACAATAGCGGATAAGAGAATTGAGACTCTGCAATGTTGGCGATTGTTCCAAATGCTCCACTAAGACGTTGGGGCGGGCGGACGTTAAGATGGAATAGACCTGCTAATATGCCTAAAGTCCCTACCGCAATATGATGAGAGGATATTCCTCCCGTTACCACGATAGGCTATTCCGCAATAAATACCGAGACTTTGCAATATTTGATTGATCACAATTCTATAGATTCCATTTACTATAAAAGCTCCCAGAGAAGTCATTAGAGGGATCTTTCCTATCAAAATTGTTTGTTCTTGGATATACATACGCCTATCGTTTTTCCAAATGAGTCTCGCGGATACATATAATTCAGAAGAATATGTGATTGATTCATACACAACATCTCTTTCTATAGTGGCATAGAGACTTGTATGTAACTATTCAATATGGATTGATCGAGAAAGATCTCTTGTTCTTATTATAAGATCGTGATTGGATCAGCATATGTTTGGTAAAGAGAATAATCTTCTCCTTTGAGAATAATCAAAACGGAAAGTGTTCGATTGGAACATGAAAACGTGACTAAATTGGTCCTAGTTACTCTTCGGGACGGAGTGGAAGAAGGGAGGGGATTCTCGAACGCGGAAAAGGATCCAATAACTTCGAAAGAATTGAACGAGGAGCCGTATGAGGTGAAAATCTCATGTACGGTTCTGTAGAGTGACAGTAAGGGTGACTTATCTGTCAACTTTTCCACTATCACCCCAAAAAAACCAAACTCTGCCTTACGTAAAGTTGCCAGAGTACGATTAACCTCTGGATTTGAAATCACGGCTTATATACCCGGTATTGGCCATAATTCACAAGAACATTATGTAGTCTTAGTAAGAGGGGGGAGGGTTAAGGATTTACCCGGTGTGAGATATCACATTGTTCGAGGAACCCTAGATGTTGTCGGAGTAAAGGATCGTCAACAAGGGCGTTCTAGTGCGTTGTAGATTCTTATCCAAGACTTGTATCATTTAATGATGCCATGTGAATCGCTAGAAACATGTGAAGTGTATGGCTAACCCAATAACGAAAGTTTCATAAGGGGACTGGAGCAGGCTACCATGAGAAAAAAGATCTTCTTTCTAAAAAGATTCGATTCGGAACTATTATATGTCCAAGGTTCAATATTGAGAAATGGGAGATAAACAAGACGTATTCTATCATAACTCGTTCCTGCCAAGAAAAAAAGTGCAGCTCCAATAAAGCCATGCGAGATTATTTGTAAAATAGCTCCATTGAGTCCCGTATCAGTTATCGAAGCAATTCCTATAAGTATGAAACCCATATGAGATACCGAGGAATAGGCTATTCTTTTTTTTAAATTACGTTGGCCGGGAGATGTTGAAGCTGCATAGATTATTTGTATTGTGCCTACTATCATCAACCAAGGAGAAAATATAGAATGAGCGTGTGGTAATAATTCCATATTAATCCGAATCAATCCATACGCTCCCATTTTAATAAAATTCCGGCTAGAAGCATACAAGTACCTTTTCTATTTGGTAATTTCTCCTCCGACCAGGATAAAAGATCCCATTGAAGCGGCTGATCCCATGCATATTGTATGTACATCTGGTTGCACAAATTGCATAGTATCATAAAGAGCCACTCCCGGTATTACCCATCCGCCAGGAGAGTTTATAAACAAATAAAGATCTTTGGTATCATAAATTTCAGAGGTTTTCCCTGACTTTGTTCGTGTCAACAAACAATTCGAAATACCTCAACTTTTTAGAACAGGTCCGAGTCAAATAGCAATGATTTGAAGCACTTCTTTTTACACTATTTCGGAAACCCAAGGACTCTATCGTATGGATATGTAAAATACAGGATTTCCAATCCTAGCAGGAAAGGAAGGAGATGGATACTCAATTTAAAGTGAGTAAACAGAATTCCATACTCGATCTCATAGATACATATAGAATTCTGCGGAAAGCCGTATTCGATGAAAGTCGTATGTACGGCTTGGAGGGAGATCTTTCATATCTTTCGAGATTCACCCTACAATATGGGGTAAAAAAAGCCAAAATAAATGATTTTAACCTTTATAAAAAGAAAACTGATTCTTGAACCCCTTTCACGCTCATGTCACGTCGAGATACTGTAGAAGAAAAAACTTCAAAAACCGATCCAATTTATCGTAATCGATTAGTTAACATATTGGTTAACTGTATTCTGAAACACGGAAAAAAATCATTGGCTTATCAAATTATCTATCTGTAGAGGCTAGATTATGAGGCTTGTAATATTAAATAAGTTGGGCTGGGCTTAGAGGGTTTAATTAGGATCATAGGCTAGTTTGTTTATTGTATTTAGGCTAGTTTATGATTGGGCTTGGGTTTACTATTGGGTTTATGATCCTCAAGGGGCCCAATAGTAAACCCAATGGGGTGGCTATATAAACCCCACTTGACCTCCTTATTTATTTGCTAGTTTACGATTCTGAGAGTGCAGCCAAAGGTGTTTACGATCCAAGTGGTGTTCACGATCGTAAACAGAGAAAGAGAGAGTTTACGATTTTCTTGTTTTGTACCCGACAAGCTTTCTTGTGTGCAAAGATCAAGTTTTCTTCGTGTTTCTTCTCTTTTCTATCTTGAATCAATCACCTACGAGGATTCCGCACTCGTTGGTGATATCAATATCGTGTTTCAGGAGATTGTCCGGACCTACAATTGGTATCAGAGCCAAGAATCTTAGATTCGAGGCTCTCACGATATAGATTCAAGTGTTTTGCTGGGTTTTTGTTCGAGTTTTGTTGAAGATTTGAAGGTTTTTGGTGTTTCCGATCGTAGCTGCTGCTGTGTTCTTCGAGTTTTTGGTGTTTACGATAGAGATTTCTGGGTTTCTTTGGTGTTTGCGACTGAGTTGGTTGAAGATCTGTTGAGTTTGTGAGTTTACGACATCAAGATCACATTTTTAAGGTGTTTACGACCCGACAAAAAGAGTTTACGATTGTAATTGGTTATCGTAATCGTGTTTACGATTTAGTTGGCTCGGAAACGGCGTTTACGATTTTGCAGGATCGGGAACAGGTGATTACGACTCCGGTGGTCGTAATCATCAAGCGTAATCAGGTTTACGACTTTTTGTGGCGGTTAAGGAGTTTACGATTTTAGGTTCAATCGTAAACAGCTTTCACGATCGTAATCATCCTTTTACGATCATAATCAGGTGTCTTTTATCGTAATCTCAGTATTTGGACGCTTGGACATTAGTTTTAGGTTTCCTAAGCTTTCGTAATGGATTCAGTTAAGAACAAGGATGATTTCATAGCTGAAGTTGACAATACTGAGATATGCCCGAATCCTACATGTGCTCGATTAATTACTGGACTTAAGCAAATGTGTAAAAATTTTCAGTCAGAATTGTTTGAGACAAAGTGCGAAAGGAGCTCGTTTAAGGGTAGATGGCAAAAGAATGAGGAGAAGGTAAAAGCTCAGAAATTAGACATAGTGAAATATAAGAAACTTGCAACTGAGAACGCTTATCTGTATGACAACGCTAAGTTAGAAATAACTGAGCTTAGTAAGCAGATAGATGACCTTAAGCATAAAAACAATGAGTTGCAGGTTAAACTTGATATGAATCAAATGAGAAGCAAAAGAATGCTTGATGCTGGAAAGGAATTGTCACATGCTGTTGTGACTGGTCAAGTTGGGAAACACACACCTGGATTTGGATCAGAAAAGTCTGATAAGGCCTTGGCTGCAAATAGCATTATTCCTCCACCAGTTCCCAGAGACATTATAGGAATACTTCTTAGTGAGGAACAAGTTGAACGAACCGAGCTTGATTATAAAGAAGCTGCTCCTCCTATTGATAGTGTCTTGGTTGGAACTACACCAACTACACCATTGACACAAGAAGAAATTGATAATGAAGCAAATATGACTTATGGTGAAGGGAGGGTAAAGGATATATCAGACAATGATGCTGAGTGCCGAGAATACAACAGGTGTCATAATTCCAAGTCTGATGATGCTGGGATAGAGTTGAAACCATACCCTAAAATTGAAAACCCATGCTTCAAAGTAATCGACGAAGTCAAAAGGGAAAAAGTGATCTTGACGACACGGCCTGAGGGGAAGATCTTTATGACATCTGGATCCATGTTTGACCAAGAACCAGATGTTGGGTATGACTTACCATCCTTCTCCTCCAAGTTCAAGGGAATAACTGATGGAGTGATCCGTGAAGCTAAAGTTGAGAGGCCAAAGATCACCATCAAGCATCCGAGTGTGAAGCAAACAACTGCGGTGAAGAATGATAAGATGAAAAGTGTGGTTGTGTCTCCCATTTCTTCAGTTGGTTCATGCAGTTGTAAGTGCAGTTGCAAGAATGGTGCTTCTTCATCAGGAAATCCAGAGAGCACAAAGACGATGAGGACAGGTTCTACTCAGGCTTCAAGGAACCAGCAGAAAGTCAAATCTGAAGCAGCAGTCAAAGCAAAGAAGCAGACACAAGGCAAACCAGCTCCATATCAGCCACCAAAGACGAATGGGTACACGTCTGACTTCTATCTAAAGAAGCAGACTTGCTTTAATTGTGGCATTGCTGGTCATATTGCTAGAAACTGTCTGTATCGCCCCTATGAACCCTATTATCCGAAAACTCAAAGGGTTTCATCTCAGGAGTCTGTGAAGTCTAAGCCAATGATGGTGCAAAAACCTAAGGCAATGAAGACTGTTACTCCTAAGGTTAAACCCTCTGATCAACATTGGGGTGCTGCCAAAGCTCAAAGAAAATCTTCAAATCAAAACAACAGCTTTCCAAGTTACCAAAATTTTCAGAAAAAGGTGATGAAACCATTTTCAAAACAACCAAGGTCTGAAAAACCCAAGGTTACCCCTCCCAAGGTAACTAAAACTGTTTTGAAAAATGATTCTAAAATGAAGAAGGTTGAAATACCTAAAGTCACAACTCCAAAGGTGACTAAAACAAAAACTGTTTTGAAAAATGAATCTAAAACGAAGAAGGTTGAAATACCTAAAGTCACAACTCCAAAAGTGACTAAAACAAATGTTAAATCACCTGGAACTTGGAAACCAAAAATCAAGGCAGCTCCATCACAACTTCCTGATTTCTCAAAGGGGATGTTCTTACAAGAAGTATCCTTTATTGATTCCTCAGGTGTACCCAGAAAAACAATGGCCTGGGTACCAATGGCTAACTAATCTCTCACTCTGTGCAGGAACAGTCAAGGAGGATTATCACTAACGGTTTTATTACTAACTTGTTTGTTGATAAGTGATTGTTCCAGGCACAGTTTAGGAGACGTATCTTCATGACATGTCAAGCAATCTATACAATGGAAGGTATGTCTCTTTGAGAGATAAAATGTCAAAATCAGCATGAAAGGTACTGTTCTTAACTTGGTTGTTTGAATGATGAGGCAGCAAAGGGTGTTTTGAGTCAAACCAAATTTCCTAAAATTTTCACTTGGTGATTGATTATGTGTTTGACTTCAAATGCAATGAAGTGTGCATGTCATGAAACCCAATTTACTAAATTTTTCAAATTTATACTTTGAAATTTAGCTTGGCCAGATATCTTCAAAATTTTGTGTTTTGTTCTTTGAAGTGTGTTTGTGTGTTTTATTTTTATTAAAAAAAAAATGAAAAAATGATGTTCACAAGATTGTGACATTAAAAATCAAAAAGCAAGGGGAAGACATGTAAAGATGAAGAAAAAGTTGACCCCTAAAAAATAGTGTGCTTTTCAATTTTTAATCGTTTGTGTTTAATTGAGAAGTTTAGGGGAAGTAAAATGAATGTTCGGGTTGGAGATGGCTGACACGCGTAAGGCGGAAGTGAAAGGCAAGCTCCACGGTGATATGCTTGGTAGGCTCGACCTAAACTTATGACCTCCAATGAAAGTGCAGTGAACTTAAAAGATATATATGTTTAGTTTCCCATCCTAGGTTGCATGGTTTAAAAGACTGAGTCCCGACAAAAATGGGTTGAGAGTGGTAATTACCTAGTATTCACTCTCTCACACGCCATGTCTCTGCTGTCATGACTACACCACATAATAAAAAGAAAAGAAAAAGAAAAGAAAAAGAAAAAAAAACAAATGAAAAAGAAAAGAAAATGAAAAATAATCACCCAGTTGGTCTTCTTTGCGTGCTTAGCGGCCGACCTGATCACCAACTGATGGTTAATGAAAATAAGTGGTAGTAATAGTCGTGGCGCATGGTTCCTCAAGTTGGGGGTTTGTGAATCCTCAATAAACTCTGAGGTTGGGTAGGTTTTGCTGTGTACGCTTGGGTGTGGGGACAATTAAACATGACGGTATTATTGTACTATATTAAGCATGACGCATTCGGTTGGGATTAAACGGGTTTGAGTTTAAAGCGGACAAACATACCGGCAATCACCTGGACTAGTCGAGTAACTGAAGCTGAAAAGGGTTTCTCAGTCAGATTCATATGGTTTGATCCCTTGTAAACTTTCTCATGTTTGATATTGGTAAGTATTTGTTTGTTTTTATCTTTCGTGTGTGAGTCGTTAAGTTCTTTTTGGTGTGTTTTTGTCTTGGCCAAGTTGATTTGAGAAGTCAAAATATGTTTTTCAAGGGTTTTAATGCATAACAATATGCCCCCGACAAATCTTGCCAAATTTTTAGGGGAAGGAGTATGGGATAATAAGTATTATCCGAAGGGAACTCGAGGATGATACTTATTATCTAATGGAAAAGACTTCCTCCGTCAGATCTTGACAAATTTTTAGGGGAAGGAGAGGGGATAATAAGTATTATCCGAAGGGAACTCGAGGATGATACTTATTATCCGAAAAGACTTCCATAATACATAGTATCCGAAGGGAACTCGAGGATAATATGTATTATCTCAGGGGAAGTCCTTAGCTGAGGGGAAGTAATCAGCTAAGGGGAAGTCTTTAGAGGTCTTTGGGTTCAGGGGAAGTTTTATAGAAAACCCGTAATCTATATTAGGGTTTTTGATTAAAATTATGTTAATTTGAATCAACTGAACAGATGATAATTACCTTCTAACCCAAAGACCAGTCATCACATGTCTGGTAGTGTATTTTTTTTTTCAAATGTGTGTCAGACAGGTTGATGATAGAAAGATGTTGCTGCTGCTCAAGTTAAAGAACCAACCGGACAAGACTTCCATCTGAAAAGCAACTGTTCAGGGGAAGTTGTTGGTGTCTTTACAAGTATCCAAAAGCTTCAAAAGTTTTTCAAAGAAAATGCTCACAAGTTTAGGGGAAGCTGAAGATTTCAAGTCAATCTTTGAAAAAGAAAATGATACAGAGAGCAGTCAGAGTTCATGAAGTTTGAAGTTCAACAATCAAGGTCTTCACAGTTAGAGGTTTTTCAAAATTTAACCTCTAATTTTTGGAGATTCAAGACAGTTATCGAAGTTTCAGCAAGAACCAGTTCTTTCAAAAGAAGCAAGTCATTGAGAATCCTCCATCTCATTAACTTGTTCATTTCAAGAAGTTCGAGCTGATGCTGATCAAGAGGAAGTCCCAAGTGCCCGTTATGAAACCCAATGAAGATTTCTGCGGAAAGAATCTTCATCAGCATCTATGCCAGCCAGTCAAGAAGAAGAATTTCAAAGATTGAAGACATTTAATATCACAAGCCTAGGGGAAGATTGTAGAGGCTAGATTATGAGGCTTGTAATATTAAATAAGTTGGGCTGGGCTTAGAGGGTTTAATTAGGATCATAGGCTAGTTTGTTTATTGTATTTAGGCTAGTTTATGATTGGGCTTGGGTTTACTATTGGGTTTATGATCCTCAAGGGGCCCAATAGTAAACCCAATGGGGTGGCTATATAAACCCCACTTGACCTCCTTATTTAGTTGCTAGTTTACGATTCTGAGAGTGCAGCCAAAGGTGTTTACGATCCAAGTGGTGTTCACGATCGTAAACAGAGAGAGAGAGTTTACGATTTTCTTGTTTTGTACCCGACAAGCTTTCTTGTGTGCAAAGATCAAGTTTTCTTCGTGTTTCTTCTCTTTTCTATCTTGAATCAATCACCTACGAGGATTCCGCACTCGTTGGTGATATCAATATCGTGTTTCAGGAGATTGTCCGGACCTACACTA
>JBCNJP010000003.1:51774974-51792493 GCA_039602395.1 Deinandra increscens subsp. villosa | reverse complement strand
ACCCGGTGGATCTGCTTCGTTTTGGTGAACGGGATATCAAGCTTCTAGCAACCCAACCCATCCTTGGTGATGAAAACGATATGGCGAATGCTATCAGGGTTGGGATATTCGATGGTGCTGCAAAGAAGATAGTGGAGAACGGCTGGTGGAACAACAATGTTCAAACCTCATTCAGGTTTGACTTGCTGCTGCCGTGAAGTGGTCAAATGGTTCATGCCTAGGGGAAGATTGTTGGGCTATATTCATATGAGGCATGAACATTTGTTATTGGGCATGTTAGTTAGTTGTTTTGGACTAGTCTAGTTTCTTATTAGGCCATGTGGGCCGATTATGTTTGGGCTAGTGTAGGTTTACGATTTTGGTTCAAGGCTATATAAGCCTCTCTTTGTAATCGTAAGCTTCAAGCATTTCTAATATACATTCACGATTCCTTCAAGTATTCTTGTGTTCACGGTTTGTTTGATTTGCTTCTAGTAGACATTATTCACTCAAGGTTTCATTTGTTTATCAAGATCTAACCTTTTCATCTACTATTTCTCTTGATTCAAGCTTATACGAGGATTCCGCACTCGTATTAGCTAGAATATCGTGTGTTTGGTTTATATTCGGACCTACAGTTTCCTCTGTCTGGTTCACTTTCAGATTCGTCGAGCCATCCGTTTCTAGAATAAGCCCATTTCGAATCTATTTCGATTCCAAACGAGTCGAAGCATGGTGATACTGGCTGCTTCGGTTCAATAACAGCATTCTGAGGCACGCCCTCAGAGTCACTGTCAACCACGAAAATAGCTCTTCGAGAAGGCGACATCTGAAATTAAATAAGTAATCACATAATTAGCAATAATTAAACAAATGATTAAAATAAATAATAACTTTACCGTAGGGTGTTTGGCGATTTGGATTGGTGTACTTTCGTTGCACGTGCTACCTTCCGTTTTAATTCTCATTCCTTAGGTTATAGTTTAAAATTTATAAAAAAAATATTTTTGGGTTCCCTATAACCTGTGGCTCTGATACCACTTTTACTGTAACATCCCAAAATTTGAAATTATATAGCGGAAGACTTACGTGGTAGTAATTCAATTTAACCCATGGTTTTAGCCGTGTTAAGCGGAACGTAATTTTTATTTAAAACACTTTCATATTACAAAATTGGGATATGCTACTTATCCCTTAAGTGTTTATACAAAAGATTGGGATGAAACAATCATCCCATGGTTAGGTCCCTACTACATTCCACCACAAACTAAAACATAAGATAGATACGATAGCACGTCACGTAGTCGTCTTCATACAACCAAATCCAGATCTCCACAAACCCCATTAGTTACCTGAAAAATAGATTAAACCACAAGTCAACACGAGGTTGGTGAGTCCACTAACAAAACATTTCGTTCCCACTTTATCATTTAATCCCTTTCATTCAATTTTTGAATCAAAGAGTGAATCCAAATGGAGAATATATCATGGTTTCGTAAACTAGCTAGGTTTACGATGTACAAATTATACGCAAGCTCTAAATCAACGCTAGACCCATGTTCGATCGTATTTCTCACCATGTTTCACGACCAGAGCGACTGATCAGTGAGAGCGGGTGGTCAACCCCAGTAGAATCTACTAATACATCTCACGCTACTTTAATGATCTAGAAGGCATTGTTCTAATTATCCAAATTCCAAATGTAGGCCTAGCTCATCTTGTTATGAGCGGTGCGCCGACACTCACGAATAACTTCGTACCCATAATATTCTCAATCAATCATTCATTCCAAAATACATATTCCAATATTAAGCCCAAAACATTTAACAAAATGCATCAATTCAAAATTGGGGCTTTAAGTTAGTAAACTCACCTTTGCTTTCTTGTGCGATTTGTGTCTCTAATTGTGTGAAATTTCAATTGCCTTGGTCCTATTCCATTAATATCAAATTAGTTTAGGCATTTCTATTTAACTAATGTGACAACTTCTCTATTTTCAATTAATCGAGCAAAATGACGATTTTGTCCTTATTCGATTAATTCGACAATTACGAAGGATAATCTATCTTTTATTTAATGAAATTTTATTCTAAGGATAAGTATAAATGATTATACTTATTTTATATTATTTAAATCACTAATGCCTTAATTTTCTAATTTTTCTATATTTTATGCCAATTTCCTCATTTTTACGTCTTTTCGGCATTAGTTTTTGCTCAATTTCCTCTCATTACTTAAGATTTCAGTTTTGTATCATTTTCATATTATTTTATATGTTTCTCAAAGATTTTTAACCTGTTTCAAGCCCTTAAGCTACTGTTCTCAATTATTTTTCCTAATTTATGCCTTATTTTACTAATTTTTACACGTTTTATTGCATTATTTTCATTGTTTTAAGAGTTCGGGTGACATTTTCACCAAAGTTTCCAATTATTTTCACTTATATTAGTTTTCTTCTGTTCAAAATAAGTTCTCAAATTTTTCTATATTATTTCTCCAATTTATTCTATTTTTAAGCATTTTTAGCTAATTTTAAGCATGTAAATTCCAATTTAATTATTAAATAAATTCCAAAAATTCTAGAAAATTTTTATAACTCATATCTACTGATAACTAATGTTCTTCTACTGATCCAACTAGAATTTTCGGATTTTTGGCCTATTTTTACATTTTCCACCCATTTAATGCATTTAAAGCTTTAAAAAGTCTTCTCCTAATCATTACTTTATTCTCATTCTTCCACTCCATGTTTTTATTACTTAGATTTAGTTTCTTTCCAACATAAATTTTCTGACCTCATTTTAATTTTTGTATTTCTTATCCATTTTATATAATACTCACATGTTTATTTCTATATTTTTCCAAGTATTACATATTTTTAGTGTACCACTCGTGTTTCCTCATAACCGACCATTATAGGCGGAATTACCATGAGAAATAGTCACGGGGTTTATCTTAGTGACAATCGTTACCGACCGTGTAGGCGTCATTGACGACCATGAGGCGGATTTACTACAATTGTGACACTAAGTCTTGTTTTTATTTTACATTTTTGTTGCAACTTCAAGTATACATATATATATATATATATTTTCGGATTTTTTTTTAATAAAAATCTAAGGGTTTCATAACTTGATATTATGTATATCATCATCAAACTACCAAGATCAAACATAAGCAACTTCTTTAACTTCATAAAATCACATGAAATCACATAATCATGAGAATCACACATGCATGTAACTAGTTTTTTTTTAGTTTTCTTTCAAGATCTTATTGTTTCCATCTTAAGTATTCATTTTGATCTTTCATAAAACCCAAGTTTTTAACTTAGATTTAACATGCATGAGAGTTTCTAGATGATCAAACTTAAACCCTAAGCTCAACACACACAAACACACACTAACACACACATCACGATTTTTGTGTGTGTGAGTGTTGTTTTTCATTTAAATCTTTATGTGTTGAAGATTTGATCATTCAAATCCACCAAAACTAATCAATAAATGATGTTGGTTCTTGGATTTGAAGATGGGTTTCGAAATTAAGAAGAAGAATAGATGAAGTTTGCTTACTTTGAAGCTAGAGAGAGTGTAGGTGTTCTTGGTTCTTGAGGATGGTTGAAGATTCAAGTGGGTGTTCTTGAAGATTTGAAGATCCAAGTAAGTGTGTGTGTTTTTAGTGAGAGAGTGTAGAAGTGAAAATGAGAGTGAGGAGGGGGGTTGGGGCTCTCGGCCGAAACATATAGAGGGAGAGAGAGTTACAAAATTTTTATAAATTTTGTTTAAGTGATGTGTAGGTGGTGTGTATATTTGAAAATAATAATAACCTATCTAATCCATCTAGTCTCATTAAGGTTTAACTAGTCAACCACACTACACAATTTCATATATTTATATATACATATACGACACACATGCATATATATACACACATATTCTTTCAAATTTTTATAAATTCTAGTTATCACACAGTGTATGTCGTGTTTCGCGGGTATTTTTACAAATCCAATAAATTCCAATATTTATATCAAAATTCATAATTTTAAATTACGCTCAGAACCGTATAGCTATTTTTCAGTTTCGTCGTACTTGGTCGGAGACCAAAAGTAGTGACGTTCTTATACGATTCGAATTCATTATTGCGTAACTTTCTCTAATTTATCATCAATCGAACGTATAACCTTTTCTAAAGGCTCTAGCTCATATATAATCATAATTTAAAACCAAACGAATTACTTTATTCGTTTCGTTGATCGGTTCACATTTACGAGACTTTATCGAATATTATATTACTCAAATAATTCACATAATCATAATTAATTCTAAATAAATCCAAATAGATCCTAAATTATCATTTCTAATCTAAAATTTTAAGTGACGAGACTTTATCGAATATTATATTACGCTTTGACGCATTCCATTCAGTTTCATGGACGTGAGGACGAAGATGCACCGACACATATCTCACGCTTCACCCGAATTTGCAACACGTTCGGACTCACGGGAGTCACGAACGAAATCATTTATCTGCGTCTGTTTCCATTCTCCCTTACGTATCGAGCCGCCGAGTGGCTTGAGACGCTTCCGCCAAATTCGATCGCCACCTGGGACGATCTGACTGCTAAATTCCTGAAGAAATATCATCCTTCAGCCAAGGTTGCGCGTACTCGGGAGGAAATTCACAGCTTTCGCATGGATCCCGACGAGCCTTATTCGGTTGCTTACGAAAGATTCAACACTCTTCTGAGCAAATGTCCGCAACACGGGTTGACGGACTGGGCGATCATGAGAAGTTCTAAATGGACTTCCTTATTCTGTTCAGAAGGAGTTCAATATTTCGGCTGGAGGACATATGATGGAGAGCTCACAGTTAACGAATGTAAATCACTTTTCGAGAGCTTCGCACTTGCTGAACAGCAGGCACCCGGAGGTCGGAGAGCCACCTTGGCCCCGACTAGATCACTTATACCGTCTACATCTACCCGGAGTGTCAGTCACATTGGCTCAGAGACCATGCCGCCTAAGGAGTTAGAGAACATCTATAGGACTTTAGAAGAAATCAAACTTCATATCAAAGCCAAATGTGAGCTGTGTAGAGGCGCTCATGACACCCGAGACTGCCCGCTTGCTCCCGCTGAGCAAGTCAACTACATTGGAAACCGAAACCAGTTCGGTAATTCTTTCCAGTCTGGGTGGAGGAGTGGCCAAAATTCAGGATGGCGAGAGGGAGGTAACCCACCTGGTTTTCCACCGAGGAATAGCTATGGTGGAGGAGATGACGGGGCTGGTTTTAAGGAGATCAGAGAGCTTATTGCTAACCAGACCCAGATCCTGTAGTAGATTGTGGCGAGAGATGAAGGAACGCAGAAGAAGCTAGCTGAGCATGACACGTTACTGAGGAATCAACAAGCTTCGTTCCTTGATTTGCAGCGTTCGGTTGGAGATATAGCGAAGCAGCTGAAGGAGCTCAATTCCCGTGGGGGTCAGTTTTCTGGTAGCACCTACAAAAACCCCAATTCCAACGTCAACGCCATTACTACTAGGAGCGGAAGAGTCGTTCAGAGTCCATCACCGGCGGTAGCTGATGAGGAACCAGTTGATGAGGAGTTAGTGTTAGAAACGCCTGACGGGAGGGTGACACGAGAGCGTGACGCCAGCAAGTACCGCACCGAACGTCGAGGCTGAGGGAGTGAAGAGACCACCGGTTGGAGAGAAGCCGCTGAAGTGGGAGGCGATGAGAGAGAAGAAAAGAGTTCGTTTTCGCCTCAAACGATCACATCCGATGATTTGAAGCGTGTGCCCTACCCTGAGAGGTTGGTTCAGCAAAAGAGCGCTAGTGAATATGGGCAGTTTTTAGAGCTTCTTAAGCAACTTAGGGTTACATTACCTTTCACTGATGTTATAAACAAATGCCTAAGTATGCTAAATTTTTAAAAGACATGTTAACAAATAAAAAGAAGCTTGAAAGTTTTTCTGATGTTACACTTGATGCTCAATGCTCCGCCATAGTACAGAATAAATTTCCTGAGAAACTTAATGATCCAGGGACCTTTACAATTCCTAGCTCTTTTGGTGATTCTTCTGTTACACGTGCTTTAGCTGATCTAGGTGCTTCTATTAATGTCATGCCATATTCTGTTTTCATGCACCTAGGATTAGGCGAGTTAGAACCGACTAGGATGACAATTTCTTTGGCAGATAGGGTCAGTGGTTAGGCCCAAAGGAATAGTGGAAAATGTACTTGTTCAAGTTGATAAATTTTTGTTCCCTATAGACTTTGTGGTAGTTGACAGTGCGTATGATGCTAGCTGCCCTTTGATTTTAGGTAGGCCCTTCCTTAGGACCGCCCGGGCGTTAGTTGATGTTTTTGCGGGCACCATCACTCTGAGGGTTGAGGATGAGTCGGTGGAGTTTAAGGTTGGTAGGTCGAGTGACAAGTACAATGAGTCCGTGTACTTTCTAGGATCTTTCATGTCTATGGTGGATAGTTGTGTTAGTTATGTCACTGGTGAGGATTTGGTAGTTGGGAATAGGTTGGAAGGTGAACCGATAGTTGAGGATAAGTGTGGGGAGGATCCCGGGGGGTTAGATGAGTTAATTGGTAAGAATGATATTTTTGACCCGTTAGTAGAACCCGCTGGTGAATTAGTGGTTGGAGAATGTTTGGTAGTTGTGAATGGTTGTAGGAGAGCCACACTGAGTGATATAGGTGAGTTCGATGATAGGATTGTGCTGAATCCAAGTGTGGGGAGGTTAGTTGTGGTTGTTGGTAAGAATGACCCAAAGTTGAGTTTTTTAGAGAAGATTAGATTTCTTCCGGGTCGGTTCAAGCATTGGAAGGTTAAACAATTGTTTCATTCGCTAAAGTTCAGTGCTTTATGGTTTGGGAAGTTAGTAGGAAGTTGGATAGAGGAAAACCGGGTGCAATCCGGTAGTTTTGTGTTGAAAGATGTGAAATCAAGGCCTCCAGATGGTTTGGGAGGTTGTGGTTCAGTTTTGTGCTAAATGATGCAGTGCCCGGGTTGTATAGTATTGTATTTGTGTTTTAATTTCTGCAATTTTTATTTTTCGTGCATTTTGCGTCTTTTGGGTTTTGTGTTTTTGGTGTTTGCAGGTAATTCTGAAGATTCAAGATTTGGAATAGGGGAGTTGTGCAGGCCAAAATTGCAGTTCGGGACTGAGTTTTTCGACTAGAGGAGCTGGTGTAAGGAAAAGAGATAGAAAATTTTTGGGGTCAAATTCCAAAAATTCCCTGGAAATTGTGTTCCAGGCGTATCGCCTGGAGGTTGGTTGGTTGTAGGTGATACGCCTGGAGGAGGTAAGTCAGAAAAAAAAATTTCAATTTACAATTTTTATATTATTTCTGTTTACCAGATTTGCGGTGGTTCGTTTGCGGTCAATGTGCTGAGTCTCTGGAGTTTCAGGTGAACACGTTTCAACTTGTTTTATTTTATTTATTTTAGTGTGTTTATTTTTATTCTGCTTTATTTTTGTTCCATTCCACATTGAGGGCAATGTGTAATTCAAGTGTGGGGATGGGATACTTGCGTCTTGAGTTTTTTATTTTTAGTGTGTTAATTGAGTCAGAAGTTTTTCAAAAATGTCCGAGATTCTGGCTGCAATTTAAATGGGAAATGATAGGAAACTGGGAATTGATTGTCTAGTTTGTGTTTGAATGCTAAATGTTAAATGAATAAATTGGGAAAAGTGATAAGTATGGTATGAATGGAAAACATTACTAGTATATGATGTGTCGGTAGGCCCAGCTGACCTAGGAGTAGCTTAAATAGCCTGTGTGTTTATTGTTGTATAAATATGCTAATCAGTATGCTAGTGGGTTCCCATTTTAGGAGTGATAGGAATGCTGAATCTGATGATTAGGAGGAAAGAGACCGCTTTAGGCTAGATACTCCTATGTCCTTAGAATTTCCAATGAGCATGTAGTTAATAATTTGGTTAATGCAATTAGAGTGAAGGGACAAAATACTCATGTACGAACTAAGGATAGTATCCCGTGGTAAGTGCCTCTAATGATGTTCTGGATCTCGCGGGCAAAATACTCACGTATGATTTCGGGGGTAAGACATTGTGAAAAAGTACCTCTGATGATGTCAGTTGGTAAGTTAGGTAAAAGTAACCAATTATTATTATTAAAAAAAAAGAAAAGAAAAAAAAATGAAAAAAATGATAAAGTAGTGAATAAATGCTCAAGAATTTGCATATAAATAATTAGTTATTCTTTGGACATCTTAGTATCTGGTTTAAGGGGGGTTGGAGAAAATATATTAATTTAAATCATTTATACCCTTTGCTTTGACTGAATAAGATTCGGTAGTAGGTTGAACTTGACCTTTCTTTAGTGGGATCCATAGGTAGACTGAGCTTATATCTGGTAATTTCATAAACACATGGGGGCGAAAGAAAAGGTTGGTGGTTGGGTTTAGTCGGATCGAAATATCGACAATCGTAGTTAGTGTGTGATTACGTTATGGACTGTGGAATTGTATGGTGGCTGTTGAATTTTGAAATGTTAAATGTTTAGAAGTCAAGTTCCTGGTTATGATTCCATTGCAGTATTTTTCGAGGACGAAAAAAGAGTCAGTGTGGGGATGTTTGATGTGTTGCAAACACATCCGGTTTTCCTAAGTCTTTTGTTATGTATTTGAGTCTAATTGAGTCGGTTTTCATTAGTTTTAGTTGCTTTTAGTTTGGTTTGTGTCTTTGGGGTCTTGTTTATGTTTTTATGGAGTTTGTAGGTTTTTAATAGAATCTCGAGGCTCTGAGAGAAAGTTTGAAAGAATTGAAGAAAACAAAGAAGAAGGGCTGAACAAGTTGTCCCAGGCGTATCGCCTGGGACCTGATGATAAATAGGCGATACGCGCGGAAAGAGAAAGTCAACGGAATTTTTAAGTCGGTTTGACCGACTAAATTGTCGCCTAGTGGTCTGTAGGCGTATCGCCTACCAAGTGTGTACCTCCAAGCGATACGCTTGGAGGTCTAAAACCCGCAAAAAGAGGTTTCGCGATATAAATTCGAGTTGTAGGGTTTCATTCGAGATATCACGACTTCCAGGCGATTTGCAGAGCAGAGAAAGGCGATTTCGAAGTTAGAGAGGGTTGGAATCAAGTGAAGATCAATCGGGGACATCAATTCATCATCAAATCATTAACCCGGTTCCATCTTTACTTTCGGTTTCTAGTTTTTACTTAATTAAGACCATGTATTGCACTGAGATTTCAGATTCTATTTGTGATTTTGCTGTTATCATGATGGTTAGCTAAGTTAATATCACCACCTGGACCATTATGATGAACTTTTGATATTTGTGATCTTGATTGACGTTGACAATTTGATTGATGTTTGTTTTCTATTAAATTCCATTAACTTTCTGTGATGATGCATCTATGTACTTGATTTAGGTTACTAGTTATTAATTAGATCTTGCTTTGCTTGCGGATGTCTTCCGGTTTGGGTAAAGTAGTTAACTTGTGGGTTATTCTTGCACTTTAACATGATTGCTTAATTGTAGTCATAGGTTTAGTTGATATTTGGTGATTTGGATCTTGTGTGTTGCTAGCTAAATAGACTTAAAAGGGTGATAGCTATTGGGTAGTCGGGTTGGTTAATTGCTTAGGATCGAGTTGTCCCAAAAGGAAATTCCCTAGGTTAATTGTCTAGCTTGCTATTCCGAGTCATTATAGTTGGTTAGTGGTAGCTCCTGTTAGCCTAAGGTGCCTTAGATTAAATTCGAGGGTGGTTAGGTTTAGCTGAGGTAGGAAGTACCTAAAAGGTGAACTCTTGTTCGAGCGTTAGAAGCAATTACTAGGAAGGACTTAAAAGGTGAACTAGGATCCATCAGAATTGTCAAGGTCAGGTGATCATAGATGTTAATTGGGATTCGAGGTCTAGGTGGTGTCTTCTCTCATTTGGTAGTTTCCTCAAGGTTTGCTCTGCTGTCGTTTGCTAGTGTTAGTTACTTTTAGTTAAATCAATCTCAAATCAAAAACCCAAACTTCTCAGTATTTCTATTTTCTAGGTCTAGGTTAAGTCTTGTTATTAGAAGTGTCCTAGGTTCGATATTCCGGTCTTGCCTTAGCTTTACTACAATCCGACAGGTTCACTGCCTTAGGGTTCGGTTCGGTTTAGGTTATTTCGGTAAAATTAGGTGTGTCTTAGGTCTAGGTTTTAGGTCTATTTTACTAGTGTTTTTAGTGTCGTTCCGAGCACATCACAATACTTAGCGTATGCCTTTAATTATTGCTATCTTATCCGACTGTGCATCCACAGTAATCTTGCAGGCGCACCAGAATGTTGATTGAAAGTAATACGCTGCGTATGTACCTATACGCAGCGTATTAGGATGAAATATGCAGCGTATATACTAATACGCTGCGTATTGAATGGGGGTGATAATTGATTCTCTGCCGACGAGAATGGGTTTGAGATAATTTGATTGAAATCGAATATTTGCCTTTCGTCGTTTGCAATTATACAAACTTTTACCTATATATATCAATGCAGTACAAATGCAGGACCACCATTACTCTGTCTTTTAATTGCAGTTATCATTCAGCTTGTTTGAAAAAACTACAAATTTTGTTAGTATAATGTCGATTTGGAATATATTCACGAATGACGATGACGAGCCTCTCGATTTAAACCAGCCGCCACAACACGTAAGCAAAGTTATATTCATTTTGAACTCTTAGTTTTATAATGTTCTGTATAATAGAGCGGAAATTATATTTTTGAAGGATGATTACGCGGTTCAACCGTATCAACGATCGTATTCCCAACCGCCTCTCGATTTAAACCAGGCAAGAGTTAATATTTGTACTTAATTATTATATTTATGCTAATATTTATTTAACTTGTATTTATTTTTCTATTTATTAGGAGCTACCTCGAATAGAAAGCCATTACCCTTCGGTTTCGGAACCGACATTTGATTTAAACCAGGCAAGTAGTGGGGTTCAAAAAATAGTTATTGTATTTATTTTAGTTATAATGAAAATAATTAATTCGATATTTTTTATTTTTATAGATACCCGAAAGTTATTATGACACTCAATATTCTAATTTTTACGGTGACCATTCGTCATTGCCTCCCCCTGCCGGTTCTCAATATGACACTCAGTATTCTCACTTTCACGGTGAGCATTCGTCATGGGCTGGCCCTGGCGGTTCTCAGTATGATAATCAGTATCATGGAGATGTCGTGCCTGAAACAAACCCGGAAATTATTAAAGAGGATTCCGATACAGATGAGTATGATGAGTTCGGTGTACGCAAAATGTATCCACCGGATGTCGACTACAGTACCGACCAGGTAATTTATTTATTTTTACAAAATTAAGTCGGTCCAAGTAATTAACCTGCCGCATAAATAACTAATCGTATTTATTTTCAATTTTATTTTGTATAGATATTTAAAACCTTTGACGACCTCTTCGAATGGGTTTTTCAAAAAGGCAAAGAAAATGGTTACGGGCTAAACAAAAAACGGACCAACCCGAATAAATTATATGGTAATCTGGGTAAAGGGTGGATAAAGTGTGATCGTTCAGGCAAGTTCGTAAGCGTGGCCAAGGTAAAAAAAACTGGTAGTAAAAAATGTGATTGTCCTTTCATGCTGCATGGCGTATACAATGTTTTCCATGCCGGATACGAGTTGGAAATTGTATGTGATTCACATAATCACCGGCGGACCCCATTTCTTGAGGCTCTCCCCTACGTAAGGAGATTAAGACCTAAAGATGATGCATTGGTTGGTAACCTTATGTTCCAAAACATGCCACCGCGAAACATTTTATCAGCGATATCCTGATAACGTTTCGACGTTAAAAACAATTTATAACGCTCAAGATAAAATAAAGGCGAGCAGACGTCACGGTGACACACCTATGGAAATCTTCATAAACAATATTCACAGTAAAGGATACGTGTATCACATCCGAGCGGACCCAGTAACCGACATAACGCAGGAGATTTTCTTCGTTAGTCCATTGGGTTACACTTGTTGGCGGGCATTCCCGCATGTTCTGATTATGGACGCCACCTATAAAACAAATAAGTACAACCTTCCGCTAATTAAAATGGTTGGCGTCACATCCACAGGAAGCTCATCTTTTTCGCTCATGCCATTTAAGCAATGAACGTCAGGACAGTTACACATGGCTCCTTGAGGCTGTAAAGGAAACGTTATCGGATGTGTACCAGCCATCGGTTATAGTAACCGATAGAGAGTTGGCTCTTGTTAATGCATGCGATAATGTATTTCCATAGGCAAGTCACCAGCTTTGCAGGATACATATCTGGGACAATATTTCTAAACATTGGCAGGGTAGCTTCGGTGATTGCTAAATCTACAGCTGGAAACGTTTTCAGACACATTAGTAGTTATTGGTTGACTCTCCAAATGAAACACATTATCACAAATATAAACACAAAATCTTTCGAAATCTTGCTATAGTTGACCGACTCGGTAAGTAGCCTTACTATATATTTTATTTAATGAACTAGTTTCCTTTCATAACAAATAATAATCATCGTTTTTTTTTTCAGCGTGTTTGAAATATCTGGATGACCAGTGGTTAAGCAACTTCAGGTTCCGGTTTGTAACTTTGTGGACTAGTGCTCGTCGGAATTATGGTGAAAACACAACAAACAGAGCCGAGAGAGAGCATCATGCCCTGAAATCACATCTTAGAAACCGTAGGGCAACGCTTGATCAGTTAGTTGGTGAAAGTGCGTGAGCGTGCGGATCTTCCACTTAGTCGTAATGAAATCAATATAATACAAGATGAAACACAAAGAGTAAATACAAAACACTTGTATTAACCACAGAGATAACCACAAAGTACAATCAGAGAATATGACATGGAAGTTTAGACTGTTACCGAATACAATACAAGACACACATATTTATAGGACTGAAATACGACTGGCCGAACCTGAGGTTCGGCCACACATTCGGAGCTGTCCGAACTCCAGGTTCGCTGGGAGTTCGGACCTCAGCTATAATGTGTGAATCCGTCTTGTATTCGATACTTCACATGACGACCAAGGACCATGTATCAACAAACTCCCCCTCGGCATGTGCAGTATCATCTCCTCTATTCAAACTTGTATCATGTATCTTCAATCAAACTCTTCCTCTTCTTTGACGATGAGTTCAATCTTGAATACTTGATATTGCATCGTGTGTAATCTCTCTATCAACAATCTTCAGAAGACTTGAAGTTGTGATGTTCTCTTCCCACTTAGAAACCTGCCAACATAAATAATCTTGGTGCAAAATGTCTCTTCGAGACTCCAAGATATTTTGTTCTTGAAAAAGATTTCGTATTTCGTGCTGATCAATCGAAAACAAATAAGAAACAAAATCTTTTTGGCTTTTAGAAATTTTATATCAAAACACACCTAAAATCTTTTTGATATTTTCTGATAAGACGAGTAAAACAGTACAAAATCAGACACTATTTTTGTCTTTTGTGAGAAAGATCACAACTTGGGATCATATTGGTCATGACATGCTGAACTACATTTCAATTTCAATTTTTGAAGCACATAAGACATGCCGATTGTAGATATAATTTGTCCAACTTTAAACCCTGGCACAATCATACTCATAACATCTGGATATGTTAAGATATTGATTAAGCTTGCATTGACCAGTGTACCCCACACTATCAGACACACTCAGATATGCTTTGTTTATCACATTTTGTGATTTCATTTGTGACTTTAATCACATAGTGATTGTAACCATGATATAGTCAACTGTGTTCCATGCAAAAAGAAATAAGAATGTTAAATCGTCTACCTTAAGGTCGATCTTTCGATACGCAGATAAGGCCTCGGATTTAACAAAATAAGAAAATAAAACAAGTTAAAATTGTATAACTCAACAACAATCAGGTCGGTACTCCCGTACACGCAGAGAAAGTCCGATGAGTTATACGAAACACCAAAGAAAATAAAGGAGAACGTCAAACGAACAACGATCAGGTCGGTCTTTTGACACGCAGAGAAAGTCCGATCTTTTGACAAAATAAAGAAAATCAAACAAGTTTAAATCTTTGCAAAATGAACACATGTATACACAGTGACTTCTCATTTTATTTTTCACATATCCTTTTCTTGATATATCATGAGATATGCATCAAGATGTTGTCCACTAGGTCAAGCATCAGATTTAGTGTATATCACATATGTATACTTTCTGATTTGCCGAACCTACCTTGTACATCGATCAAATGGTCTTATGGCTTTTTCATTTACTTTATCCATGAGTCAGACACTATCAGCCAATGTACCATCATTTCCCAATCATGTTGGATACAATTTCTCCTTTTTTCAATGTTTTTTTGGATTTTTGCATTTTTTAATGTTTTTTTCTTTTTCAAATTTCTCCCCCTAAAAATGACAACTCTATTTATAGATATTCATTTTTACGATTTGAAAAACAACACACTATTTTTCTAGTTTTGCAAAAACAAACTCCCCCTCAGAATGAGACGAAGTGAAAAACAAGAAAAATGATCAATCAACACGAATACTAGCAGATTAGCATTTTGAAAAACAAAATTGATTTTGAAATTCAATTTAATTAAAACAGATATTTCACAACCAGCAATTTTCCAATTACCGAAAGGTCTTCCTGAAACACCTGCTTGACACCAAATAAAACATTAGTCGCGTTGGGATTGACCCGAATCAACAGCTTCGGGTCGCCCGGTGTCTTCCACAAAGTCCTGGTTGGCCTTGGAAACAACTTTTGGTTTCCAAATTTGTAAAAGTTTTAATTTTGGATCGAAACCTGAATCAGATTCAACCGACGAACTTGATTTAGACCAAGACGATTTACGAGTTGACTTGATCGTTGGAGACCATAGTTCATCAAAAATTTGACCCATTGTTATCCACATATTTTGCAGTTTTGTGGATATATGCAGTCATCGGACAATCAACAGCTAGATGTCCTGGTTGACGATATACATAACAAAGTCTAGGAGATGGACTCCTTGAAGATGAAGAACTTCCAGAAGAATAAGAAAATTCCTTCTGAGATGGTGATTTCTTTGTAACTTTTGCTTTAGGAACCTTCTCAGCCTTCACTGATTTCTTTGCTTGAACTGGTTCGTCCAACACTTTGTAACCTAAACCTTTGTGTTTAGATCCTTGAGTCTTTGAAGAATTTGACGAAAAACCTGAAGCAATTCTTGATTTAGCATCACTAGTAAATTTGGCTTTGATATCCTTCAGCTTGTGCTTTTCAATCAAAACTTTTTCTTCTTCGGTTGCAGAGGAAGAACTCGAAGCAACCTTATCAAACACTGTCTCATTTTCCAGCAATACAGACTTTGAAATAAACTTTGGAGCTTCACCCAAAAGTTTCTCCTTCCTTTTAGACTTGGACTTGTTCTTCTTGGGTGGAGTAGCAAACTTTGAATAGTCATGCAATTCATTGTTTGGATCAATCTGAGCAGAAGTAACTTCAATCAAATCCACTGGTTGAGGTACCAAGTGAATATTTTCTTCCTTAGACTTCTCGGAACTCTGATCCTGCTTGTATAAGAAATTTAGCAATGTCGGTGACAAATTGCAATTCTTAACTTGTCTTTTCAATTCTAAAATCTATAATTTCAAGTCATTAATTTTCTGTTGACCTTCAAACACCTCTTGTTGTGACTTGATGAATTTTGCATTGAGATCATCAAACTCATAAGTTTGTAACTTCCGGATCTCACATTCAGCATATAATTCTTCAAGCACATTTTCTCTCTTTTGCTTGTAGTTTTCAACATCTTTTGTTAACACGTCATTCTTGTCTCTGTTAAGAACATTTTCATCTTGAAGCATAGAGATCTTATTTTGAAGTTTCTCAACGGTAACAACAGTTTTAGCAATAAGAGCACTAGCCTCTTCATATTTTTGCTGGACCGGATAACTCTTCTCAAACAGATTCTCAAAATCTTGAGCTGCGTCTAACGCTTCAGCTTTGGCTTTCTCACACTCTTCAGCCAATTGAGCCTTTTCCTTCAAAACATCTTCATGAATATGAACCAACTCATAATACTTCTGTTGAAAATCATCCACCTCTTTCTTGAGCACCACAATTTCTTCAGTTGATAATTGACATCTTTGTTCAAAACCTTCAACCTGCTGAAGCAATCTTTTACACTGAAGACATGCAAACTCGTCAACCTTTGAACTTGTAGAAACTTTAGGTAATTCTTCTTGTACCAAAGATATACTTGAAGAAGAATCAGACTCAGTTAAAAAACTGTCATCATCAGCATGTTGAACAGTTAAAGCAATTGAGATTGGAGTATGATTCTTTTTAACTACTGAATCTGCATTCCAAGCAAATCCATCTGGATGCATAAACGTATCAGTCCAATCATGAGCAAGAGTAGTAGATTTATGTTCAACCTTTTCAGTTTTATCTGATGGATGGAAAACTAAATGTGCATGTTGACCAGTCTTCAATTTACTTTCTGCAGAACTTGGACATTCACGAGCAAAGTGACCATAAACTGAACACTTATAACATTTTACCTTAGATTTGTCCAATCCAATCTTTCCTTCCTGATTCAGTCTCTTCTTACCAGTTCTATTGAAAAATTTCTTTGTTCTACGAACCAACATAGCATATTGCCAATTTAGATCCATTTCCTCCAAATGATCATAATCAATCTGATCGTAATCTTCATTTGCTAACTCAGCATTACTCACAGAACCAGTGATAACACCAAAGTATGAAGATACCAATGCAGACATCAACGCATTATAATCATCAACAGTTTGAACAGACAATGCACTTTGAGTCGAAGAAGTTGGAATTGACACAGTACAACCAGCAGATGAATAACTTGGAGTTTCAGATTTACCTGCCAGGAATGCTGTAGGGGGTGCAGAACTAAGAATATTAGACTTTCCAGCATTCAAAGTTGAATCATTGTTGCCATAATACACCGCAGGATTCTGAATTTGTTCAGGAAGTGACTTGTTTACTTTTAACTCCATATCCCTAGCTTGGATTCTTTGAATCAGATCATTAAAAGACAACTTTGGATAATCCTTATTATTAGTAATCATCATCACATAATTTTCCCACTTCTTTGGTAGAGCTTCCATAATCTTTTCTTTCCTATCAGCTTCATCTTTTGTAAGATTCACCAACTTCATTTCACTCATTAAATGTGCAAACCTTGCAATCAGATTTGGAATCGATTCATTTTGATAATGTTTGAAATATCAAATTCCTTCTTCAACACCTTTTGTCGACTTTTCTTATACTGGTCATTGCCTTCACATCTCTTTTCTAGAGCATCCCACAAACTCTTTGCAGTATAGTTGCTTGAAAATTGATGTAATAAATCAGTAGGCAAAGCCATTGTTAAAGTGCCATAAGCCTTTTTCTCATCTTAATATGCTTTCTTTTGTTCACCAGAAAGCTTCCTTTGAAGAATTGGTTCCCCATCCTCACCCTTAGGATATGTATATTGTTCAGAATACGATAACCACATATCG
>JBCNJP010000003.1:51695866-51774474 GCA_039602395.1 Deinandra increscens subsp. villosa | reverse complement strand
CCGACGCATCACCAGTCCCTACTTCACCGTTCGTTTTCCCGACGATAACCCAGCAGCCTCGTTCCCGTTCGTTTCTTTCCGGATCATCTTTCCGGTAACCTCGGTTCTGGCTCGGTGACATTAATGGCGAAGGTGGTGGCGGGAACGGACGGCTAGCGGTAGTTGATGGTGGTGGCAGTTGGTTGTCAACTAGATGGTGGCTAGGAGTTGTTTGATTAAAACCCACTAAAACCCGGTAAAACTCGGTACGACGTCCTAACTTTCGGTTAACCTTCGGTGACGCTCGGTTAGAGACGGGTGAAGACGGTGACGGTAGTGAGCTAACGAGATAGCATAGAATGGTGGCGGTGATCGGCGGTTGTTAACGGCAGTCGTAGGCGGTCGTAATTCAAGTTAGAAAAAGGGACGACGAGTTAAGCCGTTTTCACTTTCGGACGACGTTTCGGTGGCGTAACGAGGTCCAAACGACAAACCGACAACGGGGAAATGCTCGTGGCAAGGAGCTAGTCGGGAAGGACTATTTATTTGTCTAAATCAGACAACTTTATTATTCGGTTATTTTGGACTCGTTTCACGACCCGTCAAGAAGGTAATCACGTTATATATTTGTTATTATTACAAATATTATTGTTAAGTTAAAGTTTATATAATAAAACGAGATAAATGATATAAATATATATTTAAAACGAATAAATATATATAATTATTAATCAGTTTTATTAAAATTGATTAAAGGAATATTATATTTAAATATTAAATGTATATATATAAATATATATATATTTAATATAAAAGTTAACGATAATTATAAAGTAATTATCGGGTTAAAGAATGTTAATATATATATTGAAAAATATATAAAGTGTTAATGTCAAAATTAGGGTTTCCAAACATGATTATTTAATATAAAATAATCCGGAGGGTATGGAGACTTGATTTTTGGTATGGTAACACGTCTTTATATATGAAGTTAAAATGGATAAATGGTAAGGTATTTAAAATACCGAGTTAATCGGATATTTAGAAGTTCGCGCGGACCGGAAGGGTAGACGCCTGTACACTGGGGTTTCTGGCAAAAGCGAGGGTGTCGCATAAATCCCAACTGGGAAATGGCATCCCTCACTGGGCGATCCCGGAGTGAGCGTTTACTTATAGGAATGCGTGTCTTCATATTATCAACAAAAGAAAAGGATAATCGCCTAGAGGGCATTTTGGTCATTTTGACATTTTAAAAGGAATGAAATTAATAATAAAATATTATTAAGATAATGAAGTATTAAAATAAACATAGGAAGTGTTTATTATATTAAACCTTGCGTTAACGCCGTACAATACGCGATTAGGTTTAATTGGAAGGCATAGCGGAAGTTTTCTCTGAATTAACTGCTTAAGAGAATAAGATGAGTTCTATGAGCCCACTTTTAAACGTTTTAAATGTTTTAATGTTTTCGGGCTGATATACATGCAATGATATATATTCAACTGTTTACTTGAAAAGTATTTGAAATGCCTTTATTTGTTTTGTGTTGATACACATACGTGGAAAAGTTATAATACTTATAACTGTTTTTAAGTTATTATTACCTGTTATTACCTTTTTCGGGAAGGTTATAATAAACGGGTAATATAAAGAATGAAACTTTTATATAAAGCTTTGAGAAATGAAAAAGTTGAATGTTTGGTCTAAGCCTATGAATAGGACTAAGTGTCGGGTAAATATAATCTTATTAGCCTTGTTATGCAAGACCCATAACATTATATTTATGAAACGCTTATTTCCATATACGGGTAATGGACTGGTGTTGAAACGGTTATGAGTCCAAATACAAGAGTTATTTAAATGGACTTTTGAAAAGGATGAAAAGGTTGAAAAGGTTTTAATCTAAGTTGATATTGTCTAGTGAAAAGGGAAAAGGTGGTTGTGGAACTAGAAGCGGGGAATGACGGTTCCCCGGGGTAACGACGGTTACTCTATGAAAGGTTTCGGGTGGCGACGGTTGCCCGAGGAGCTAACGTGGTTCCAATAGACAATGCTTAGTAGAATGAATGGTTAAATGTTTTGGTATAATTCTGTTATGTCTTATACCTGATAAAGGATAAATGTTTTGGTATAACTCTGTTATGTTTTATACCTGATAAATGTTTATAAAGAATGGGTCGTTAGGCCTAAGTGTTTGAGGTAAACCTTTCAAGGAAAGGTAAAGTTTTAAAATACTTAGAACTCACCAGCGTAAGCTGACCTTTAAAAGCATGTATGTCAGGTATCGGTGATGTTTAAAGTAGCAAGGGAATGGCTCTAGCAAGGGCTGATTAGATGGGCAAGCTATCAGGAAAGACTCGGTAGTAGACTGGCATAGCTATAGATAAGATCTAGTTATAGATTATGTTGTTATCTTCCTTACTGTTGTAACTTGATATATATATATATATATATATATATAAATGAAAAGTTTTTAATTTCCGCTGCTTAGTTATCTCTGTTGTACCATGTGTTCATGAGTAAATCCGACAAGTGACCCCTCCTAGAACCAAGACTGGGAGTGGGCGTCACAAGTTGGTATCAGAGCCTTGGTTTAAGAGATTTAGATACTAGCACGGTATCTAGACTTAAACTAGGACTCTTGGTAAACAAAGTAAGGTAAGATAGGGAATGTAAATGCCAGTCAGGATAGTCATGCCCATAGGAAAAGGTTGCACCAGGAACATAGGAGTTAGGACTTAGGGTATGCAAGTGCGGAGAATACCCGATTGCAATTAGCTACTGCAAATTTGGTATTTTACACAAATGAACATATCATAGGTTCTAACTGTTGTGTGGCCTAGTGCGGGGTAGGTTAATTGACAGTGAGATACGTGATCAATAACTTGTAAAGAATGCCTAGAGAAAGGTAGTTTTAAAAGACCGATTTTTTTGAATTACCGGTAAGGGATGAAAGGAATAGAACGCACACCAGGGATGACTGTGATGAGAATAACTGGGTTTTGAACGCATCATAATTATATAAGTGCACGTATATAATTATCATGAATTCAAAATTCGGAGACTTCACGTCACATGAGTTCTGAAGTGTCAGACTATTTTGATCGTAAGATCAGAAGATTAGAAATCATAGTCATGTGAATAGGACATCCGATACGAAATCTGATGTCAGTAAAGACGAGTACCTTCAGCAAAGAAATGAAAGTTGTTATCTTAGAAATAGTGGCAGAAGCATTGAAGGTTACGTTGCTATCGATTGTTAATCAATTTCCGGAAGCTTTGACGAGGAGAATGTCCAAAAAAGCGACCGCTAGTAGAGCTGGTCCCAAGGAAGCTTTTGGTAGAAATAGATTCTCGATGAAAGACAAACGGAAACGGTCCGAGAATGAAGAAGGTCTTGAAGACATTGACGGAAAATTCCATGAGAAGGCTAAAGGAGCTTCTAAAGCCGATATGCTAGATGTGCGAGAAACATCATCATAGGAATTGCAGGTGGAGAACTCAGGAACCGTTGAAGATGAAAAGAGGTGTAGACAAGCCTAGAATGTTGCCTTAAAGCAAGGGAACTGTAGACGTGATAGACGTTGTCACGGTAAAGTAGATATGAGAATTGCTATGGCGAGAACAGTGGAAACGACGTTCCAAGCTACGTTGCTACCTTCAAGAAGACCATCACTATAAGTGATAGGCCGGAAGGCTCAAAACAGAAGCTAGCAGTTTGAAGTTAAGGATGACTCAAAGAAAGATGACGAAGGTTACCACAAGATGGATCGAGAATCCACGAGCTTAGGAGTATGGAGGCCTAGAATAGGCCAAGAAGAACCTACAGGATATTGTTTCTTCAAACGGTAGGATGAAGGCACACGATGATTGGATGAACTACACGAAGAAGAATTCCAGCATAAGAAGAGGAAAAGCATTGTGAAGGAATCCCGTAGTCAAGCTACCTTAGACAGCTTAGGATTACGTCTTCCTTAGGGAAAATGCAAAATCATCAAGATAGAGGACCTCAAGACGAATGTTGATACGCGTACGAGACTGACGATCCGATATTAGCAGCAACGGCAAACTTAGAAGTCTGAATTCGATATTAGGAATTGTCACACAGTATATTACACCGATGCGAATAAATGATCTGTATTTGACAAATGTTCTTCTTAAGATCAATGTCAAACCTAGAGATAGCGATAGATAAATCTAGACGTTGAATGAATTGACTCGCGAGATGCTACGCGCAAACTGTCTGTAACCAGAAGAAGGCTCGACTTCATATGCAGGGATCGTGATGACTTAGTAGTAAAGATTACAAAACGTGGAAGTACGTGGGTCAAGAGGTAAGTCATACTCGATGTATGCCATTGACTCAGAGGCAACACCAAGAAGCCGAAGAACGTACCAGTGAATCCAATTAGCAACTCGTCAGATCAAGAAATGGGGTTCCATAATCAACTCGACGCTGAAAGCAACGTCAGGAGTAACATCAGAAACAACGTCAAGAGCAACGCTAGAAGCAACGACGCCAGCAGCAACAACATTAGAAGCAACAACGCCAGAAGTAGAAACACCGTACTAGTTATCTCCAACAGAATCCAGAAGATTTCTTTAGACCAAATATATCGCCTTAGGATACTCCAGCAATTTCAAGAAGAAAGACGGAAGCCAAGGATAAGCATAGACTGCAAGAAGAAACTGTCAGTAAGAAGCAGACATCCTTTGCCAAGGATCAACAAACTATTTCAACCAGCTACGAGGAGCAAGACGATTCCCCAAAGATGATCTGATATCGGATTAGCACCAGCTAAAGGAGTAAGAACGAAACTGTAAGAGAACGGCTTTTCGGAAGCAAAATAATCATTACAAGTGATTAGTAGTATTGATTGGAATGACGAACGCTCCTTCAATCCTAGAAATCTCGTAACTGAGCATGCTGACAAATGATGTTCTAAAAGTTCTAAAGGATGGTGAAGAATGCATGAAGCATTGGAAGGAAGTACTGAGGATCAGGAAAACAGAGAGGCTATGCTAATACACGTTGGAAGCCGCCAAGACTTTCCAAAGTTCGTAACGCCATTAGTATGACTAAGAAAATGTCAAGTCCTTTTGGAGTCCTAATCAGTAGCAGGCATAGGAGAAAGCAATGAACGGATTAACCCAGGCATCGGTACAATCATTACCGATTAGGCCTAGTGGAAAATGAATTTGCAGCAGTAGTGTTTACACTCAAGAGATGCAAACAGCAAAGGATGTTGTACGTAGATGTCCAAACTAGTTATTTAAGTAAGTTATAAATAGTCATGAATTATACTGATTTTGTTGTGGTTAGAATAGTAATATCATCCTGCATCCGACTAGTAACAATACACCTCTAGTTGTATCATGGGTGTGGTGGATACGCCGCTGGTACATCCTATATATATACACCCGAGGTACAACCAGAAGTGGCACTAGAATTAGTCTCGTGCAGGTAGATATTACGGGCCACTGTGGAAAACGAATAAGTACCATTCATGAATACATACCACTTACTAATAAATAACTGAGGGACTGTTAATGTCCAGAAAAGAAGTTCAAATCTTTTAAAATGCGGATAAATGTTTAACGTACGTAAAAGGTTAAAGCAGAATGACAGAAGCTTCGCGATAAATTTCAACTTTAGGAAATTCGAAGCATATTCCGGTGGGATTCATAATCAGGATACCCTATATAGTTAAAGAGTTATGACACCACCAAGATAATGTGTGACTGATAAAAGAAAGAGTTCCTTTAATTTTGAGAAACGTATCCTCATTAGCTAGACTATTCGTTAGGAATTCGTTCCTAAAAGTGCTAGCAACAGTTATAGAAATGCGGTTCACATTCTAATTGTGAACAAGATTTCGTGAATAGAATAATTAAGATATTACCTTATAGGTAATAGAGGTAGATGACCGATTGTCATATAAAGTTTGTTACGATGTTAAAATCGTAGCATAAGAACCAAGTGGTTCATATGATATGGATGCATTAGATGCATAGAAAAGTTTCCGGATTAATCCAGGAAAGGAAAGAAAGGTGAAAAGGTAATGAACTCATTGTGAGTTAAATCACAGTTTGAGCAAGTTTCAAGGACGAAACCTTTTTAAGGGGGGTAGAGTTGTAACACCCCAAAATTTTATGACTTAAATTATATACGTGTGCTATATTTGTTAAGTAGCTGAAATATATATATGATATAACATATATACGTATAATAAGAAAAACGTCACGATTCACGTACAAATATTCGGCATGACATTCGAGAAAACGTCAAGAGGCGAAATTATAGAATATGATAGATAGCGAAAAATAAAAGTCGTGGGCGCAGACGGATCTTAAATCCGAGTTACAACGAAGCGGGAAAACGCAAAATAATGATTTAGGCCCGGTTTATAATGAACCGTAATTAAAGCACGAACGTCACTAAATTAACACTGAGGCGAAGAAGAATATCATGTATTGTTAAATACTTGATTTATAATCATTATAAAATATATTTACGATGTTCGGCAAAAAAAAAACGGTGAAATCGGTAACCGTTGCTGTTACGCGATAATAACCGAAATCAATTCGGTCAGCCGTTCGGAATGATTATAACACCTCGGCAAGGTTTAAATAATTATAATAATATTATAAAATATTTCAGTCGAGAAGGTGTATTCGGTCTGTGTAATAGCCGCGATCGCTACACACTTGTACCAAATAGTTAAATAAACATTCACCGGTTAACGTTTTAACCAAAGAATAAATATTATGAGTATATTTATTAGACTCCCGTAATATTTTAAATGTTCGGGAATTTTTATAAACCGTTAATGAAATATTAAACGGGTCTAGATTACTGGGTATAATACCTACTTATTTATAGTATATCATATTATAAATATTACTTGCTCCCTACTCTTGAAATGCTGTGTGTCGAAATTGATCAAGTGATTCAGCAAATATTTTGATTGCTCACTATGGTTACGTGGAAGGATCCTACCAATCAAATTTTGTATATATACATGCACTTGCATTCCAATTGAATCACAACACACACAATTCTCAAATCAATATATACATACGACAAAAGAAGAAAGAATGTCAGAAAGAAAAGAAAGAAGAAAGCTGCATCGCAACAGTACCCTCGTCCCTCCCGATTTTCCGGCCAACGCCGGCACCCACTTTCCCTCGCTTTCTCGTATTTCCGGCGGACAAAAACCCGGCGAGCATGGCGGCCTGCTGTCTCGCGAACTGCTGCCCTTGTTGTTTTCGGCCAGCGAACCCCTGACCTCGCATCCCTGTCCCGTTCTTTTTCCGACCGAAGGAAAACCGGTGACCTCCACCCTCGTTTCTCCGGCAAACCTCGCAACACCCTCCCGTTGTTTTACCCGGCAACCCAGCAGCTCGCTTTCCCCGGCGGCCTCCTGCCGTTAACATCCGGCGACTGCACCTCTGGCAATGACGATAAAAACCCAGAAACGGCGGAGCCGTTATTCTGCCCGGACTAAGGCAGTAGCGGCAGCCTCGAACCCAACAGCAGCTCCGACGAGCCTCTTCTTTTCGAGCATCCAGCGACGAATCTCCGGCGAAGCTTACCCAGTCTCCCTCTCGTTTTGCCTTGCCGGCGCATCACCAGTCCCTACTTCACCGTTCGTTTTCCCGACGATAACCCAGCAGCCTCGTTCCCGTTCGTTTCTTTCCGGATCATCTTTCCGGTAACCTCGGTTCTGGCTCGGTGACATTAATGGCGGAGGTGGTGGCGGGAACGGACGGCTAGCGGTAGTTGATGGTGGTGGCAGTTGGTTGTCAACTAGATGGTGGCTAGGAGTTGTTTGATTAAAACCCACTAAAACCCGGTAAAACTCGGTACGACGTCCTAACTTTCGGTTAACCTTCGGTGACGCTCGGTTCGAGACGGGTGAAGACGGCGACGGTAGTGAGCTAACGAGATAGCATAGAATGGTGGCGGTGATCGGCGGTTTAAACGGCAGTCGTAGGCGGTCGTAATTCAAGTTAGAAAAAGGGACGACGAGTTAAGCCGTTTTCACTTTCGGACGACGTTTCGGTGGCGTAACGAGGTCCAAACGACAAACCGACAACGGGGAAATGCTCGTGGCAAGGAGCTAGTCGGGAAGGACTATTTATTTGTCTAAATCAGACAACTTTATTATTCGGTTATTTTGGACTCGTTTCACGACCCGTCAAGAAGGTAATCACGTTATATATTTGTTATTATTACAAATATTATTGTTAAGTTAAAGTTTATATAATAAAACGAGATAAATGATATAAATATATATTTAAAACGAATAAATATATATAATTATTAATCAGTTTTATTAAAATTGATTAAAGGAATATTATATTTAAATATTAAATGTATATGTATAAAATATATATATATTTAATATAAAAGTTAACGATAATTATAAAGTAATTATCGGGTTAAAGAATGTTAATATATATATTGAAAAATATATAAAGTGTTAATGTCAAAATTAGAGTTTCCAAACATGATTATTTAATATAAAATAATCCGGAGGGTATGGAGACTTGATTTTTGGTATGGTAACACGTCTTTATATATGAAGTTAAAATGTATAAATGGTAAGGTATTTAAAATACCGAGTTAATCGGATATTTAGAAGTTCGGGCGGACCGGAAGGGTAGACGCCTGTACACTGGGGTTTCTGGCAAAAGCGAGGGTGTCGCATAAATCCCAACTAGGAAATGGCATCCCTCACTGGGCGATCCCGGAGTGAGCGTTTACTTATAGGAATGCGTGTCTTCATATTATCAACAAAAGAAAAGGATAATCGCCTAAAGGGCATTTTGGTCATTTTGACCTTTTAAAAGGAATGAAATTAATAATAAAATATTATTAAGATAATGAAGTATTAAAATAAACATAGGAAGTGTTTATTATATTAAATCTTGCGTTAACGCCGTACAATACGCGATTAGGTTTAATTGGAAGGCATAGCGGAAGTTTTCTCTGAATTAACTGCTTAAGAGAATAAGATGAGTTCTATGAGCCCACTTTTAAACGTTTTAAATGTTTTAATGTTTTCGGGCTGATATACATGCAATGATATATATTCAACTGTTTACTTGAAAAGTATTTGAAATGCCTTTATTTGTTTTGTGTTGATACACATACGTGGAAAAGTTATAATACTTATAACTGTTTTAAAGTTATTATTACCTGTTATTACTTTTTTCGGGAAGGTTATAATAAACGGGTAATATAAAGAATGAAACTTTTATATAAAGCTTTGAGAAATGAAAAAGTTGAATGTTTGGTCTAAGCCTATGAATAGGACTAAGTGTCGGGTAAATATAATCTTATTAGCCTTGTTATGCAAGACCCATAACATTATATTTATGAAACGCTTATTTCCATATACGGGTAATGGACTGGTGTTGAAACGGTTATGAGTCCAAATACAAGAGTTATTTAAATGGACTTTTGAAAAGGATGAAAAGGTTGAAAAGGTTGAAAAGGTTTTAATCTAAGTAGATATTGTCTAGTGAAAAGGGAAAAGGTGGTTGTGCAACTAGAAGCGGGGAATGATGGTTCCCCGGGGTAACGACGGTTACTCTATGAAAGGTTTCGGGTGGCGACGGTTGCCCGAGGAGCTAACGTGGTTCCAATAGACAATGCTTAGTAGAATGAATGGTTAAATGTTTTGGTATAATTCTGTTATGTCTTATACCTGATAAAGGATAAATGTTTTGGTATAACTCTGTTATGTTTTATACCTGATAAATGTTTATAAAGAAGGGGTCGTTAGGCCCAAGTGTTTGAGGTAAACCTTTCAAGGAAAGGTAAAGTTTTAAAATACTTAGAACTCACCAGCGTAAGCTGACCTTTAAAAGCATGTATGTCAGGTATCGGTGATGTTTAAAGTAGCAAGGGAATGGCTCTAGCAAGGGCTGATTAGATGGGCAAGCTATCAGGAAAGACTCGGTAGTAGACTGGCATAGCTATAGATAAGATCTAGTTATAGATTATGTTGTTATCTTCCTTACTATTGTAACTTGATATATATATATATATAAATGAAAAGTTTTTAATTTCCGCTGCTTAGTTATCTCTGTTGTACCATGTGTTCATGAGTAAATCCGACAAGTGACCCCTCCTAGAACCTGTTGGGTTATATAACTATTATCAAAACACGAGTACGCAGCGGAAAGAAACCTATGAATTAATCTAACTAACCGGATAGAACATGTTTACCTTATGAGCTCGGATTGACTTGATCTCTTGGAGGATTTGATATAAATCCCTCTACGATCGCACACACGACACACCAATGCTATGTGCTAGCAACCGATCACGAACTCCTCTTGATGTAGCTTGGTCGAACCACACAAGAATCGAAACCCCTAGGGTTTTCCTTGTTGCCGAAATCGAGAGAATACAGAGAGATTAGGGTTTTCTTTTATCTGATAAAAGCAGCAACTAATCCTTAAACCCATAGGCTCTATTTATAGGATTAGAATACTTGATAAACAAGCAAAAGGGATAGGCATAAGAGCCCTAGCCGAATTCGGCCTAGAGGCCTTATCCACAACCTTTCCTCAATTGTAATCCAATTACAACTCTCTCTAATTACAACTAACACCCCTGTTAACAATTAACTGTCAGTTTTTAACGAAACCTCGTTAAATGTTCGTGATAGATATTAATTAACCATTAATTAATATTAATACATTTGGTGTCGAGACGTGTGACCCCGTAGGCTTAAATAATTTCCAGACATACGCTTACTATTACATGATCATATCCCTACAGCTCCCACTTGAGCTTGCAATAGTAAAGATAATAACATTGGTTAGCGTCTAGCAACACGCCAATGCTCCCAGAAATATTTAAGTACAGTTTCTCAAAGTGTATTTAAATGGTACAGTCATTTACTATCCCTTTGTTACCGATACCGTGTTAAATATGGATATGGATCAAAGTCATTCCATACTTTAACGATTCTGTTTCTCATTCTCACAACTAACTTAAGATTACCAAATTGCAAATCGAGACATCTCTAGATTTCATTTGGGCACGGCCATGCAAACATCTTAATTAGTCCAATGAGGGGCCCAGTGGTATCTGCTTCAGCACAAAACCGAAGGAACAAATCCTCTTGACTACACGTGTCAAGTCACATACTTCACTACACTTACTGAAAATAGCCCTTTTGTACTACCTTATTCAGGATAGTTAGACCTATATCAAGTAGGTGCAATCCATACATGCATGACCTGCTTGTATCTCAAGTCTAAGGATAAATAAAGCAACCATTTACGAATTTCACTTAATGACGCCGATCCATAAAGTGACAATTCGTTAGTGGGTCAGTCCAGTATGCATCCAATGAATACCATGTGAGTTTGGTGGGACCATCCTAACCAATCACTCAGATTTTGTCTTAGTTTAACTATATTCCCATATAGTTAATTGACAATGGACAATTTAGAATACTTGACAAGTACTCAAGGATTAAACATGCAAATATAGGACACAATTTACTATTAAATGAAATCAAACATATCAAGTACTTTATTTCATTATATATATAAATAGAAATTGTTTAACATCCCTTATCCAAATACCGAACATCAGACATACATGATTTAACCAGCCAATTTAAGTCCCATGCCCTCGGCATGCCTTTCAAGCTTCGGCCTCGACAAAGCTTTCGTGAAAGGATCAGCTAAGTTAATATCTGTGTGAACTTTGAGTAATTTGATTTCACCTAGTTCGATTTGCTCACGAACATAGTGATATCTCCTGGCATAGTGTCTGGCGCCCTTCTGAACTCCAGGTTCTTTTGTGATGACTAATGCACCCGAGTTATCGCAGTACATGTCAATAGGCAAGCTACTTGTGGGGACAACGTCAAGCCCACTAATAAACTTCCTTATCCAGACAGCCTCCATTGCAGCTTCCGAAGCAGCAATGTACTCAGACTCTGTTGGAGACATAGCAACTGTGGTTTGTTTCTTGCTTTTCCAATCCACAGCGCCTCCATTCATAACGAAGACGTACCCAGACTGAGACTTCGTGTCATCTCTATCAGTCTGAAATCCAGCATCATAGTATCCAGTCACTTTGAGCTCTTGATCTGGATTTCCCCCATATACCAAAAACAAATCTCTAGTAGCCCGTAGGTACTTGAGAATGGTCTTAACAGCAGTCCAGTGACTTTCACCTGGATTCTGTTGATAACGGCTAACGATATTTTGCGCAAACGCTATATCGGGTCTAGTGCATCTCACCGCATACATTATAGAGCCTACAGCCGAAGCATAAGGGACTCTTTGCATACGCTTCACCTCATCAGGTGTAGAAGCACCTTGTTTGACCGACAGACCAAGTCCTTCCTGCATAGGTACTATACCACGCTTGGAATTCTCCATCTTGAATCGCTTCAAGATCTTATCAATATAAGCACTTTGACTTAGTCCAATCAACCGCTTAGTTCTATCTCTATAGATCTTGATTCCAAGAATGAATGCTGCTTCTCCCAAGTCTTTCATGACAAAACACTTTCCAAGGTGGGATTTTACATCTTGCAACATTGGAATGTGTTTTCCTATTATCAATATGTCATCTACATATAAGACAAGGAAAGTAACATTACTCCCACTAGCTTTGCGATATACACATGGCTCATCGGGATTCTGAACAAAACCAAACTTTATGATTTCTTCATCAAACCGTTTATTCCAACTCCTCGATGCTTGCTTTAGTCCATAAATGGACCTTTGAAGCTTGCATACTTGGTTGGGATGTTTTAGATCAATGAACCCTTCAGGTTGATCCATATAGACTTCTTCATCCAAGTAACCATTTAAGAAGGCAGTCTTAACATCCATTTGCCATATCTCAAAATCATAGTACGCTGCTATGGCTAAGAGAATCCTAATAGCTCTAATGTCTGCTACGAGTGAAAAAGTCTCATCATAGTCAACGCCAAAACGTTGAGTATAACCTTTCGCCACGAGACGAGCTTTATAGGTGTGTACATTTCCATCCATGTCGGTCTTCTTCTTGAAGAGCCATTTACTCCCAACGGTTCTTGCGTTAGGAGGAAGATCAACCAGGGTCCAAACGTGGTTATCTTGCATGGATTTCATTTCCACTTTCGCAGCTTCAAGCCATTTGTCAGATTCCGGATCTGATAATGCAGCTTTGAAGTTCGGAGGCTCATTGAGATCTCCTGATACGTTATCCTCGGATTCGACTAGACCAATCCATCTATCCGGATTACGTACGACCCTTTCGGATCTACGAAGTGGAATCGCAACATCATCGACTTGAGGTTCATCTCTTTGAACATTTCCCCCCCCCCCCAAGTTGATGATTGCTAGTTGTTTCAGAAGGTGACACATCTTCTAGTAGTTCTACAATTCTCCCACTGTTCTCTTGAGCTATAAAATTCTTTTCAAAGAATTCAGCATATCGAGCAACACGAACAGTGTTTTCTGAAGAATTATAGAAGTAGTAACCCATTGTTTCCTTTGGGTATCCCACGAAGATGCACTTAGTAGTCCTGGGTTGTAGTTTGTCAGGCGTATCACGCTTCACAAGTGCCTCACATCCCCAGACTCTTAAGTAAGACAACACAGGGACTTCTCCATGCCATAATTGATATGGTGTCTTTTCAACCTTCTTGGTTGGAACCATATTTAGAACGCGTACAGCGGTTTCAAGAGCAAAATCCCAAAATGATAATGGGAGAGTTGTAAGGTTCATCATCGACCTCACCATCTCTAGTAAGGTACGATTCCTCCTTTCAGATACTCCATTATGCTGAGGAGTATAAGGAGGAGTAAGCTGTTGGACAATTCCACACGCTTTAAGACAATCCTTAAACTCTTGGCTTAAGTATTCTCCACCACGATCCGATCGAAGGATCTTGATGGTCTTACCGAGTTGATTTTCAACTTCGTTCTTGAACTCTTTGAATGTTTCAAATACCTCATGTTTATGTTTAAGCAAGTAAACATAACCATAACGGCTGAAATCATCCGTGAAAGTCACGAAGTAGCTAGCACCTTTTCTTGACACATGTCTAAATGGGCCACATACATCGGTATGGATGAGTCCAAGTAGCTCTTTTGCCCTTTGCGGCTTGTTCGGAAAGGGTTTTCTAGTCATCTTTCCTGAGATACAGGAAACGCATTGATCAAATGATTCATCATTTGATTGTAAGATCCCTTCACGTTGAAGTCTTTCAATGCGGTTTTTGCCAACATGGGCAAGACGACAGTGCCAAAGATAGGTAGAGTCCAAACTAGTTTTGGCTCGTTTGCTAATAGTGAACATTGAATTATTTGAAACACAACCACGCATATCAATTTCATAAATGCCATCACAAGGAATAGCATCAAAATAATGAACATTATTTTTAGAAACTGAAATACCGATATCATTAAAAACATTAATGTATCCTTGGTTTTTCAACAAAGAAACTGAAATAACACCTCTAGTGATAGAAGGTGCATAATGACAATTGTCTAGTACAATAAATAACCCAGAAGGCAGAATTAAATGAAATTCTCCTATAGCTTCCACATCTGCTGGCAAACCATTTCCAACGAACAGCTGTAAAGCTCCAGGCTTCAGTTTCCTCCTCTTTCTAAGACCCTGTAACGAATTACAGATGTGAGTTCCACAGCCGGTGTCATACACCCATGAATCACTCTTAGAAAAGGAAAATAATTCAATTGTGAAGATACCTGAAGTACTAGTCCCACTAGTATTCTTTCTCTTCTTCATCAACTCAGCTAGGTAGGTAGGACAGTTCCTCTTCCAGTGTCCGACTTCACCACAATGGTGACAGATCTGGTCCTTAGCCTGATGCTCTTTAGGGGCCGGAGGGGTTTGCTTGGCTTTAGGGATATGGGCAACAGCCTTGCCTTTACCCTTGCCATCAATCTTGCCCTTCCCCTTTTGCGGTCGTTTAGCCTTTTGGATCTTACCCCCCTTGATCATAAGAACTTGGGGTGTTTCAGTGGCCTTTTTAGGAATCGTTTTTTCATACTCGACAAGCATAGCATGAAGCTCAGGTATAGTCTTAGTCATACTATGCATGTTGTAGTTGCGCACAAAACCCTCAAAATCCTTCGTAAGCGATTTGAGGATCATGCCAACTGCAACAGCACGATTATACCCATAATTGAGCGATTCCAATTTGTCAAAGTAGCTCTTCATCTTGAGCACATGACTACTGACCGATTTACCAGTTTCAAGCTTCAAGTCGTGGAGTTCCACAACTAGGTCGAACAATTCAACACCAGCTTGTTTTTCATACATCTTCTTTAGCTCTTTGATCATATCACAAGGTGTATGAAATTCGTATTGCTTCTGAAGATCGGGAGTCATACTCGAGATCATCATACAAGCAACCTCATCGTATCTGCTGTACTCTGCGTTGTAGAACGCTTTCTCTTGCTCAGAAGCATCAGAAGCTGGCTCGGTCGGCCAATGATGTTCAAGGACATCGGTCCTCCGTTCAACTCTAAGGACAATCCTCAGTTGACGGTACCAGTCATTGAAGTTAGATCCGTTCAGCTTTTCTCTTTCAAACATTTGACGAAAAGCATGACCAACATTGTTTTGAGGAGGGTTTGTTGCCATCTACAAAACAGATTAAGTTCAAAAATCAGTATTTTCGATAATCTTTTCCTTAATAAATTTAATTACCCATTGTTTAAACATTTTAAACAATTAAGCTTATTAAGGCTAGGATCCAATTGACATGCCATCATTTCATCAGTTGATCTGCTAGAAATGATGCATTCAAATGGTAAGTGACGATCACTAATTGTATTCCAAATACAATTCCTAGATTTTATGGGACCTACAACTTGCACCAGGTGATTTGTAGTCATGTTTCATCCCATCTTTTGCCACGGGCCAAGGGTCTCACCGCCTAGCTCGTTTTAAGTCGTCCAGCCAAGAACGCACAAATTGTCCACCATTGTGTACCAATGAGTGGGAATTTGTCATGCAAACGCCATTTTACCATTGTGTACCAATGAGTAAGATGACATTCACAAGTGTCCTTTACAAGGTGGATGGCAAAGACTTAAGTTTCAATGGGTCAAAGCAATTTTGATGTGTTATCAAAAAGGTTATGTGTGAAGGTTCATGCATACCTTCACCACATAATATGTTTATAAAATTCTTAGTTTGTCTTCCAAATCAAAAGAGCTCGGTAGCTCCATTTGCAACACACAAAGAAGCGTAGGGTGAGGTTTGCAACTTTTGCAATTAAAAACCTACCCGCTTTAGGGAAGCATGGCGACCCGACTTATACCTATCTTAGAGTGCGTTCAAATGGGTGAGCCGGTGTTTCTTTTGAGTTTTAGGACACAAATTTTATTTTATAAACAAAATCATATTTCAATAGATTATTTAAGCAAATTTCGATTTTCATAAAACAAATTTGCAATAAACCTTTTATTATGTCACAATTATCAGATAATCACATAATCTTAGGGTTTCTAATTATCACATATAATTTTAATTTAAGTAATAACCACGAACGATTTGCATGAAACATCATGGTTTTTACTTCTTTTTAACACTTTAAGATCTAAAGGTACAACATGTTGTTCATAACAATTATCTAATAATAACAAAAACTTGGATTTAAAATTTTAGATCACAAAAATCAAATTTAGAGCTAAAATTAGGGTTTCCGATTCGGCAAGAGGTTTTCGATTCATTATTTGAGTTTACGATCGGAAAGCAGGGGTTTCCGATCGAAACAGGGTTTTCGATCGGGTACTTTTCGATCGTGGACTATTCGATCGGGTCGAAAAGCCTTTCCGATCGGAACCTTTCCGATCGGATACTTTTCGATCGGCCCGAAAAGCCTTTTCGATCGGTTACTTTTCGACCAGTTCGTAAACACTTTACGATTTGGATCGAAAAGTAGGGTTTTCGGTCGGAAATCAAGGGTCTCCGCACCGGAATAGGTTTTCCGATCGGAAATCAAGGGTTTCCGATCGGGTCGAGAAGCGTTTTTCGATCAGGGACTTTTCGATCGGGTCGAAAAGTCCTATTCCATCGAATTTTTTTTTTCGTTTTTAACAATTGCGAAACCTTTTCCAATTGTAAAACACGATTTTTAAATGAATCGAAAAGCTAGAATCTTGTTTTGGTTACCCCCCTTCCAAGTTTTATTCCCGGTAATTAATTAAAATCATAGGTGGCTCGTGATACCACTGTTGGGTTATATAACTATTATCAAAACACGAGTACGCAGCGGAAAGAAACCTATGAATTAATCAAACTAACCGGATAGAACATGTTTACCTTATGAGCTCGGATTGACTTGATCTCTTGGAGGATTTGATATAAATCCCTCTACGATCGCACACACGACACACCAATGCTATGTGCTAGCAACCGATCACGAACTCCTCTTGATGTAGCTTGGTCGAACCACACAAGAATCGAAACCCCTAGGGTTTTCCTTGTTGCCGAAATCGAGAGAATACAGAGAGATTAGGGTTTTCTTTTATCTGATAAAAGCAGCAACTAATCCTTAAACCCATAGGCTCTATTTATAGGATTAGAATACTTGATAAACAAGCAAAAGGGATAGGCATAAGAGCCCTAGCCGAATTCGGCCTAGAGGCCTTATCCACAACCTTTCCTCAATTGTAATCCAATTACAACTCTCTCTAATTACAACTAACACCCCTGTTAACAATTAACTGTCAGTTTTTAACGAAACCTCGTTAAATGTTCGTGATAAATATTAATTAACCATTAATTAATATTAATACATTTGGTGTCGAGACGTGTGACCCCGTAGGCTTAAATAATTTCCAGACATACGCTTACTATTACATGATCATATCCCTACAGAACCAAGACTGGGAGTGGGCGTCACACTTCCACTTAGTCGTAATGAAATCAATGTACTACAAGATGAAACACAAAGAGTAAATACAAAACACTTGTATTAACCACAGAGATAACCACAGAGTACAATCAGAGAATATGACATGGAAGTTTAGACTGTTATCGAATACAATACAAGACACACATATTGATAGGACTGAAATACGACTGGCCGAACCTGAGGTTCGGCCACACATTCGGAGCTGTCCGAACTCCAGGTTCGCTGGGAGTTCGGACCTCACGTATAATGTGTGAATCCGTCTTGTATTCGATACTTCACATGACGACCAAGGATCATGTATCAACAGTTGGGTTTATTGAACAAGCGCAAAAGCTGCAGTTAGGTGAGTTAAAAGATAAATTAGCCACTTCTAGAATAAAGACGATGGCTCATCATGCGAAGATTCGTTTGTTTGACCGTATAAGGGGTCGAGTGTCTATCAAATGCCTGGACCTGTTATACAAAGAGATCAACAGGCTGCATACAGTACTCAAGGTGCACAACTTTTCCTGCGGTCATCAACTATACACCGCCTGTGGCATCCCATGCGCTTGTCAGCTTGAAAAAATGATAGACATTCCAGGTGTGTTAAAGTACAGACCCATTATACGATAGTCTTGTTTGATTAGTACGGTGGACTATTTTCTAATTTCTTTTTTGTTTCAGATTACGTAATGCCTTTGGAAGATATTGATGTGCTCGGAACGTACCTAAAAATGTAATAAAAACCTAGACCTAAACCTAGACACACCTAATTTTACCGAAATAACCTAAACCGAACCGAACCCTAAGGCAGTGAACCTGTCGGATTATAGTAAAGCTAAGGCAAGACCGGAATATCGAACCTAGGACACTCTAAACAAGACTCAACTAGGACTGAAAAATAGGAATTTTGAGAATTTGGTTTTAAAATAAATTAATTAAAGTAAATTAACTAACTAATTGACTAATCAACCAACAACCGAAACCAGAAAACTAGAGACACCTACCAGATGAGAGAAGGGCACTACCTAGACCTAGAATCCTATCTAACACTTGCAATTTCACTCGACTATGGAAAACTATGATGGAATCAGGATCTTAATAACCAACCTATAGAAACCCTACGAGCCCCCAGACCATTTACCGGATGTTACTGGTAGAATATCTACAGGATGGAATACGCATACTGATTGATTAGGTCACCTTCCGGCTTGTTCCTAACGGATATTCTAGTACTCGAACAGACAGGTCACCTTCCAGCTTGTTCCTATCCCAGACACCTAACGATGAAAGGAGTAACTACTAACTTACAGAATTAACATGGAATAACAGGTAAAATTAGAATTACTAGGTAATCCCTCTCCCGAGGCAATTTGACCTAAAAACCCTAACAACCCCGACTACCCAATAGGTCTATCACCTCCCGGCTTGTCTAAACCTAGCAGCACACAAGAATCAAGATTTTCACTAACAACCTAAACAATGATTAACTAATTCGCTAACCCTATCAATTACAAACACAAAGTCACGCAATCGATTACCCAACCCAAACCGAAAGACATTCGCAGATTGAGCAGTTAAGATTATTATTTACAACCCTAATTCATGTATCCATACGCATTAACCAATAAATTAATAGTCTCTTACTAAAACATCAACCCAACATATGAAATCCAATAAACCGAGTAAAATCACAAACGTCAAATATTCATCATACGCCCTAGGTAGCACTAGTTGCTTAGCCTAGGATCATGGTCCAGTCAAAAATACAGAATAAAACTGAATCTCTAACAGAAATCATGGTCTAAACAAAGTAACGAACACAAAACAAGAGTTTAGATGGAAAACCGACACGCAACTGGAGTCGAATGATTGATCCCCCTTCTTCTCTCTTGAATTCTGACCCTCTCTGGCTCCGGAAATCGCCTAAAATTCGTCTAGAACGGCAGCAGGTCGAAAAGTATCGAATACAAACCCTAACATCGAATTTATATCGATTAAGCAAAATCTGCGGGTTTTTAGGCGGCAAGCGTATCGCTTGCCAATATATTCCCGCCAGGCGATACGCCTGGAGCTCATTACACGACAATTTAGTCGGGCGGAGCCGACTTTGACTTCCGTTGACTTCTCTTTCCGCGCGTATCGCCTACTACACATCAAGTCCCAGGCGATACGCCTGGGACAACTTATTCAGCACTTCTTCACTATTCTTCTCAATTCTTTCACATCTCTCTCGTGGCCTCGGGAATCCACCAAATACCTACAAAACTTATAAAAACATGAACAAGACCCCAAAGACTCAAACTTAACTGAAAACAACTAAAACAAATGGAAACCGACTCAAAATTGACTCAAATACATAACAAAAGACATACGAAAACAGGATGTGTTTGCAACACATCAAATATCCCCACACTGACTCTTTTTCCTTCCTCGAAAAATACTGCAATGGAATCACAACCAGGAAATTGACTACTAAACATTCAACATTTAAAATTAACAGTCCACCAATCAATTCCACATTCCATAACGTAATAACACCCTAACTACAATTGTCGATATTTCGATCCGATTAAACCCAACCACCAACCTTTTCTTTCGCCCCCATGTGTTTATGAAATTACCAGATATAAGTTCAGTCACCTATGGATCCCACTAAAGAAAGATCAAGTTCAACCTATTACCTATTACCGAATCATAATTAGTCAAAGCAAAGGGTATTAATGATTTGAATTTATATATTTTCTCCAACCACCCCCCCCCCCCTTAAACCAGATACTAAGATGTCCAAGGAATAACTATTTATTTATATGCAACTGTTTGAGCATTTATTCTCTAAACTATCATTTTTTTCATCATTTTTTTTTATTTTCTCATTTTTTTTCTTAATTGGTTACTTTTACCTAACTTACCAACGGACATCACCAGAGGTATTCTTTCACAAGGTCTTACCCCCGAAATCATACGTGAGTATTTTGCCCGCGAGATCCGGAACATCATCAGAGGTACTTACCACGGGATACTATCCTTAGTTCGTACATGAGTATTCTGCCCCTTCACTCTAATTCATTAACCAGATTATTAACTACTATGCTCAATTGAAATTCTAAGGACATAGGAGTATCTAGCCTAAAGCGGTCTCTTCCTTCCTAATCATCAGATTCAGAATCCCTATCACTCCTAAAATGGGAACCCACTAGCAGACTGATTAGCATATTTATACAACAATAAACACATAGGCAATTTAAGCTACTCCTAGATCAGTTGGGCCTGCCGACACATCATAGTTTAGTAATGCTTTCCATTTAACCAAACTTATCCACTTTTCCCAATTTATTCATTATTTAACATTTAAGCACACATTAGAAAATCAATTCCCAGTTTCCTATCATTTTCCATTTAAAATGCAGCCAGAATCTCGGACATTTTTGAACAATTTTTCAAATTTTTTTTTTTAAAAAAAAATTTATGACTCAATAACACACTAAAAATAAAAGACTCAAGACTCAATACGAACGTATCCCATCCCCACACTTGAATCACACATTGCCCTCAATGTGGAATGGAACAAAAACAAATCAGAAATAAAATAAATAAAATAAAAGAAGTTGAAACGTGTTCACCTGAAACTCCAGAGACTCAGCATATCGACCACAGCGAACCACCACAAACTCGATAAACAAAAATAATAAAAATTTAAAAATTGAAAATTTTTCTGACTTACCTCCTCCAGGCGTATCGCCTACAACCATGCATCTCCCAGGCGATACGCCTGAAGCTACACACAACCGGCCCCGCTTTAAGATGCAAGCGTATCGCCTATAACCTACCAACCTCCAGGCGATACGCTTGGAACGTGATTTCCAGGGAATTTTTGGAATTTGACCCCAAAAATTTTCTATCTCTTTTGCTCCACAGCAGGCCTATGGTCGAACTTTTCAGCAAAAACCTGCACTTTTGCCCTGCCCAACTCACATTTCCCAAAGCTTGAATCTCCAAAGTAACCTGCAAAGACCAAAAAAAACATGAAACCGAAAAACGAAAAATGCACGAAAAATAAAAATTGCATAAATATACAAACTTTACAACCCCGGTCACTTTTCTAATTGAGCTCCTAACAACTAACCTCCTCCTAAACCACAATCAGGAGGCTTTGCCTTCACATCTTTCAACACTAGACGACCGGTGAGTACCCGGTTTCTAGTCTCCAAGTGTCCTACAAATCTCCTAAATAACACACTATATAGCCTGGTAGGATCACCTAGTTCCAACAACTCTTTGACTTTCCAATGTTTGTAACGACCCGGTAGAAACCTAATTCTACCTATGTAACTCAAATCCGGGTCGTTTTGACAGGGTAGCACAAGTAACCTCCCCACACTTGGTCTATGCACTATAACCGCAGCAAACTCACCTAGATCACCAAGTGTGGCCTTCCTACCCTCAGTTCCAACAACTACCATTCTCTCTGCACTCACTAAGCCACTGGACTCTCCTAGCGGGTCATCAATATCAAGTTGTTCAACTAAAGCATCTAAACCCCCGGGATCCTCCCCACACTTAGGCTCAACCACTACATCTTTCTCCTCTACCCTTGCATGAACCACTAAATCAGCACCACATACAAAATCAATACAATGATCCACACAAGATTTAAAGGAATTAATGAAATACATAATGGTAGAGAATGCAGATGGTATAAACAAAAGAAATTAACTAAGGAAATTTAAAAACTAAAAATCTAGAAAAATAAAAAAAATAAAAAATATATATATATAAAAATCTAGACTCAAGAAAAATAAACCTAATGAAATCTAGACGCAAAAACCGAAAAAACACAAACTTCCTAACCAACCTAGTTCTTCTTGCTATTGCCAAGTGTCCCCGGCAACGGCGCCAAAAACTTGATGTGCTCGGAACGTACCTAAAAATGTAATAAAAACCTAGACCTAAACCTAGACACACCTAATTTTACCGAAATAACCTAAACCGAACCGAACCCTAAGGCAGTGAACCTGTCGGATTATAGTAAAGCTAAGGCAAGACCGGAATATCGAACCTAGGACACTCTAAACAAGACTCAACTAGGACTGAAAAATAGGAATTTTGAGAATTTGGTTTTAAAATAAATTAATTAAAGTAAATTAACTAACTAATTGACTAATCAACCAACAACCGAAACCAGAAAACTAGAGACACCTACCAGATGAGAGAAGGGCACTACCTAGACCTAGAATCCTATCTAACACTTGCAATTTCACTCGGCTATGGAAAACTATGATGGAATCAGGATCTTAATAACCAACCTATAGAAACCCTACGAGCCCCCAGACCATTTACCGGATGTTACTGGTAGAATATCTACAGGATGGAATACGCATACTGATTGATTAGGTCACCTTCCGGCTTGTTCCTAACGGATATTCTAGTACTCGAACAGACAGGTCACCTTCCAGCTTGTTCCTATCCCAGACACCTAACGATGAAAGGAGTAACTACTAACTTACAGAATTAACATGGAATAGCAGGTAAAATTAGAATTACTAGGGAATCCCTCTCCCGAGGCAATTTGACCTAAAAACCCTAACAACCCCGACTACCCAATAGGTCTATCACCTCCCGGCTTGTCTAAACCTAGCAGCACACAAGAATCAAGATTTTCACTAACAACCTAAACAATGATTAACTAATTCGCTAACCCTATCAATTACAAACACAAAGTCACGCAATCGATTACCCAACCCAAACCGAAAGACATTCGCAGATTGAGCAGTTAAGATTATTATTTACAACCCTAATTCATGTATCCATACGCATTAACCAATAAATTAATAGTCTCTTACTAAAACATCAACCCAACATATGAAATCCAATAAACCGAGTAAAATCACAAACGTCAAATATTCATCATACGCCCTAGGTAGCACTAGTTGCTTAGCCTAGGATCATGGTCCAGTCAAAAATACAGAATAAAACTGAATCTCTAACAGAAATCATGGTCTAAACAAAGTAACGAACACAAAACAAGAGTTTAGATGGAAAACCGACACGCAACCGGAGTCGAATGATTGATCCCCCTTCTTCTCTCTTGAATTCTGACCCTCTCTGGCTCTGGAAATCGCCTAAAATTCGTCTGGAACGGCAGCAGGTCGAAAAGTATCGAATACAAACCCTAACATCGAATTTATATCGATTAAGCAAAATCTGTGGGTTTTTAGGCGGCAAGCGTATCGCTTGCCAATATATTCCCGCCAGGCGATACGCCTGGAGCTCATTACACGACAATTTAGTCGGGCGGAGCCGACTTTGACTTCCGTTGACTTCTCTTTCCGCGCGTATCGCCTACTACACATCAAGTCCTAGGCGATACGCCTGGGACAACTTATTCAGCACTTCTTCACTATTCTTCTCAATTCTTTCACATCTCTCTCGTGGCCTCGGGAATCCACCAAATACCTACAAAACTTATAAAAACATGAACAAGACCCCAAAGACTCAAACTTAACTGAAAAGAACTAAAACAAATGGAAACCGACTCAAAATTGACTCAAATACATAACAAAAGACATACGAAAACAGGATGTGTTTGAAACACATCAATATCGATCCATTTTGGCAGAAGCTGGATTATGAAAAACCGGCGTACCCAGGAAAAGTTGACGATTTTCTAAGGGACGAAGGGTTGGATCCATTTAAAGAGGACTCTAAAGAAAACGCAAAGACCCAACCAAAACATGCCCAGAAGAGTGCATTTGATAAAGTTAAGAACTTTTGGAACAAAACTACGCGCAAGCCACAATATAAGGAGCCCAGAGTCAAATTAAAAACCCGTGGTCGCCCAACCACAAAAGCTAAGGAAGAGAGGGATGATCAGAGGTCTCAGGAGCAGGCCAGGCATAGTTCGTATACCGGTCCGACAAAATCAAATGTGGAGCCGACACGATATAGTTCGTATGTCGGGTCGCAGGAAACTGTAGACCTAGGTTAAAGCTCCCAGAAAAAAAAACCCCAACAAAAAAAGGTAAAAAAAAGGTAAATAAAGATCAATTACCATATATAAGGAAAAGATATACCAGCGTACATAAAGAGGCATCATATAAGAACGCTAACAAATGTAGACGGTGACGGTAACTGTGGATTTCGTGTCGTTGCCGTAGGTCTAGGATTTTTTGAAAGCCTATGGCCATACGTTCGGGAAGAACTGTTAAAAGAACTGACTAATAATAGAGAATTTTGGACAACTGTATACAACGGTAACACATTCAACGGCGATCAGCAATCCGAAGACTTCATAGACCAGTACAGTGAGCTACGCAATAGCCTTATTTGGTTTGGGACTGGACCGGCTCCGTTAAATTGCTGGATGATTATGCCAGAAACCGGTCTTCTAGTTGCAAAAACGTTCAATTGTATTGTCCACAACATTTCACTAACCATGAACAATACATTCTTCCCGATTGATTCTGGTCCAACAACCAATCCTCGAGTTATATCGCTAGTACACGTTGGCGGAAATCATTTTCTCAATATGGAATTACAGAGGGACGTACCATGGCCATACGTTGATCCGCATTGGCGTGGTAACCGAACTGAAGAAGCTGCACCATGGGTTGAAGTATATAAAGAACAGCTAAACAAATACCATAGTTACGTTCAAGCCAACAGAGGCACGCCCGGTTTTGTAGACCTTTAAGCTTGATACGTAAAATTACCTTTTAGTCGACATGTTTGTCAAAAATTTTGTGACTCGACATGTTTGATCCTAACCAATTTAATTTATTTTTTTATTCATCTGTGTATGATATTTTTGTAGAAAAGGATTTCATATTAGCACATTTTTTTACTATTAGATGGTACTTGTAACTCTTCCAGGCCTCCCTTGATAGAAATACACGCTGTGCGATTGCAAGAACAGCAAATGATTCATCTCCTACAAAAGCATGGCTTGAAAAGATCAAAACACTTTTCATTAGTAAAGGTATCCCAAATGAGATAGTTGATAGAAATACATGTTGTGCGATTACAAGAACATCAAATGATTCATCTCCTACAAAAGCATGGCTTGAAAAGATGAAAACACTTTTCATTAGTAAAGGTATCCCAAATGAGATAGCTGATAGAAATACACGTTGTGCGATTGCAAGAACAGCAAATGATTCATCTCCTACAAAAGCATGGCTTGAAAAGATGAAAACACTTTTCATTAGTAAAGGTATCCCAAATGAGATAGCTGATAGAAATACACGATGTGCGATTGCAAGAATAGCAAATGATTCATCTCCTACAAAAGCATGGCTTGAAAAGATGAAAACACTTTTTTACATAAACTTAAATTTTTTTATCAATAGGTCACCAACAACCCATAAAGTTTTCATCGAAGGGTCACCAACAACCCATAATTTTTTTTTACATAAACTTAAATTTTTTTTTGGAAAATTGGATTTAAATAATCCCAAGTTTTGATAGTTGGCCGGCAATAATCCCACTTTTAATAATAACTCCTAATGGTCCCAACTTTCAACCTATTTATTTTTAATGGTCCCGCCGTTAAAAACTTAACACCGTTAAGTTTATTGTTGATGTGGCAACTGAGTTGGATATTATTTATTTCTTTTATTTTTTAATCATTGCCACATCATATTAACCTAGCCAAACACTCTCTTCTTTTCTTTGTCTGTGTGTAGAGAGAAACAGCAGCAACAGAAAAAAAGCGATTGCCGGTGACCATCCGGCGATCCCCGGTCGACGTCCGGCGCACGAAATTGGACACCTTTGTGGTCTTCCTTGGTTGCCTACTGATGGTAATATATTTTTTTAATAAATTAATTTCTTGAAATTGAAGTACAAGTCGGAGGTTTCAACTTTTAACGGCATTACCGTCGTAAATTTCTTACGAAGTAAATCTATTCATTCAATCAAATCAAGCAAGGAGGTGATCAGACTAGCACTTGAATCACTTTTACTTACGAAGTAAATTTCTGAAATTTTGGAGACAATTTTGGTAGTGTGATGTACTGAAGATGTCTGGCAGTTGTTCAGATTCAGATTCGATTGTTTCCCTTCACGACGGTGAGCGTAAATCGCCGCATTAGAGATCAAATCGCAACACCGTAGTAACCCGTACTTGACGGTGAGCATCGGGAGGAGCCACCATCACGCGGTAATGCCCGGTGAGTTAATCAACGATTGCTTCCCTACAAAGGTCTCCGATTTCTCGTGCCGGATGGTCGCTGGATGGTCACCGGACGCCGACTGATGGTCGCCGGATAGTCACCGGCCATCGCCGGTTTTCTGGTACATTTGTTTTCCTTCGACACACAAAACAAAGAAACGAAGGGGAGTGTTTGGTTTCTCTGGACACACACACAAAGACAAAGAAAAGAAGAGTGTTTGGTTTGGTTAATAAAGGAGTGTTTGGCTAGGTTAATATGATGTGGCAATGATTAAAAATAAAAAAGATAAATAATATCCAACTCAGTTGCCACATCAACAATAAACTTAACGGTGTTAAGTTTTTTAACGGCGGGACCATTAGAAATAAATAGGTTGAAAGTTGGGACCATTGGGAGTTATTATTAAAAGTGGCATTATTGCCGGCCAACTCACAAAACTTGGGATTATTTAAATCCAATTTTCCTTTTTTTTTTATACAAAACACCCAAATACCTAGCTAATATAGCATGTTTTAGAATGGAAAAAAAATTAAAGTAATTTTAAAAAGTCTAAAAAATTCACATAACGTTTTTATGAACATGCATTGCCCAAAAAGACCAGTAAAAAAAAATACATACGGTGCATATGTAGCCATACGCTATATATGACAAAACCAGAAAATCTTCGTGCTATAAATCCCCCTCCAATCCCTCTATAATCTTCACATATTCTTTCAATCCCAGCCTCTCTATATCAATTATTTTAAATATGTCATGGAACACGGAAGAAAAGCTCATGTTGACTCAAGCTTGGTGGGAGACTTTTCCCGACTACTTCCAGCGCAACCCTCAGGCTAACTACAATAGGTTTTGGCCTGATGTTGCTGCAAGATTTCACGTTCTAATGGGTCGTGACCCATACTGAGAAAGCCTGGCGTGTAACTTAAAATGGAACAAGATGCTGAGAAAAATATCAACATTCCATACTCACTACAATGAAGCCGTCACAAACCAGGCTGAAAATGTGATGACCGAGGCACTCCAAGCATACCGTCAAACCACCGGAAAAGACTTTGATATTATTCCGGTTTGGGACTTTCTAAAAGGTCACGATGCGTTTGTTTAGACTAGTTTGGTTTTCAATGTGTGTTTCGAATGTTTTTATTTATTTTTAAGTTTGTAATGTGTGATCAATAATACCAGTGTCGTTTTTATTTTGAATTAGAGTTGAATCATAATGTGAGGTTTTATTAAACGCTTTTCGTTTTTAAATTATTCGGTTTACAATTTTATATTAAAAACAATAAGTAATAAAATAAAAAAAATACAAAACGCTGCGTATTTCTTTATACGCTGCGTATAGGGTTAGCGTATGTCTTATACGCAGCCGTCTATGCCCAAACTCACAACCATCACCCACCAAGAAACACAACTTCTGGAGAATCAAGCCACCAGCGATCCAGTCTTCAAAAAGTGTATGTTACCTTTCAATTCTACCACATAAAAGAGTTTATTTTGGGTTTTTTTTCGAATTCGAATTTATTTACTTTTGATTTTACATAGAAGAGTTTATTTTGGGTTTTATTTCTTTTTGAGATGTTAACAGAATACGCTGAAATTTCTGGAAACAGATGAACAATACGCAACGTTTTTAACCATACGCTGCGTATGGTTCTAATATGATCTTATAATCTGTGCGTTTAAGCTGATCTGAACCCAGAATAAAAAAAAATCAGAAGAACAGTACGCTGCATGTTGAACAATACGCAGCGTATTGTTCTTCTGATTTTTTTGATTCTGACTTTCGTTTTATATTTTAATTGTTGTTTGTTGGGTGTTTTTTAGCTACAATGGCAGGCATAAATGATCACCCATGGCTGCGGTTCGACGAGCGTTCGGACGAGCATAAAAAACTAAACAAACTTAGGAGATCTGTGATTGGTTCACCTTTTTATTTGGACGAGGATGTTCTCACCCAGTGTGACGGTATGGCGAGATACGACTCTTACGTTGGGGAGGGTCCCTGGAGGCGGTTGTTCAGGATGGTTAAGCATCATATGTTTTATTTTCTGATCATGGAGTTTCTGTCAACTTTCTTCTATACGCCTAGGAAGAATGGCCCAGTCCAGGGTCCATTCAAACGCCACGAACCTGAGCCAAAACAGGTCCGTTTCAACATTGGCGGTTCCCAGTATGAGTTGACACTGAGGGAGTTTGCGGTTGTGTCAGGATTATACACGGAAGATGAGTTGGCTACTCTGCTTTACCGTGAGGTAGTTTCTGCCGTTAACCAGAACATACTGGTAGGGTGGTGGGACACAATTTCGTCGAAGGCGTGGAAACTGAAGGGGCCTAACCGTATTGCGACATGTACTGACTCTTTCTGGAGGTTATTTCAAAAGTTGATTGCTAACTCGATCGCCCCACGTGTTAGGAGTCAGGATGTGGTTGGCATACATGATCTGTTTTTCTTATATTGTGTGGGTAACAACCAGCCGTGTGCACTTGCACACTGTCTTGCGGAGCTTTTGAGCAGTCAGGCGAGCAACAAGGGGGACAATATTTGTTGTGGAGGATTCACTACTATCATTGCCTATAAACTTGGTGTTGACATGTCCAATGCTGATCGGATCGGTCCAGTTACGGTGCCTCGCATTTTGGGTTATACGGCCCTTTGCCATATTTCAGTTGCTCAGAAGTTACGTGGAGAGGATGGAGAAAATATTTACCGTGTGTGTCATCCGCAACCGGTTGGGTAGGGTGTTGGGGAGGCTGGAGGGAGTGGGTCTGGTGCGGGATACGATTACATGGCTGATCCCGGAGTGGCACACTTCCAGAACGAGAGGCGGCATCAGTATCCGGCGTTGACGCTACCTGACGCTTTGGCTGACAGGTTAGACCGCTTTTCCATCTATTTTGTATTAATTTTATTCATTTTTGTTTTAATCTACTAATTAATTTTAAATTATTTAATTTGATTTACAGGTTGGACCGGATTGATCTAGGTATCAACAATATCAGACAGACGCAGTACAGTGAGTGTGCCTGGAACCACCTTTGGCAGGATTACCATACCCAACAGATGAACCAGTTTCATGCCCATATGGGTTACACGGACTATCCTCCTCCGCCACAGCGACCGGAATTTGACTACAGGCAGAATGACCAACCGTTTGACTATGACTTCACGCGGTACAGGCGGGATGATGATGAAGACGAGGACGACCACTGATCCCTGATGTTTTTATTTATTTTAAACATTTGTGGTTGTTCTGATATGTGATGTTTTTGTTTTTTATTTTTCGTGTGAACATTTGTGGTTGGTTGTTTGGACATCTTATGTTGTTTTATTTACCTTACCATGTTTTTTTTTCGTGTGAACATTTTTTTTTTCGTGTGAACATTTGTGGTTGGTTCAAGATATATTTTTTTAAATAAAATTAAATTTATGTACAATTTTAAGTAAATAGAAAATAAATTTAACAAATACTATATTTAAAATAAATTAAATAAATTTTTAATTATGTTTGAATATATAAATTTAAAAAATTACATATACTAAAGAATAAATATTTAAAAAAAATATATTTAAAAAAATTTAAAAAATTAAAAGTTAGATAATAAATACATAAACTAAAGAATAAAACAATACAGTTAGATAATAAATACATAAACTAAAGAATTAATCAATACATAAACATAAAGAAAAAATATTTAAAAAAAAATTAAAATAAAAAAGAAGTAACCAATACGCAGCGTATGTAGACATACGCTGTGTATTCGTCCCTATATAAACACCAGAAGATTTCAATTCCAAACACCCCACAGCGTATTCATCTTCCCTACCAAAATTTTCCACTATAAAATTCGTAATGGCTTCCACTAACCCACGTTTGTATTCGATTCGTTCGCCTAGTGATCAGGAGGGTGGGTTACTCGTTGATGCTGTATATGCAGGCAACCCAGATTATTTCAGCTTAAAGATTCACCATGGAGGTGAATTCACGGATGCACCGGGGAGGAGTTACGTGGGCAGTGTGTGTAATTGTGTTTATGCAGTGAGTTTTATGAGTTTGTTTGATTGAGAGTGAGTTTTATGCAGTGAGTATTATATGCATTGCTTAATAGAGACTTTTAAAATCGCTTTAGGGTCAGTTCTTGGCACGTTTGGTCAGGCAAGACAATTAGGTGGAGTTATACTTGGAAGTCAAACTAATTCAAGTAGTGGTGGATTTGCCACTTTGTCATCAGTAGGTGTTGGCGGTTTTGCTGCTGTAGCCACGAAAAGCGGTGTTTTTGATACTGCAGGTACATGCGGTCGTGGACTTGGTGTATTGGCTTCTGGTAACAGCTTATCCTACAACTTTTAATTCTATCATGTTTATGGACCTATAGACATGAAAGTAACAATGAGTTTTATGATTTAAAACTAAATAAAACTTAATGAGTTTAAATCATTTACTTGATAATGTTATAACACTCACTTAAAAAAACACACTGCTAACTTATAGTTTTATTTTTAGAGTCAATTTGGATTAAATCAAACTCACCAAAACCATGAATTTTAGAATTATAGTAAGTTTCAAACTAAAAGATGTGATTGTTAAACGTCACTAGTGATAATATACTTTTTCCTGAATTCTATAATCTATTCTGAGTTTTAATTGTTAGTTTGTCACATTCTAAACTTGATTAAAACTCAATGATTATTATAATCAGTGAGTTTTAAAACTTAGTGAGTATTAAATGAAAGTGTTTAGTAATAATAAAACTCAGTAAGTCTTAAACTAAGATTTTTTAATAAAAGTAAATATAGTGAGTTTTAAATCTCAAGTGTGTTTTAAGAATTTCGTTGAGTTTTATTCAGCGAGTATTATTATTTCGTTGAAATAAAAAATCTTATCAGTTTCATTTTATTGCTCTAAATCCTTATTCAAAATTATATAGGCTCAAAGGAAGATAAAAAGTCCGATTCACCTCCAACGAGAAAACAAGAGTTAGTTGATTTGGCTGCAACAGGAAAGAACATTAAGAAATCTACAGCAAAACGACAGCTGGTGATGATATAATGTTGAGAAAAGGTAATCAAATGACTTGTGAGTTTAAATTAAATGGTGACGATGAAGTACATCTGCTGAGTTTTTTTTATAAAACCAAGTTATAAATCTCAGTGAGTTTTAATTTTGTAAGTCAAAATTATTAAGCATTCCATATATAGTTAAAACGTTATTCTAGAAACTGATTGTTATCTTAATAATGTTTATAGGAACTAGAAGGAGTTCAAGAATTTCTTTAAATACATATTTTAGTACTTTCGCAAATGATGTTGATAACCCTTTAAAAATTGATTGTGATGATGAAGTAAAAGATTAGTATAAAACTGCATAACTAGATTATTCTCTGTTTTCATGTTTAAGTTAGTTTTTTATGATTCGTTTAAGTTTTTAAGATTGGGTTTGGATAACTAGATTAATCGCTGTTTTCATGTTTTAGTGTGTTTTATATGACTTTTCAAACATTAGAAACCTAAAATGTTTATTGATGCTCAGATGATGATTTTCAAGATCCAAAGAAAAAATAAATGGTAAAAAAGCTAAAGCTACCAAAGAAGAAATTGGAAAAGGGTCGAATGGAAGAGGCTGCAAAGAAGACAACACCAAAGAAGATATTGGGGAAAGAATCAAGTAAGTAATTTTAAAGCTTAGTTGTCTGTTAACTGAAACTCGGGTCAAAACAAAAAGTTTTAATTAAAACTCACTGCAAGTTTCAATTTGAAACTCAAATTAGAGTAAAACTCACTCCAAAATATTAAACTCACTAGTGAGTTTTTAATACTCAACAGTGATTTTTTTTAAACTCCAAATTACTTCAAAACTAAGTGATGAGTTTATAAATGATTTCACCAGGTTTTCAGCTGGCTCCTGATTCAAAACTCACTGCATTAGCAGATGTTGCAAACAATGAGGATACAACCATAGGAAACGGTAATTAATAACTAAAACTCATTATAGTTGTGCATTGTTTGCTGTCGATCAGCTTCTACGTCGGTTTTTGTTGCCTTTATTTTTGTATCCAACTGCATATTAAGAGTTTTAAAAAGTTAGAGATTTAATCATTAGCTTGTTTGTTTTTATCTTATGTTTTTGTAATCATTAGCACATGGTTTAAAACTCACTGGAGTTGATTATTCATTCGTTGTTCATCCATAATTAAAACTCAATATAGTTTAATAGTCTATTGGTGCATATTAAAACAACTCAATGAGTTTTAGTTATCAAAACAATATTTGTTTTTAAAATTCTGTTTTTCTGAAAATTACTTTCTAGATATATGATTATATTATTAATACTTTAATGATATTTTTTCTAGAACCGGCCCTTCAGGAAATGAAGAAATCAACAAACGATAAAAGAAAAGAAAAAGCTGAAGAGAAAAAAGTGTCCGAGAAGGTGTTGACAAAGAAATCAGGTTATTAGATTATTTAGAATAATCATAGAACTCAAGTGTTCAAGATTGTATTGAGTTTTAAAACTCAAGTTTTTTCTACTAAAAAAAGGGCCTGACATATTAAATGAAATGTTGAGTTTTAAAAAATACACCAATTTTCAGTGAGTTTTAGAAGGCTACTATAATTTACGTATGTTCGTACCAATTCATATCTTTATCTTGATTTTAAGTCTCTGGTTCAATTAGTTTCTTATAATGAAACCAAATTTAGAAGATGACAGTTTTATAAATATTCTATTTTATTATTTCTATATCTACTTCTGACACCACTTTTATAAAATTTTGAGAGATTTATTAAACTAATTAAGTTTGTTCTATACACCAACTCCAGATCCTACTGGTACACATCTGCTGCTGTCAGAAACTCCGGTGCTCATCCCGCTTAAAAACAAAAAAGGTAATCAGATATGACCTCTTAGTTTAAAGTCTTATTGTTATCCAACTTCATAATCGAAATTGTGACGTTAAAATAAAAATGCATCTGAGTTTTATTTATTTTTAACTCATAAACATAATAAAACTCACTTAAAAAACAGATTTTAAAATAGTTATTTGTGTCACACCCCGAGAATGGCTGAATCTGGGCATGTGACTGATTTGGCATCATGGTCATGGTTATGAATGATTGACATCCAAGTGAACGTTTAGAAAAGTCATTTGTCTTTCGAAAAATAAGTCTTAAACATTTATTTAAATATTTAAAATAGTGGCAGCGGAAAATTAGTAGTGGAAGTACATGATAAGTTTCAAAAGACAACGTTATGAGATTTTAAATCATGACAACCCTAAGGTGTAATGTGACTAAATCTCTCAAGTGAAATGCATGAACACGCGGCAAACAGACCATGATATGAGACAAGTAGGATCTATGTAGAAAGACATTGAATTGCATCCTTAATCACCTGAGAATTCAAGAAATTTAAAAAGTCAACAGAATTGTTGGTGAGTTCACAGGTTTGATGACACATGGAAATGTTTGAACAATGTTTGAATCAGAGTTTGAAACAATGTTTGAAATGTTTGGCCGTCATGATATTATTTTTGTTGACTCTGATGTTGTAAAGATCAAGCATGAACCTTGAATTCAAAACTAACTGTTTACCCACTCCTGGTGTCCAACCCCATGTACACCGAATGACTAGAATAACTAATGTACCCCTTGACTATTTCCGTGGAGTCAGGACTGGAGCGACCAAGTCAGGGCAGGGTCGTCAACCCAAATAGATCTATTCACAAGCTATCGTTTCGAATGAACTAATTGAATTCAATTAATAGTGGGACTTAGGCATATAACATGAATCAACATGAATACACAGATTGGGGTTTATGAAAAGAACATGCAATCAGTACATCTTACAGAAATCATAATATCAGACAAAATGAAATTGAAAGGCATTCATTGAATTCTCCCCCATAATTTGAAAACAGAAAAGTAAAAGGGGCCGTGAAACTCACTTGATACGAAGATGGACTGACATATATGAATTGAATGAAGTAGCCTAGCAAGCGTCTACAATGTAATATTAAGACGTCTTAGGGCTCTGGCTATATGGGTTAGTGAATACGTCACCCCATGTTCAAGGTTAAGTCTCGACTGTTATTACCTGATGACAGAGATGGAAATCCTACGATATTATTTATTGGCTAATAAATAATATTAAAGTTGATGGAATTTATTATTTATTTGAATAAATAAATAATAATTTAATAATTGAATTTTCGCGTTTGAAATATATATTGAGTAATATATGTTATTTTTCATAAATCGTCACGTATATTTAATTTATTAAATATTTGTAAGGTTTTGAACCCCTTTAAGTTAATAAATAAAATCTTTCATTTATTAAGGTTCGAACGCGCGTAGTATACCGCGCGTCAATACACGGTATTTGTCGCGTTTTATGAAAAGAATTTGTATACTTGAAAGTATGTCCACATGTACGAAAAAATGTTTCCAAAAATATATGAAATTATGTTTTTGTAAAATTAAGTGCTGGTTTGTCCGGTGGTTAGCCGGTTTGACCGTTTTGACTCGTTTTTTTTATATTTTAAGTTTCCCTAACACTTAGGATTTGTTCTTAGACTTGTTTTAATGTGTTTCAGGGTCTTAAGTTGCCAAGTGTGCCGATGGGAGTTTAACTGGTAAAACTTGGCGTTTTCCGGTTACCGAAAGTTACAGTTTTGGTCCGGTTTACTTCTAAAACATGTTTTTTCCACTTTTGAGCCTTAGGAACCATTTTTATATGTCAAAATGAGCATGTTTTATGTTCTAGACCAGGTTCAATTCTTATTCAAAAATAAGTTATATTTTGTTTGTCGAAAAGTCGTTTTACGGTTTCCGATTATTCCGTTTTCAAGTGTATAACTTCCCGAATCATTTTGTAAATCTGGAAAATAATCTTGGCAGCCCTAAATCATATGTTACAAGTCCTAAGTAGGGCTGTAAAGGAGCCGAGTCGAGCCGAGCCAGGGTGAGCTCGGGCTCGGCTCGTTTAGAAATCGAGCCGAGCCGAGCCAGCTCGTTTATTTTAACGAGCTAAAATATTGAGCTCAAGCTCGGCTCGTTAAAAATCGAGCTGAGCCGAGCTGGCTCGACGAGCCAGCTAGTTTATTTTTTAAAATTTATATTATTTGCACATATTCATATACAACGTGACTAAAACATAATTTTTAACATACTCGTAATGAAAATTTTAAAATTCAATGTTTATTTATTTATTTTTCAATAAAGACAAATATTTCCTACTAAAAAGTATCATATCAATTAATATTTTATTATAATTTAATATATTTTAAAATAAAATACTATAGGAAACTTAGTAATTAACTTAAAAATTATATTATAAATAATAAACTCATAATTTTAGGTTATATATATATATGTATATATAATAAAAATTGAGCTTAAATTTAAACGAGCCAAGCGAGCGAGCCAACGAGCTAAGTAACGAGCGAGCCACGAGCCGAGCTAACCTTGGCTCGGGCTCGGCTCGTTTAGAAACCTAGCCGAGCCGGCTCAGCTCGTTTATAATCGAGTTGATTTTCAAGCGAGCTAATTTCGAGCTTTTTCCGAGAGAGCTTCGAGCGAGCCACGAGCTGCGAGTTTTTTGAACAGCCCTAGTCCTAAGTAGTCATTTGTTGGTCACAAGGGTTTTTACTTAATTCTTCATGAAAATTAATGATATTTATATCATAAAAATTCCATTTTCTCATTTCTTAAAGATTTCATGAATCAATCTTCAAAACAACACTTTATTAACTCAAAATCATTCTAAGATAAATTTGGTTTCAGTTTTGGAGTCAAAACTATAAGTGTTTTCAAGATTATAAAAATGTATATTTTTCCAAAGTGACAACAGTTTTTATGACACGCAGAATTGTGTGTTATCTCTGGTCAGTTTTGTACATCATATATTTTCCAAAGTGACTATAGTTTTATGACACGCAGAATGTGTGTCATCTCTGGTCAGTTTTTACAAAACATATATTTTCCATGAAATCCAATTTCCAAACATTTTATTTATGTATTTCCACCAAAACAAATACACTAGTTCATTTGAAACTTATGATGTGTTATGATATATAAACTTTGTCATCATTTATGAAACTTTTAGCATAAATGTTCATGTTATGTTCATGTTTTTATAAATAATTTGTTTGAACAATATTCTAGTTTCCATCAAAGACATAAAGTGCTACTAACATACATTTTTGCTAGTAAATCATCCAACAACACAACCAAGACTTAATCATGAACATGAATTTGTGACATTATTTGAATAAATCATGGAATAAGTTAAGAAAAGAAAGAGGTTCCTCACTTAAACTTAAACCGGATCGGTAAAGACTTGATGGGTTGTTGATTTAGCTTCCAAGTTTAGCTCCTAACCCAACCTTGATCTTGAATTTGAAAGAAATGATGATGAAATAATGGAAGAATGGTCATGAATTTTGGCAAGAAAACAAAAGATTAGAGGTGATTTACCTTGATCAAAGAAGGTATGAGGGACTTGAATTGAGTGGTGGATGATGGTAAAAAGTGGTGGTGGTGGTGGTTTGAAAAGAGGCCGAGAGATAGAGGGAGTGAAAGAGAGAAATGTGGGTGTTTGTTCTTGAAGTGTTAAGTGAGAAATGAGGTGTTTAAATGCTATAAAAAGGAGGTTAAGTGGTGGTGCTTGGTTCGGTTTTAATGAGCCAAGAGGGAGGCTCGGTTTGGTTGCTTGAGCCGAGAGCAAGGAGAGAGGAGAAAGAAGGGGTGAACTTGACTTGATTCTCTTGTTTTGTGGCTTGAAAAATGAACAAAAGGGTGTGTATGTGGGTGTATGTAGAACCGGTAAAGAGAGGGGACAAAGGGAGCAAGAAGGTGGCTAGGGAGACAAGAATTTTGGGTGTGTAAGTGGTCACAAGGTTTACCCAAAGGATCTTGTGTTTTGTTATGTTTTTTAGCAACAACATTGTTTAATATCTTGTAAACATGTAGGAGGATCTAGGGAAAATGTTTTTAGGCTTGTGATTATAGGTGCCAAGAAATCTAGTAAAGAACTAGTTGGGGCTTGGTTGAATTTGGACAAGAAAAGAAGAAGAAACCGTGAGAAAGAAAAGAGAAAGAAGAAGAATGGGCTTAGGCCCAATTCGGAAAAGAGAAAGGAAGAGAGTGGGCCAGCTCAGGCCCAATTGGAAAAAAGAAAGTCGGGCTGGGCCGGTCTGGGCTGGGCCGCGAGGAAAGAAAAACGGGTCGGGAGACGGGCCGGGGAAATGGGCCGAAGAGAATGGGCCAAAGGGTTTGGGCCGAAGGAAAGAAAAGAAAAGAAAAGAGAAAGAGATTGGGTCGGTAGGCCCATTAGGCTCTGTGGGTCGAACCGGGTCTCGGGTCGGGTTGAGTCCAGGTCGATCCAACGAGTCCAACGACACTTCGTTTGAGTCAAAAGGATAAACGCGTGAAAAGTCGGTTTTTGGCTCGAGAACGGATGATTTATATATAAATATAAATAAAAAAAATAAATGAATAAGTGTCGCGTTTAATTTTGAATGAACGGGGATGTCACATGTCTTGATTGTTTGTCGTTTTGATTATGCACAATAACGTACTAAAGTTTGGAAATAAAAACTTTGCTCGACATGAGCGTTTATTGTTTGAAGTTTTGGTGACAACGTTTAATATTTGTCTTGGTGAAAATATAATATAGTTTGGATTGAAATAGTTTTAGGAATAAAACTAATTATTGTGTGAAATGAATTGTCGTTCGAATGAACGTTATGTTTGGATTACGTCGGACACAACGTAGTAGTTTTGAATTTGACGTTTGAATCTAAACGAATGTTAAGATTATTTTTGTCGAGGTGGAATAATGTTTTGAATAAAATGAATGAGTTTAATGAATGTAGACTTTTGTTTTGGAACAGAATGAATTCGTCATTTGAATAAATGACTTGTTTGAACACATTACGACGTAACGTAATGTTATGTAAATATAAAATTTCGTTAGACATGTGGATACCTTTTAATGCTTTTGATCTTCTCATTCCCATGTGGATTCAGGATCTCAACGTGAGTCCAATGAACTTTCACAATAGGATTCCGACGTTGCTTTAATCGCTTAACCTCACGGTCGCAGATTTCAGTAGGAGTTTCGATGAAATGAAGACGATCGTCAATCTCAATCTCGTCCATAGGAATGACATCAGATTCGTCAGACAGACACTTTTTCAAGCTGCTGTCATGAAATGCATCGTGAACTTTTCCAAGTTCGGGCGGCAACCGAAGATGTTATGCTACTGGTCCAATCTCTTCAATGATTTCAAAGAGAACAGTGTAACGAGGATTTGACTTATCATGCTTTCCAAAACAATTAACACCTTTCCATGGTGCTACTTTTGGAAGCGCATAACACCTTTCAAGGATCGCGTGATCTGAGGATTTCCACGGGTATACGAATGAAAGGGGGTTGATAGGCCAACAAGAATGGTTCTTTATGAAGATGAGTGTTATTCATTCAGATGTATAGGATTCTGAATTAGAAGTTCTAGGCTAGGCGTAATCACTCAAGCAATAAGTTCCACCAGGATTTTCATGCAGTTCAGATTACAATTATGTGTGCACCCACAATTGTGATTTGCCTCGCATGATCAGCCTAGGTTTCACCTATTCTGAGTTTTCAGCTCTTGTCAGAACAGAAAATGTGTCGGGGACACTGTTAAACTCATGATATAGCTTGGGCTGATTAGCTATCGGTCAGATCCTTACTAGCATCTCGAAAGTTCCAGATCACATTAATGACAGGAATGCGGCTTCGAATTTTTAGTGTGATAGTTGTTGCTATATGAAAGCTCAGCTAAAGGTAGATGGTCATCCAATCCATTACCAAAATCAATCACACAGGCACAAAACGTGTCCTAAATGGTTTGAATCGTTCTCTCGCTTTGACCATCTGTTTATGGATGATAGGCTGTACTCGTGTCGATACGAGTACCCAAAGCTTTCTGAAGAGATTTCCAAAATCTAGCAGTAACACGAATATCTCGATCAGAGCTGATAGAAACAGGTACTCCGTGGCGAGATACCATTTCTTTCATGTAGATTTTGGTAGGTTGCTCGGTGGTATAGAATTCCTGGATATGTAGGAAGTGAGCAGACTTAGTCAAGTGGTCTATGATTATCCAAATCGCATCATTTTTGGATTAGGTCCTTGGCAATTTGGTAATGAAATCCATGGAGATTTCTTCCCATTTCCATTATGGGGTTTTAGGTTTAATGAGTAAACCAGAGGGGTTTTAGTATTCGGCCTTGACCTTTGCGCAAGTAGACACTTACCAACGCATGTGGTAATTTCAGCCTTCATGTTAGGCCACCAATACAACTCTTTCAAACCATAATACCTCTTATCAGGACCGGGATGAAAAGAAAATCTTGATCTATGGGCTTTGTCTAAGACCAATTTATCTACAGAACCGAAGTTTGGTATTCTGAGTCTATCCATGGAGTAGGATGCTCCGTCGGCTTTCTGACTAAAAGGGGTGAGGTCAGATTGAATGGTCAACATAAAGGCACGAACGCGAAGAGGTTTCAATTGACGGGAGACATAGACGATGAATTTATCCCATTGCATAAGCACACATCCTAAGCCTTGGCGGGATGCGTCACAGTATACTACGAAATTCATTCGTTCCTTCAGGCAAGGACAGAATTGGTGCATTACGCAACTTTTGTTTTAACCATTGAAAGGCGGACTCAACTTTAGAACCCAAGACAGACTTCTTGTCTTTTTGGGTGAGAGCAGTCAACGGTTGAGCTATCTTTGAAAAGTTTTGGATAAACCTTCGATAGTAACCGGCAAGACCTAAGTATTGACGAATTCAGATGGAGTAGATCAAAATATCGTCGATGAGCACAATAACAAACTTGTTCAAGTATGGCTTGCACGCTTAATTCACCAAGTCCATGATTACGGCTGGTGCGTTTGTCAAGCCAAACGACATTTCTAAAAACTCATAGTGACTATAATGGATTCTGAAGGCAGTCTTTGCAATGACTTCTTCACGAACTCTCAACTGATGATAACCGACCTCATATCAATCTTTGAATAATAGAGTAATCCTTGAAGCTGGTCGAACAGGTCATCGATCCTTGTAAGCGGGTAACGATCCTTCACAGTCAACTTGTTCAGCTTGCGATAGTCGGTACACATGCGATAGATCCATCTTTCTTTTTAACGAAAAGAACAAGAGAACCCTAGGGGAGTGACTGGGTCGAATGAATCTCTTATCCAATAATTCTTGCAACTGATTGGATAATTCCTGTATTACAGGAGGGGTAAGGCGATAGGGAGAACGGGCTACAGGGGCAGCACCTGGAACAAGATTGATTTGAAACTCTACTTGCCTAGCTGGCGACTGGCTTGGCAATTCTTCGGAGAATACTTCAGGAAATTCGCGGGTGATGCGAACATCCTTCAGGAACTTCTCTTTTGATTCCTTCTTAGCGACGTGTGCCAAGATGGTAATGACATCCCTTACGAAGATATCTACGAGTTCTCACACCAGATACAATGTCTAGCTAGGCTCCACTCTTTTCACCTTGAATGACTAGAGTTTCACCATTTTCTAATGGGATCTTGACTTGCTTGTGATGACAAACCAATTCCGCACGGTTCTTTGGCAACTAATCCATGCCAATTACGATGTCATAACTTCCCAAGTCGACGGGCAACAAGTCAATGCTAAACGAATGATCGGAAAGACGCAGAGATCAATTTCGGTAGACCTTTTCGTTTTCGACTAAACTACCATCTGCTAGTTCTACGGAGTACTTAGTGTCTAACATATCTGGGTTGATTTTAAGTGATGGGCAAAAATCGATAGACACAAAGCTTTTCTCGGCTCCAGTATCAAACAAAACAGAGGCATATTAATCGTTAAGGATGAACGTACCAGTGACAGTATTTGGATCCTGTCGGGCTTCTCCAGCGTTCATCACAAAGGCTCTTCCACGGGTAGTTCAAACAGCTTGATTTTTCTTTAGACGATTGATTCTTTATGCGTCCAATAGCTACACAACCGTAACAGGTTCTGGAAGGGCAATCTCTGACCATGTGACTTTTCGTCTTGCAGTTGTTTCAATACACGTTACTGCAATCCTCGGCATGATGAGAATTACATTTTGAACACAGGGGCAGGTTCCCTGTGTAGCCAGACTTCTTTGTTTCTTGAACAGAAGCAAAGACAACAAAAACCTTGATTGATTCAAGGGCTTTTTCAGGTTGCTTCTCTAGTCGCTTCTCAAAATTCTCCTTGACATGATGATCGCGCTTTCATTTATAGTCGAATTTCTTTCTAGAAGAAGAAGAAGGAGAACAAACATCAACAATAAGTTTTGACTCGGAGGTCTTCCTAGCAAAGGATACACCTTGGCGTGTAGCCTGGTAGGTCAGACTATGTGCCAGACGGACGGTGCCTTGCAGAGTGGTTGGGTTGGAAGACATCGCATCCACTTGAATATTGGAAGTCATAACGCGCGATTTTTTTTTTGGGTACAATGGTATCACCATTGTAAGACAGGGATGGGCGAGTTCTTGAAAACGCTTAGTGTAGCTAGCGTTGTTAGATCAGTTCCAACAGATTTAGCTTGTGAATTCCACCATGTGAGAGCAATGTTCATGAACGTGCAGGCGGAAAATTTAACATTGGAATGATGAGGGCAAATGCTGACGCGAAAAACAGATTTAGTCCTTACAAACCATGAATAAGGTCTATGGCACCCTCAGTACCCTTGAAGTTGATGGACTTACAGTTCATAAAGTCCTTGTAGTACATTCTCGGGCACCTAAAATGTTAGACGTAACCTTGAAAACAATTCTTGGTAATCATTTTCTCGGGTTTCCAACATTTATCGGGGGAAATCTTACCACTAGGAGAACCCTCGTGGTGTCCTCCAGCGGCACAAGCAGCTTCATTAGAGGCTATAGCATCAGCGATGCGCTGGGCGACTAGAACCCCAATTTGCAGCGTTCAAAGGGGCAAGTGGAGGTGAGGGAGCTCGGTTGTTCAACAGAGAACAGCAGAATGGTCTCCTCCACAGCTAGCATACGTTTCTCAAAAGACTCCATCGTTAGCATAGAGGTCGTGACATCACAGAAGACATCAGTCATGTTGGTGTGCAACGAATCCATAGCATAGCCATCGGCAGTAAGTTGATCCTCGATCGTAGAGAGTCGTGACTCGAGAGTCTGCATAGTATCATATGTCAGCAAGGAACGAAGCTCGGAAATCACACGACGAATGGCATCATCGTGATCGGTCAAACGAGACCGAATCGAAACAAGATCAGGCAGAAGAACGGGAATGACATCTAGAATAGTGGAAATGCGAGCAGTAACAGAGGCGAAGGATTCTCCGATTTCATGAATAGAAGGAACAACTGGTGGTTTAGAAATGCATTGCCCTTTTGGGGTAGGCTCGTCGACAGGGGTTGAAGTCACGGGACGACAATGAATAGCGGACGTCCTTGGTGTGAACTTAAGCCTAGGGCCTACTGTACTAAAACGGTACGAACGGTGCGACGGTGTCGGGTCGGAAGAAGAATGGTCAACAACATGAACATACGGAATAGGCTCAGGAATGTTAGGAATGGAAACAATGGGGTCAGGAACAGACATAATAGCTAGAAGAGGGAAGTATGTAGCAGGATCAGGCTCAACGGGGTCGTCATTGATCTCGTCGTCAGACGTGATAAGATCCCACATGCTCCTGGGCGAAGGTAGACGAGATGAGTGCTCCTGAACTGGTGCCTGAGACAGGATTCGACAGTGTATACTCCGGTGAATCAGGTACATAGTCAGATGAAGATGGTGCGTAATCGGGCTCTGGCTCAGGGTCCGATGGTATCACGATAATCTTTTTGTTTGCCATGATGTGACGACTCCAAGTTTATAACAATAATATATAATAATATATTAGGCAATTATCTTAGACAATAAGGCATAATAGTTTGCAAGTTAGCATACATACAAGGCAATGCATGAATGCACACACACGAATGAATGATGCAGAGCTTAGGTTATAGACTAGGTGCAGACCGATGCATCCTAATTCACTATAACCATGGCTCTGATACCACGTCTGTCACACCCCGAGAATGGCTGAATGTGGGCATGTGACTGATTTGGTATCATGGTCATGGTTATGAATGATTGACATCTAAGTGAACGTTTAGAAAAGTCATTTGTCTTTCGAAAATATAAGTCTTAAACATTTATTTAAATATTTAAAATAGTGGCAGCGGAAAATTAGTAGTGGAAGTACATGATAAGTTTCAAAAGACAACGTTATGAGATTTTAAATCATGACAACCCTAAGGTGTAATATGACTAAATCTCTCAAGTGAAATGCATGAACACGCGGCAAGCAGACCATGATATGAGACAAGCAGGATCTATGCAGAAAGACATTGAATTGCATCCTTAATCACCTGAGAATTCAAGAAATTTAAAAAGTCAACAGAATTGTTGGTGAGTTCACAGGTTTGATGACACATGGAAATGTTTGAACAATGTTTGAATCAGAGTTTGAAACAATGTTTGAAATGTTTGGCCGTCATGATATTATTTTTGTTGACTCTGATGTTGTAAAGATCAAGCATGAACCTTGAATTCAAAACTAACTGTTTACCCACTCCTGGTGTCCAACCCCATGTACACCGAATGACTAGAATAACTAATGTACCCCTTGACTATTTCCGTGGAGTCAGGACTGGAGCGACCAAGTCGGGGTAGGGTCGTCAACCCAAATAGATCTATTCACAAGCTATCGTTTCGAATGAACTAATTGAATTCAATTAATAGTGGGACTTAGGCATATAACATGAATCAACATGAATACACAGATTGGGGTTTATGAAAAGAACATGCAATCAGTACGTCTTACAGAAAGCATAATATCAAAAAAAATGAAATTGAAAGGCATTCATTGAATTCTCCCCCATAATTTGAAAATAGAAAAGTAAAAGGGGCCGTGAAACTCACTTGATACCAAGATGGACTGACATATATGAATTGAATGAAGTAGCCTAGCAAGCGTCTACAATGTAATATTAAGACGTCTTAGGGCTCTGGCTATATGGGTTAGTGAATACGTCACCCCATGTTCAAGGTTAAGTCTCGACTGTTATTACCTGATGACAGAGTGGAAATCCTACGATATTATTTATTGGCTAATAAATAATATTAAAGTTGATGGAATTTATTATTTATTTGAATAAATAAATAATAATTGAATTTTCGCGTTTGAAATATATATTGAGTAATATATGTTATTTTTCATAAATCATCACGTATATTTAATTTATTAAATATTTGTAAGGTTTTGAACCCCTTTAAGTTAATAAATAAAATCTTTCATTTATTAAGGTTCGAACGCGCGTAGTATACCGCGCGTCAATACACAGTATTTGTCGCGTTTTATGAAAAGAATTTGTATACTTGAAAGTATGTCCACATGTACGAAGAAATGTTTCCAAAAATATATGAAATTATGTTTTTGTAAAATTAAGTGTCGGTTTGTCCGGTGGTTAGCCGGTTTCACCGGTTTGACCGTTTTGACTCGTTTTTTTTTTATATTTTAAGTTTCCCTAACACTTAGGATTTGTTATTAGACTTGTTTTAATGTGTTTCAGGGTCTTAAGTTGCCAAGTGTGCCGATGGGAGTTTAACTGGTAAAACTTGGCATTTTCGGGTTACCGAAAGTTACAGTATTGGTCCGGTTTACTTCTAAAACATGTTTTTCCACTTTTGAGCCTTAGGAACCATTTCTATATATATATATATATATATATATATACATATATAGGGTTAGGTTCAAATGAGAACTTTTTATTTTGAGAACTTTTGAGAACTAAATCTCAACCACAAATTTCAGGGGGGACCACTACAATTCATGGGAGGGAGAAACATGTAATAAACATGTGGCTCAAATTAGTTCTTTTTAGTTCTCAAATCAAATTGGTTCTCAAATGATCCTCTCCCTATATATATATATATATATATATATATATATATATATATATATATATATAGGGCAAGGATCCTGCGAAAACACCTTTTATTGCGTAAACGCGTAAACAATACATTTTTTTAACAAGGAGGGACTAATGTGTAATTTTCACATTTTACATTCTAAATATGAAGGAGGGTCAGATTTGGAATTAACAGAAAGTTGCAAAACAGGCACCGTCATCAAAACCACGGTGTAGTCGCTCTACGAACCTCCGCACGAACCGCCGATCGCGCCACCCCCATCGACTGCGCCGCCACCGCCGACTGCGCCACCGACTTCTCCACCACTGTCACACTCAATGATTCCGTAGGTAAGTGATTTCTTCTATTTCCCCCAATTATAGTCGCTAAACCCTAAATTCACCTCAATCGGTAGCTTCACTGCTCATTCCGCTTATTTATCCGTTTCGTTTTTTGATAATCTATGAACGGATTACGGATGAGCGTCATATTGTGTTATCGTCTACAGATTCTCACTGCTGCATCAGGATGTTACAAAAACAAACTGTTTGGGACAGCAGGTTAAGTTATACAGGATGTTACAAATACAAACACATGCAAGCAAACAATGTACAGGAATGACGCACATGTGCACCATGACAAAATTCACATCGAGAAACATATATTCGTACCATATTGAGGACCCGTCATGCATATTAACTTTTATGTGGAGCACACACGTTTTTCCCTTTTTTATAAACACATCACAACATTCGTTAATAACGTACACGTGCGTCATGTATGAAGATATACACTAACTAACAGACAATTTTATGCAATTATAGGCAATGTATGTATATAATTAACGTGTGTCAATTACGTGGGATTATAGTGAATCAATACGTGAAAGTCATGTCATGGGTGGTATGACGCACATGTGCGATACATGAATAAAAAAAAAGAAAAACGTAATGGGACATGTACACAAAGACTTCGAAGAATACACGAATGGCATACAAACAAACTAAAGAAACACAAATCCATTAAGAAACATGTTTTAAATCTGTATCACATGTACTAGTAGATGAAATAGTGCAACTAGTAATAAGGAAATATAAACAAATGAAAAAGCATGACTGATGTCCATCATATCGGTTTGCATACTGCTAAACAAAAATTATATGAAAATCATGAAGGGTGATGAAGTTTATAAGCGCATCAAGCAAGCTCATGGAGCCGGTGACATGCCTGCTAGCCTAACAAATCGTCTGGTGGCACGAGCAGGTCGTGAACATGAAGATGAAGCAGCTGAGGGTCCGACATTTGAATGGGTGGAGGGATGTCAGGATTAATATCATCAGAAGGGGTACGATGACCATCAATTCCAGCCGAATCAGTACCATCAGCATTTGAAGCAGCCCTTTTTGCGGCTTGAATTTTGTCACAGTTGCGAGAATCGTGATCGTAAACAAGCTTATTACATTTTTTGCACATTCTTGGACCCTTCTTGAACTGCTCAATAGCCTTTTCTCCAGGTCCAATCAGGCGGCTATCCGTACCACACCCTTTGTTTCTAATGCCTTGCGTAGGTTGGAGCGACGAACTGCCAAATTCGGGTTGTCGTAAAACATCACTTATAATAGCAGAGGTTCGTTCAAGTTCCGGATTGTAAGGGACTTCCAAGAATATGTTCTTTTTGATGTCCTTAAGCTGGTTCAAAAGGGTAGCAAGACGTTCTGGTTCACGCCTTAAGCGATCCGTGCATTGTGATACTACGTCCACAATTTCACGTCTAAGCACGCCAGCCTCACTGTTGTCAACCGAATACCGATTAGCAATATCATGAACTCTCGCTGGAAGCGCGTTTCTTTTCCATCATGCATAAACATAACGAGCAGGTATCTCATGTATTTGGTTGGATCTAAAAACGTGAAATACATGCCTGCACAGGTAGCCGATGCGCGTAAAGCACATACACGAGCATTTAAAAGTTTTGTCAACCATGTCAAAAAAACCCTGCATAAAATCAATTCAACTGGTAAATTAAAACAATATAACTAGTTTTTGATGCACGCGTGCATCAAAAATAAATAAATAAATAAATAAAAAATAAATAAATAAATAAAGATAAAAAATAAATAAATAAATAAAGATAAAAAATAGATAAATAAATAAAAATAAAAATAAAAAACTAATAATAATATATACTCATGTGGTTAAGTACTAATAATAATCGAGAGACAAGCATTATACCTCAAATTGATTGACAAATATGAAGTGTCTATTGCTATGCGAGACAGTGTACACTTTCTTGTTGCCAAATGTACGTGTCTCAATTATAGCACAGTGATACGCGCTCCTATCGAGCTCTTTTTGGACCTCTTTAAATATTGTTGATGTGTATATCATAGACGCTTGTCTTTCTATAGGCGTGTGGGTATGAAGCACAGGGGTTGTCATGTTAGTTTCAAACTCCATCTTGCGTTGGTTGTAACGCTGCCCGTCGATTGCCGTATCGAAACACATCAAGAACTGTAAAAGAGTGTTAGACGCGCTAGAGTTTACTTTAAACAAAGCATTCGAGCTTTCACACCGTGACGTGGTCTTCATTAAACAACACATTGGATATTCTCTAAAGTAACAAGGAACCCAGTCGGAACGTATAGCATACATACTTTGCAGCCAATCATTATCAGACACCCCGTACTCATCAATCACCATCTTCCATTGATGTTCAAACATAGACTCGTCAAGTATCAAGTTCCAAACAAGTTTATGTATGGATTTGCGCAAAGCATTATTTTGTACATCGTCACCTTTAATCTGGTAAGAAACACACATAATATTAATAATGCACACGTGCGTCATCAGGATACAATTGTTAAGGATTAGCAAATATATTAATATTGTCGTTATACGAACGAAAGTAATTGAGAATAGACACACACGTATAAAGTTGTAATGCAACAAAAAATGTTTATATACCTTAGAAGGCAGTTTACGCATGATATGCCACATGCATAAACGGTGTTTAGATTCCTTAAAAACAGCGAGAACTGCTTTTGCCATCGCAGAATCCTGATCTGTCAGTACAAGTCTAGGTTGTTTCACGTGTGCTTGAAGGAATCTTTCAAGGAGCCATGTGTATGATTCAGTGGTTTCATCAGATAACAATCCAGCGCCAAAAGTCACACATCTCTTGTGGTGGTCAACACCGGTAAATGGCACGAAAATCATGCAATACCTATAAAAAATTAATAATAAAACTTGTTATAATTCAAAGTTACAAACACGCGTGTACATGCTTAACAAATGATGTGTATAAAAATTGTGTAATTGAAATAACAAAAGAATAATACAAGTAAAAAACATGCAATAAATGAGTAATGTTGATAGAAACTTACTTGTTAGTTTTATATGTCGAGTCAAACGCCAAAACGTCACCAAAAGTTTCATAACTGCAGCTCGACACATCGTCGGCCCAAAAAAGAGAGCGAAGCTCGTGACCAACAATGGAATACTCAAAGAAGAAGTTATGCAAATTTTCGGTCCGGGCACGCAACGTGTCTAATACCATTTGCGTGTCTCTGTCACCAATAAACAAACGAATGGCCCGGCTTATGTTTTTGTAATCCGTTGTAGTTCCACGAACATTGTGATGGCCTCCTTTTAAGGTGCATTGAAGTCTATGTGCAACATTAGGTCCAATCTTGTTTAAACTCATTTCATGAACAAACTTGTGGGTTGTGTAGTTGGTTTTTCTACGCTTCTTGGAAAATTCCATGAACTCCTTGCCAATTAACTCATGGTTGTGGGATTCAACAAATGTATAAAGAGTGTAAAATCCAGTTTCCGGGTCATACTTCGCACGTATACACGCCTTACAGCCACACAAAAGAGATCGATAGGTCCTCGAGGAAGATAGAGTTTATGGGTTTGTTGAATCATAGTTTTTAAACCTCGGTTTCCCAGAACGGTTACATAAGATGTATCGTGAAGTAATAACATCGTTGATTACCCGGAAAGTACCCAGACGTGTGGAAAAGCCAGCTTTTTCGGCATAAGATTCATACAAAGAAACAACATCCTCCCAGCAAGCAAAAACAGTTCCCACGACAGGAACAATTGACTCTGAAACATCAGGCTTCCAAAACTTAGTTCCATTAGGAGTTAGAAACAAGCGGCTAGACACTCCACCTATCAAAAGGAAAAAAACACACACATACACGAAGACAAAAAAAAAGTTAGAATGTGGCTGATCAAAACATGAAACGTATATGATATACAGTGAAAAAACTTATAAAGAGAATATGTGTTATTAGAAAAGAAGAGAAAAAAAAAACGCATCATGCTGGCCTATAACGCACACGTGAAGTAATTGGAAGATTACCAAATGAATACATATATTAGCAAATCAAATGGAACGTAAACGAATATTGAAGATATACATATGAGCACGTGTTGTATAAACATGTGAACTATGTTGCACGTGTGCATCATTAAAACAATACTAACTATCCAGTTTGTTATGCATAACTTAGATCATATTAAAGAATACTAACAACACTATATTTCCATATTCCTGTTTATATCAGGACTAATAATTCTGTCCAGTTGGATGTATCGGAGCATATATTTGGCAACTCTATTGCATAATTAAAAGGTAATGACTAACTAACTTATTGGATATATTCAAAATAACAAACACATGATGTGTTATCATGATTAAAGTGAACAGTTGCAGCATTTTATGCATAAAACCATGAGTTGTATGAACATATGAACAATGTCGCACGTGTGCATCATTAGTTTGAACAATGTAAAAAAACGTTGTACCATGGTGTTCAACTGCAAAAAAGGTCATATCCGGCTCTGGTTCAGTTATTGTATGCATAGATGATGATGATTGACCAGCTGATGAACTCGATTGCGGTTCATGCTCAATAAGGCCGTGTGTGTCTATGAAATTAATGTCAAATTCACTAGTAGCATCAACAAACACATCTGAATCGCTGTAATGTTGATCTTCAGATCGTTCAATTAACTCAGATTTATCCATATCTTTAAAAACAACAAAGACCATAATTAGGAATCACCAAATATTCAATATAGAGGTAAAGTATTAAGGTCTTAATCGAATAATGTACAGAAATTCATAAGATCAGCACGTTCTAAACGTCAATTACACTAAAATAAAAGCACGTGCTCTAACAATAGTGGTGAATTGATTTACCAGAGGATTCTAGGATATGAACAAAAAAAAACTGAGATCTAGTAGATGATGGCGACGGGAGGGAAAGAGGAATAAACGCGACATACCTGATGAAAGGTTGCGCCACCAGCGGCCGACGATGGGAGGGAAAGAGGCGCCACCGGCGGGAGACGCAGGATCGCCGATCGCAGGAGTTCTAGGGAAATGTTCGGCATTTCAGAAGATAAGCGCAACAGGTATCTTTTTTTATTTTAATTTTTTTTCTATCGTTTATTAATACATAAAGTAATTTTACATCTTTGCCCCTCATTAAAAGTGTTTTCGCGTTTTCGCAATAAAATTGTGTTTACGCATGATCTTTGGCATATATATATATATACATATATATATATATATATATATACTAAACTATATAATAAACAAAAAGTTTGGTAATACTATAATTAGTAAAAAGAGACATTTGTCATCATCACAAAATTTTGGATTAAATTAAAATTTTAATAAATAATTATCCAAATACTAAATTTCCATATTAGGTTTATTTAGTTTAAACTTTTAATAAGTAATTATCCAATAAAAAATTATTCAAATACAAATATTTATATTAAAGTTAGTAATTATCCAAATACTAATTTTTAATATTAAGGTTAATATATTATTCAAGATAATATTTTTATTTCATATATATTATATTTTATTAAAATAATATATTTTATTACATATACTTTAATTAATAATTTAATAAAGTGCTTATAATACTTTATTCATAATAATATTTTAATTAAATCGATATCTATATCTATCTATCTATACTATATAATAAACAAAAACTTTTGTCATACTTTAATTAGTAAAAATGGACACTTGTCATCACCACAAAATTTTATATTGAGTCAAAATTTTAATAAATAATTATTCAAATACTAAATTTTCATATTAGGGGTTATTTAGTTTAAACTTTTAATAAGCAATTATCCAATAAATAATTATTCAAATGCAAATTTTTATATTAAGGTTAGTAATTATCCAAATACTAAATTTTAATATTAAGGTTAATATTTTATTACATATATATATATATTATATTTTATTAAAATATATTATATTTAATTAAAATAATATATTTTATTGCATATACTTTAATATATTAATATATATGTAATGCTTCTAATACTTTATTCATGTAATATTTTAATTAAATATTATACATGTAATATAAAATATTTTATTATATTTAATTTTATATATTTTTTACTTTAATTAAGTTTAAATTCAAATTTACTAAGTATTTCACTTCAATATAATAAACAAAATCCTCATATTCTGTGACTAGATTTTTTTTATTTTTAACTGCAAAAATCCGGTTACCCGGGGTATCATCATAGCAAACGATGTTACTCGCGACACGTTACAAACTCAGTCCGTGCGAGTAATCAAGACCCTCTGTGTTACACATCCATCTAGAGGAAACTCACTGTCTAAATGCCCTGACCCTCCTATAATTATTGAGAAATTTTTAGATAGTTATAAAAATACATAATTGTCGTATATTATGATTATATTTATAGTTTTTATTAACTCAGCCGTGTAATACACGAGGATAAAAAAACTAGTTTATATATATATAGGGAGAGGATCATTTGAGAACTAATTGGTTGAGAGAACTTTTGAGAACCATTTTAAGCCACTAGTTATATTTACATATACCCCCTCCCATGAATTGGAGTGGTCCCCAACGGAAATTAGTGGTGGAGATTTAGTTCTCAAAAGTTCTCAAAACAAAAAGTTCTCATTTGAACCTAACCCTATATATATATATATATATATATATATATATATATACTAGTCTTTTATACCCGTGCATCGCACGGTTAGGGTTTAAAAAATCTTTTTTTAATAAAAAAGAACTAAAAGTCCCTAAAAATTTTAATTTTGTATTGCTTTAATAGTAATTATTTTTTACATAAGTTATAACCCCAACCCATACATGTAATAGTAATGTTTATATACAAAATGTGGAACCATGTAAATACTTATTTGTTTGATTTTCTTTTCTTGTTTCTTGCAACTTTTATTGTGCATATGAATGTGTGATTATAAATCCTAACAGCTACCAAATAATTTTTTGAGAAATTAAAGGCCAACAATAAATTGTTAATGAACGAATAGGAAAATAGATCCTTCTTTTTGAAGCTTAGAATCACCAAAATACACCTCACCTCTTACATTGTACACATTTTCATTAATTTGATCATAATCCAATGCTTTGCGTGACATGATTCCCGATTAAATTACCATGATTACAAATCAGTTATGAGCCTAAAATTGTTAACAAAATCACATCAACATAATAAATTGGTGTGTGTACGACTGTACGCTGTTACAAATACACACAAACAAACAAATAATGTTAATAAACAGAAAAATGCAACCAATTGGAATCATAGCAGAAAAATTAGGGGGTCTTTAGATGTGTGTTTTGAAAGTAATTATGGGATACTTAATAATAAGAATAGGATAAACAGATTGTAATTGCAATTGTAAACCGAATAAATCCGGTAATTTCAATGCCGCACCTAAGATATTAGATCATTTTATAATAGATATTCAAGTGTTTCAACTTGGACAAAATAGTAGACTAAAATCATGGCTTGCTAATCAAAATATTAGACAAAAGTAATGGATTTGTAAGACCTAAGTAAGCTAAGACTGTAAAAAAAATAAAAACAACCCGTCCTGTTGTAATAGAGGACTTGCTGAGTTGTTTGTTCTTGTCCGGATGACAAATCTGAGGCAAGAAACAAATAATCTCAAATAAAGAACATCCCATAATACTTAAAACGCCTTAAATGTGGAAATGGCATGTGACCATGATGATGATTAAAACATATAAACACTAAATATTCAAAACAATATCAGTTTTTACCTGTTTTGAAACTGTCTTAAAGATTAACTCTTACCTGTGGGAAAATTACCAAAGTACAAATGTACAAAAGTTGTGTAACTGTCATACTAAAATAATACAATTTAAATGACAAAGCAACAACTAAAATTAAACAGTGCACATGAACCGTTTTAGCCTTTTAGCTTTTGGAAGACTTAAGTAGACAATCATATGGCACTACAGAAATAAATATAAATAAGCATAGCAAGTTGATTACGAAATAAAAACAAAGTAGCAATCATAATCGTTCCTATAGTTTTCATATTTACAAAACTTCTCACCTCCGGTCTTTCTAGTAGGTGTTGCACTGTTGCTGCAGGCATGCTGAACATTGTGATCTTCCATCAACTGATGATCCTGCAAAGTCAAATATAACAGTTTAGACAAACAGAGCTGAAACGGATCATCATCAAACACATCTGGAAAGAAAAGTTATGGATACAGATAATTCATAACCACTCTTACCGAACCAAACTTGAACTTAAATGACATCCCAATCAAAGCTTGAATCAAACCGAGTTCCATCAAGTAAACTTCCGACATAGTGACTACAAACTCATTCCAATCTAGGGTAGTAACCCTTCGCGTGTTGCGGCGAAATCATTTGGCGCCACCGTTAGTGTATCTTTGTTGTTTAATAATAAGTCACATCTTCACATGATAAATTGCTGTTATATTTAGTGAAGAGCAGCCATAAAGGTAGAGTCAAATATGGGGTTGCATCTATACAAAATTGGCCTCCTACATATCTCGGCAAGATTGTTTGTCACATCAGGTTTACATAATAGGAGATTTCAAGTATATGAGTTAATAAACATGAAACTCTTGACTCTATCTATATAAGTAAAGCCAAAAAACCATCAATACATAAATATATAAACATGTCTCTTATAACCAAAAACACATGATGGATACAAACTACCTAAATAAAACGAATAACATATACAAAATCTTAAACTCTTTAGAAAGCAAAATAAATGAAACTGCTACAATGCACAAAAATAAGCTAGCCAATATTAGCTTCTCAAAAGCAAGTATTTTTGCAGCAAATGAAAACACAAACTTTGGTGAATGTATTAAAAAATCTCAACTCATAACTAATATCTAACACATAGGAATAGCGTAACTAAAATAACTACTCTGCAGCCTACAAACTATAAATACAAAACCCACATTAGTAATAGAAAGAGGGTAGGTAAGTATTTCTGCAACTACTAAAAACACACACTTTGGCACATGGTTGAAATAAGAATCAGCAAGTTATGATACTTAATAATGCTTATTTACCTATGAAGTAAGGCCTCATATTAGGAGTATAGTCAGCAACCACACACTGCAATAATACCATTATGCCCAAGTAAGCCACCGACAATAATCTAACCAGCCTCTGCAACCAAATCAAATATTACAGAAATTTAAATGGTGAACGATTTATCTAGTTAAAAAACAAATTATATTAAAAAACAAATTATGTCGATATGTCGTATTCAAACTACTCACTATATGAACCCAGTATCCACTACTTAAACATATCACACATGTAGAAAATCACACCAAAACGTGATGTTTACTGACGATGTATAGAATTTTACACGCTGACAAATCAATCATGTAACCATTAGACGGAAACCACTAAAACCTATGCACTAACACCAAAGGCAGCCATGAAGAAACACAAACAAAATCACAACACACACAAAAAATTAAAAGAACTCAACAGTAGCAGAAGAAAGTATACCAGTCGTACCCATGTCAAAGATATTATGTGGAACCTTCAACAATTAAAAGTTCCTAAACTAAACATATTGATTAACATCTTGGCAATTGCAATAAGTATTAGTAGGTCAATAAATAGACACAAATAAAAACCATCCCAGCTTAAAGCCTATACTTCTAACTACGAAAGACTTATTTTTTATGACCACCAAAACTGATGAAGCGTTTGAAGTTTTTTTAGAGCAAGAAAGACAACCACTATAGATAAAAAGCTTATATTCACACAAACAATAACAACTCAGAGTGAGAAATCAAATCCTGAATAGATTAGTTTTGTAAACACCAAAACTTCATATCTTTATGACCAACCATGAAAATATATGTAGTATTGTGATCACAAAAAAGATACATATAAAAAAGGGAGTCAAATCCTGAATAGATTGGTTTTGTAAACACTAAAACTTCATATCTTTATGACCATGAAAATATATGTAGTATTGTGATCACAAAAAGGATACGTACCTACATATAAAAAAGGGAGTCAAATCCTGAATAATTAGTTATGTAAACACCAAACTTCATATCTTTATGACCATGAAAATATATGTAGCTTGTGATCACAAAAAGGATACAAACCCACATAACAAAATTGATTACAAAAGAATGCATACCCCACATCCATAGTCAATCGCTTTTGCTTGAAATCTTGAATCACCAAATCCACAATCAATCGCTGTCATAAAACCATAAAAAAAAATCAGATTTTATTTAGGGTTTTGTTCAAAAACATCAAGAACATCATAAAGAAACTCAAAATTTAAAACACAACCACCAAAGACATCAACAAAAATATGAATAAAAGCACCCATATGTAACATAAACATCAAAAACTATCATAACAAATTTAGAAATGTCATCAACGGTTTGAAAGCAAGATACAACATCATTTCAAATATATTGATCTTGCTACTGCCTTAATCTAATAATTACAAAATGATTTATCTAAAATCACAAACTGGTCTTAATCCATACATAAGACTCATAAGGCATAGTCTTTTACACTACAAAAAAACGTATGCAACGAAGGGAATCCAACTAATAAAAATATAATCAAGTTCCAACAATATTAAATTTGAAATGGGAAAAAATGCAGTTCCTTCTGATTTGTTTGAATCAATTTTCAAATTCTGATTTTGTAGAAGAAAAAGAAGGCTTGAACTTAGATATCGAGTTTTCGAAATGACGCTTTCACTGTTTAAGTCTGACTTCTGATGCACCCCTTTGCTTGAAAACTTCAATCTCAGAATCCATTTAGAAATTACCTGGAATCGATGAAAAGCAGAGATGATTGTTGATGGAGGCGATTGATCGGAGGAGCTCTGAAACGTGGAGAGTTTGATGAAGAAGATTATAATGAGATTTGGAATTAGGGTTTCTTGATTTATACGCCATTTAAAAGGTGGGGCGGGTTTAAGAAAGAATCCGCGTGTGATCAAATAGGATCCGCGTGATTTTTAGGTAGGGGTGCATTTAGGCGGGAAAATGATGCTGAGGAGGGCTGTGGTGATGCCACCTCAACATCCATCTTTTCATTTATATAATATAATAATAATAATAATAATAATAATAATAATAATAATAGTATATATATATATATATATATATATATATATACTAGCGTGGTGCCCGCGCGTTGCGGCGGCAACAGTTTATAAGGTGTTATTCGCCACTTATTCGTGTGTTACGGCGACACGACAATTTATATTGTGGTATTCGTTTCTCTTAGCGTGATGCGTCCCGATAAGAATTTATAATGCGATACATGCGTGTTCAGCGGTGGCAAAAACTAACGCAATGCTTGTTTTTGTTACTTAATCAATACTCTCGCGATATGTATTTCATTCTATGTCTGTTAGTTTTCTCATTCATATCATCAACTTAATTTACCTAACCTTATAGAACTGAAATAAATAACAAGAAACAAAGGTGAAAAATAAAAATCATTGCGTTTATATGTCAACACTCTTTTATTATGTATATATTCTTTTCTATCGAGTATTCTAATCTCCACGGGTAAAATAAACTTTTACTCAAAATATGATGGTAATCGAGCCAATTTTCGATATCTTGAAGAAAGATAATTAAGGTAAAGTTTGATATTTCGAATCAAGGGTTGTAGCCAACTGTAAAATGATGTATTAATTTGCACCCAATTTGATATCTTGTGGTGTAAGTTCATCAACCAACGTGATATTTATTTTATGTTAGTTTATTAGTCTTCTTGTGATATATTGTATTATACGTGTGTAAGTTTTCTCATTCATAGCATCGATATAGTCTATCTATACCATGTGAAAATAAAAACTGATTATAATCAAGCAATAAACCATAACATAAACAATATGGTTTATGATTTAATGATTAACCAATTATAAGTTCATCCCTATCAGTTTCGGGTATTTGACACAATTGTACGAGCATGATGGTTAGAAGTTAGGATCCTAGAGGTCTCAAGTTCAAACCTCACTCGAATGGGTTTTTTTTTATGTGGTGAGGTTTTTTCTTAATGGTGTTTCTGGGTGAGTAAATCCTGAAAGCCAAATGATGATTGCAATCTCGTCTCATGAAAGCTCACTTGAAATTATAAAAAAAAAACGCTTTGTTTTAAGGCTCATTAATGGCTCATTAATAGCATGCACTACGTGTGATATTCAAGTTATTACTCTTATGAACTTTAGCTTCAATTTCTAAATCATAAACTTTGATATTGCATGTGTTGTGATGACTTACAAAGCTTTGATAAAGAAACAGACAGAAAGATTTTGGTACATAAAATAACAAACCAGTTTTTTAGACCGGTTTGGGTGGTTAACTTGTTCGATTAAAAAACTAATAAGCCTTGATACGTTACGAATATTATGTTCGTGTAACCAGTTATTTACCAAAGCGGTTCCAATAATCGCGCAGTTTTTTATGAACCGGATAACCAGTCAGTTAACCAATATATGTTGACCTCTAGCCAAGCTAAGCTTAACATCAGTAGATACAGGTTGCGGTAACAATCAGTTCCTAACAGTAATCTAACCAGTTTACAGATTTGTTCCAGTTGCCTAACAGGCACCCTTCGTGAACACCAATGAACAGAGGTAAAGCAAAAATGAGTTTTCACATGGTAAAACATCTTTAATACATCATCAAGAGTAATATACAACAGAATTTACACAATAAAATACTCAAATTTATTAGCCGTGCAATACATGTTTTCATCTAACACTTCTGGATATGTCCCACCTTCAATCTATCCAAAATAAAGGAACATTACTTGGGAGGGAGGGGGGGTCGATTATTTGTGACCACTCATAACAGGATATCAAAACCAATCAATCCAGGCATACTTGGTAACTTGGGATCTTTCCAATAATGGAAATATTGCAGTTTTTAATGTACATCCAACAACTTTCAATGGAAATTGCAATATTGCATCTTCCAAAAGTAAACCACAATAGAGATGCATAAACAGTTATAACTTCTATCTTATTAAAGAACAATACAAAAACAAAAGGTCTTTAATGAGTGTACTTACCGCTGGAATTTGATATCCCTCGTCATCACCCTTGTAACCTCCGCTTAAACCAAATGAGATGTATTAGTTATATAATTATGATGCATGAAGTCTAGAAGGCGGTGTCAGTTACAGAAAAAATTAAAAAAAAAATAAAAAAAAATACTAATCGACTTATTATAAGAAAAAATAATAACAAATTTATAATATTGGTTTGTCACTTGTATTTTAACAATAAATATTGAAAAAAAAAGTTAGAGAATTGTAAAATTGTTCTAATTACTGGTTCATATGTGGGTTTAAAAAACACACACATGCTTATGAAAAACAAAGCAATTACACATCACAACAATTATATAGCAGTTAGTTTTTTACAGTGCATACCAAACCTAAAGCATCTCCAATTACACGCACATGCTTATGAAAAACAAAGCAATTACACAACCATTATATATCAGCTAAATTGGCCTTGAACCAACCTAAAGCATCTCCAAAACAGCAAAAAATGGCCTAAATAAGCTAATCCTATGTATCAACAACAGAATACAAAAATATAGATGACACATAGATTATAACTACATGGGTTTAAGTATAAAAAATGAGGTGAGTATCAAAACGGCCAGAATAAACTAATGACAATAAGGAAATTAGAAACCATGTTTCAATAAACTGCAGAAAAGAATTACCTTTATATAAACTTTGGAAAGGGTGATTTTACCTCAACTTGTGACCATCCTGTTAGCATATGGAGTTGAGAAGCCTGTTCTTAAAGGTTTCTGTTGTGTTCATATGCCCATCGAAGTACAAGTTGAACAATGTTTTTACTTTATTGACTTCAACTTTACTACCAAAGGAACTCAACTGTGGATTGTCAAAATTGCACTTCTGAAAGGAAAATAAGTGGAAAAATATATACTATCAAGATGCAAAAGTAGTAAAAAAATAAGCAAAAATGGAGATGAAATTAGATACCTGCCAAAATACGTGTGGGAATGAATTTAAGTCAATCAATTAATCATCTCATTCCGAGTAGTAATAAACTCCTGCTTCATTAGCTGTTGGATTCCCAAATATATCATTAACATGTTAAAAAGAACTTAATTGTATTCTAATACCTGAAAGAAACAAAAATGATATAAACTAAAAGTATTCATAAAACCTAACAAGAATAATGATAAATAATAAATAATGGATATATACCTCACTCCTGCTAATGGCTCTGTTTGCAACATCTTCAAGACTACTTTGAAGTAAAGGTAAATTATTATCACTACAATATTCAGTTTCAACTTAACCAAATAGATGACCGGTGTGTAATTCAAGGGCTAAAAGCTTCAGCAGCCATGCTATCTGAACCAATAAAAGAATGCTTAAAAATTAGTCAAATATTATACAAACATACTATAAAAATGAAAGAAGAAACTGATGACCAAATGCTATCGCTGTTGCAATAATTTTGTAAGTAACTTGGACAATTGGATAGTTAATGTAAATACAACTCCACTTTATAGGATGACAGCTTGTACCTTGACAAAAAGTTGATATTTTTTTATACTAAGCAGATCAATGGAAAGACCACTTGTAAGTGGATCCGAACATAATTCATAAGCATGCAGCCGTAGGAGATCACAACTTGCCTTTTTAAGTAGGAAATGGGAGACCATCAACATATCTAAAATAAAACAAGACTACTTTTACCTGAAATCCAAACTCATAAGGCAAATAATTAACATCAGGCTTTGGTAGTGCTTCTGGTATATCAAGAATAACCTTCAAAGAAATGGCGAATATAAAAAGAATAAAGCATCATTCATCACATATAATTTTAAGTTAGTATACAGAAATTGAACAATTTAACTAATTATTTATTTACTATAACATTACCTGTAGTTAATCTTTGCTGGTAACACTGTCCTCTCTACCGGGGAATCAGGATGAAACCTCAAAAAGAAGTGTGTTATGTTGGGGGCTGGGCGACTAATGTAATCAATTAGAAGCTACAATATACAGAAAAAGCCACATAAAAATTCGAGATTGAATAGTTTCATCAACAGAAAACAAAGCATGAGCAAAATATACTAAATTGCATTATAAGTACACCTGAATCTTCAGTGCTGTTTTCTATAACATAACTCCCTTCTGAGCTTAGCTCAAGACAAGCAGTATAATCTTCAACCAGAAAACCGGCTGAGTTGGATGTTAGTAGTAAAGGTACAAGCCCAACCATGCGTAAATGTAGCAAGAAAAAACTAATCCCTCTTGGGTTAGTAATGGTCGAAGCTTAGGGCAGAGCAAGTGATGTACATTCAGATTGAAACAACTTGGGCTGACTCGCAAAAAGGCTGGTCTATTCTAAATTTTACGAATGGTTAGTCTTATGATAAGTTGATAACAGAAACTATATTGTTACTATTATAATCCAGCTCCTACATAAAAGTAAGGTTTTTATGCCTTATTAATCAATTTTAACTCTTCTGTTTAAATAATTCCTTGAAAATACACACCCAAATGCCCCAATAATTACTATGATCTTCCAATCAAATAGTAATTAATATTGTCACCATCCAATCAGATGCATACAAAACTAACTAATTATTTTCAAAATTTCAAAAGGGTGTCAGATCATTCATACAAAGTCAAAAGAAGAAAATGTTTAATTTCAGATATAGTCAAACATCACAATCGAAGGTATAAAAACAACCAAAGGTAAAAATATGCGTAGATGAAGCAACTTCTAGTGAGTTGAGTGTGCTAATAATTAAAAAAAATAGTCTTGTAATTACCTATGCATAGGTAAAATACACAAATAATGAAGCAATTTCTGATGCGTAAATGAAACAATTTCAATGAAAAAAACAAAGATGTATAAATGTGATGCGTAAATGAAGCAATTTCAATGCGTAAATGGTGGAATAGAGATGTATGCAAAGAAAAAAAAAAGATACACAAGTAAACCAGTAAATCGTATAAATCAAACCTTACAAAATCTGAGACAATAGCACAACCACAAACTCTTTGGTGAAGGTCCTACTCCACAAGATCGAGCAAATCAACCTGTAAGAACATGAAATGAAGCTCGGCACAGGTTTAAGTGCATAAAATAGGAAGGTGAAATAACAAAACAAAAAACACAGGTAGGCAGACATGAGCGGCGATAATTCTGAACCAAACAAACTTTAACCCAGTTCCTAAAAAACCCTAAATTAAAAGGCCTAATACAATGAATTGGATAACAGAAATCATATGCTTGCCTTAAGATCTTCAAATTGCTATAACCTGGAGCCAATGAATCGAAGTAATTTGGGATGTAATAGAAGTCTATAAAACTATAACCTGGAGCCAATGAAGAGGAGGAAGCGATGGCCGACGATGGGAAGCGATGGCCGGCAAAGAAGCGATGGCCGGCAAAGAAGCGATAGCCGGCGAAGGAGCCGAAGAGAGCTAGGGTTGTAAAGCGGCTGCCATCGATCTCCCTGGAGCGTGATGTTGGGTTGAAATGAGAAAAAATCCTTTTATATCTAGGGTTTTAAGAGGTGATGCATCACGGTGTTGTACATGATGAAGCATGGCTTGTACGCGTCTTAAAATTAAGACATTTCACACCCTCTCTCCAATATGCATTATATATATTATAGATATAGATATATAGGGAAGGGTTCATTGTAGACCCCTAAAAAAATGTAGACCCATAGACCCTATTTTTAACCATCAGATCTTAAAACACACGATTCTTTACATGAGGGTACGATCGTAAAAAAAACCTTTCTTAAATCACGCTTCCTTTTTACTTTGAAAGAACAGGTCGGAGAAACAAAATCCATCGAGAAAACCCCAAATCCATCAACTGGAGAACCACAAGAGAACCGATCACACGCGCCGGAGAAACGTCTACATCGGAGAATCACGTCGAATGGATTCAAATCAAGAAGCGTGTTAAGAAATACATATAACTCAGGATCAGATTAAGGGAAAGGTAATCAAACTCTTACTCAGATTTCATAAGCCCTAATTGAAACTCAAGGCTAAAAATTGCCGATAAACTCACGAAATTAATAGATGGGATGTTAATTTTGGGGAATTTAGTATATATTCAGTCTCAGATTGATTGACGATTCAATATATATTATGATTGCTGCTTATTTTGATTTCAGATCACTTTTGTTTCAAATCAATTTTCATATCACTTTTGCTGCTTATTTAAAATGGGTACTTCTCATATTATGACTTCAGATAAAGATTTTTTTTTTTAAGTTTGTTATCTCCTAATTGTTACTGTTATAGTAACCTTACCTTCATTTGCATTTAAAAGTCAAATATTTGACTTTATAAGCAAGAGCGTGCATACATTTTTATTATTAGCACCCTTGTATGGTTGTTTGCCTGATTATGAATTTGAACCTTAAAACTCATAGAGATTTAATGATAGATTTGATTGAGGATGAGAGAATTCCTAAATATGACCTAAAGCTCACTGACCTCTAATACAACTCATTGTACATAATGTCTAGTGATTAGAATTAGATTTGTTGAATAAGTTTGATTGTATTTAAAACTCTCTGATTATGAACTTGATTAAAAATCACTGATTATGAACTTGATTAAAACTCGCTATTATGAACTTAAAGCATGATTTGGAAAAACTCAATGATTATGAACTTGATTAAAACTCACTTAGTTGTAAAAACTCACTTTTCACCTACTTTTGAATCTAGATTCTGTTTCTTGTTCATTACTTGTTAATTGGTTTGTCTTAAATGCTAGAATTGTTGGTGACTTATCTATCCTCTGGATTCTATTTTTTTGCTTGGATATATGTTACAATTTTCCAGCTTTTAGTTACAAATTTCTTATGAGCTTATATTGTTTTACTCTTATTAGTTTGATTAGTAAAAGACATGTATAGTTTATAGAGTTTTATCTAACAAAAGGCCATAACTGTTTCTATCTTTTTTTTTTCAAAACAGGGGGACCCCCTCCCTACTATTTGCGATGCAACTACTTTTGGTTCATTCCATTTTTCTTAAATAATTTTTTTTTGAAGATCCAAATAACAGGCTCAATCCATTAGTAATCCTTGAATGTTAACAACTGTGACAACATTATCAACAACTATTAACCGTAAAACCCAGTTGTTCCTAGAAATGATTAAAAGCATTCAAAGTGAGTTTTATAATTAGTTACATTATTCTAAATCAATGAAACCACAGTGAGTTTTATAATTAGTTAAAAACTCATATAAACTTGAAGTTTAAATAAATAAAATTAAAACTCAAGTTTTTAGTGAGTTTAAGACTTGCTTTAGAACTAAAAATGAGTTTTTAACTAATTATAAAACTCACTGAGTTTTCATAGTGTTCTATAAATCTCAACAGTTGGTTTTAACTTAAAGTATGTTGTGTGGTATGACAGACATTGGTTGTTGACAATTGAATTGAATTGTTGTTTGTTTAAAACTCACTAAGGATTTTAAAGATAGTTTATTGAAACTTAAGTTTAATTTGAACAATCTGAGTGAGTTTAATTTGAACGATGATGACTTTATCTTAAAGCTCAAGTTTTTAAGTGATTTTAAAGATAGTTTAAATCCTGAGTTTAAATCCTGTTAATATGAGTTTAAAACTCACTTAAACTCACTTATGAGTTTAAAACTCATATTAAAACATACTGGAATTAAACTCATTGTTGTGTTTAAAACGTACGGTTTTTAAAACTCACTGTTGAGTTTAAAACTCATTGTTAAAAATCGATGTACTATAAAACTCGTTGTTGAGTTTCTATGACAATTTTGAGTTTTATAACTCAACGTTGAGTGTAAAACTCACAGTACTTAAACTCAGTATTGAGTTTTAATTTAAAACTCAGTAGTGAGTTTAATTACCATGAGTTTTAACAAGATATATGGTTGTTCATAATTAATGAGTTTAAAACTCTTTGTTAAAATTCATTGCGGTGTTTGATGTGCTCGGAACGACACTAAAAACACTAATTAAATAGACCTAAAACCTAGACCTAAGACACACCTAATTTTACCGAAATGACCTAAACCGAACCGAACCCTAAGGCAGTGAACCTGTCGGATTATAGTAAAGCTAAGGCAAGACCGGATTATCGAACCTAGGACACTATGAAAACAAAACTTAACCTAGACCTATGAAATGGAAATTATGAGTAATTTGATTTGGGTTTTTGAGTTGAGATTTAATAGCTAAAATTAACTAATCAACGCACAAACAGACAAAAGCAAGAAACTTTGGAAAAACTATCAAATTAGAGAAGACACCACCTAGACCTTGAATCCCGATTAACACCTACAACCATTCCTAACTTTGACAATTCTGATGGATCCTAGTTCACCTTTTAAGTCCGTCCTAGTACTCGATTTCTAACGCTCGAACAAGGGTTCACCTTTTAAGTCCATCCCACTTCAATTACCCTAGCCACCCTCGGATATACCTAAGATGCACCTAGACTAACCGGAGCTACCAATAACTACTGTGAATGACACTGAATACCAAGCTAGACAAAACCCTAGGACACTTCCTTTTGAGACAATGCAACCCTAGAACTTTAACCAACCCAACTACCCGTTAAACCTGTACCTTTTAAGTCTCCAGTTCAGCAGCACATTAAAATCAAACTACCAATCAATTATCAATGCAATAGCCAAGAGAACCCTAGCTACACTCTAGCAATTAACCCTAAAGTTAACTACTTTAGCTAATTTACCTAAACCGAAAGACATTCGCGGGTAAATTAAGCATCGACAACCAACTAATAATCTAATCAAAACACACATATGCATCAATCACAGCAACTATAGGAATTTAATAGAAAACGAACATCAATCAAATTGTCAAAATCAGTCACAATCATAAGATATCAAACATTCATCATAACGGTCTAGGTGGTGGCATTAATCTAGCCAACCACCATAGTTAAAGTAGAAGAAACCATAAAAACAGAATCTTTAACCCTAAACATAGTTGTAAGACTAACCAAATACAAGGAATCGAAGATAGAAACTGAACCGGTTAATTGATTTGAATGTCGAATAATGATTCCGGGTTGATCTCCACTTGATTCCACCTTCTCAGCCTTCGAAAATCGCCTTCAGCCTCTCTCTGATCGTCTGGAAGTCGAGAGTTCTTGAAACTAAACCCTAAATCTGAGTTTATATCGAGTAAGCTTCTTTTGCGGGTTTTCAGGCTGCAAGCGTATCGCTTGCTGCCTCTATCTTCCCAGGCGATACGCCTGGATCGCGTTACACGACAATTTAGTCGGTCAAACCGACTTTGAACTCCGTTGACTTTCTCCTGGCGCGCGTATCGCCTGCTACACTTCACTCCCCAGGCGATACGCCTGGGGACCTTTCTCCAGCCCTTCTCCTTGTTTTCTTGTTAAATCCTGTCCTCTTCAAACATGGGCTCGGGAATTTATCAAACTCCTACAATACTTGTAAAAATCATAAATACCGACTCAAAGACTCAACTTAACAATAAAACAGATAAAACCAATGGAAACTGACTCAAACTGGACTCAAATTATAAAATAAAAGACTCCTAATTTAAAGGGATGTGTTTGCAACACATCAAACATCCCCACACTGACTCTTTTTTCGTCCTCGAAAAATACTGCAATGGAATCATAACCAGGAAATTGACTTCTAAACATTTAACAATTCAAAATGCAATAACCACCATACAATTCCACATTCCATAATGTAATAACACACTAGCTACGATTATCGATATTTCTATCCGATTAAACCCAACCACCAACCTTTTCTTTCGCCCCCATGTGTTTATGAAATTACCAGATATAAGGTTCAGCTCGCATATGGATCCCACTAAAGAAAGGTCAAGTTCAACCTATTTCCGAATCATATTCAGTCAAAGCAAAGGGTAATAAATGATTCGAATTTATTTTTTTCTCCACCCCCCTTAAACCAGATACTAAGATGTCCAAGGAATAACTATTTATTATTATTTCTTTTTGAGCATTTATTCCTCTACGCTATCATATTTTTTTCTTCTTTTTTTTTCTTTTCTCAATTTTTTTTCATATTTTTTTTAATTTTTTTTTTTAATTTTTTTTTTTATAATTGGTTACTTTTACCTAAAATTACCAACGGACATCACCAGAGGTATTCTTTCACAAGGTCTTACCCCCGAAATCATACATGAGTATTTTGCCCGCGAGATCCGGAACATCATCAGAGGTACTTACCACGGGATACTATCCTTAGTTTGTACATGAGTATTCTGCCCCTTCACTCTAATTCATTAGCCAAATTATTACTACATGCTCATTGAAATTCTAAGGACATAGGAGTATCTAGCCTAAAGGATCTCTTTCCTCCTAATCATCAGATTCAGCATCCCTATCACTCCTAAAATGGGAACCCACTAACAGACTGATTAGCATATTTATACAACAATAAACACATAGGCAATTTAAGCTACTCCTAGGTCAGCTGGGCCTACCGACACATCATAGACTAGTAATGTTTTCCATTCAACCATACCTATCCACTTTTCCCAAATTAATCATTAATTAACAATTAAGCACAAAATAGACAATCAATTCCTGGTTTTACTATCATTTTCCATTAATTTTACAGCCAGAATCTTAGACATTTTTGACAAATTTTTCAATTTTTCAAATTTTCATGACTCAAAAACACACCAAAAATAAAAGACTCAAGACTCAATACGAAAGTATCCCATCCCCACACTTGAATCACACATTGCCCTCAATGTGGAATGGAACAAAAATAAAACAGAAATAAAATAAAGGAAATAAAACAAGTAGAAACGTGTTCACCTGAAACTCCAGAGACTCAGCACATCAGCCGCAGCGAACCACCACCAAGACGGTAAACAGAAATAATAAAAATTAAAAATTCGAAAAATTTCTGACTTACCTCCCCTAGGCGTATCGCCTACAGCCTTGCATTTCCCAGGCGATACGCCCAGGACCTCAACCATCTGCCCGCCTGAGACTTCCAAGCGTATCGCCTATAACCTGCCAACCTCCAGGCGATACGCTTGGAGCGTGATTTCCAGAGAATTTTTGGAATTTGACCCAAAAAATTTTCTATCTCCTTTTCCTTGTGCCTCCAGGTCTCATAGTCTAAAAATTTTTTTTTTTTTTATTTTTTTTTTATTTTTTTTTTACTCACCTGGACCTTAGGCCTGCAAAATCACTCAAAATACATCCGTCTCCATTTCCCATGCTATTGAGTCTCCCGAATCACCTGAAAACACCAAAAACACAAAACGACAAGACGCAAAAGGCACAAAAACTAAAAATGCAGGAAATTGAAAAACACAACTACAAAATATACAACCCGGGCACTTAATCAATGAAGCTCAAACATAAAACAACCTCCCAAACCATCCGGAGGCTTTGACTTCACATCTCTCAACACAAAACTACCGGTTTTCACCCGGTTCCTAACTGCACAACCTACCCTAACTCAACCTCTTCAAGCCATAAAGCAACCAACTTTAACAAGTACAACCAGCTGTTTAACCTCTCCAATGCTTAAATCTACCCGGAATAACTCGAAGTTTACACCAGGAACCCCAAAGATCCGGGTCACTCTCACTAACAACCATAGCTCAACCTCCCCACACTTGAACTCACCATAATCCTATCATCAAATCTCACCTATATCATCAAGTGTGGCTCTCCTACATCCACTCAACAACCACCAACAACTCTTTACCCAACTAACTCATTAACGGGTTCTACTAACGGGTCAAAAAACTCAATTTTATACAACTTACCTCATCTAAACCCCTAGGATCCTCCCCACACTTATCCTCAACTACAACGCTCACCCTCCAACCGATTTCCAACTACCAAGTCCTCACCAGTGACATAACTAACACAACTATCCACCAAAGAAATGAAAGATCCTAAAAAGCATACGGACTCGCTGTTCTTGTCACCCGATTTACCAACCCTGAATTCAACCGACTCATCATCTACCCTCAAAGTGATCGTGCCCGCGAAAACATCAACTAACGCCCGGGCGGTCCTAAGGAAAGGCCTACCTAAAATCAACGGGCAGCTAGCATCATATGCAGTATCAACCACCACAAAGTCTATAGGGAACAAGAATTTGTCTACCTGAACAAGCACATTTTCCACTATTCCTTTGGGTCTAACTACCGACTTATCCGCTAAGGAAATCGTCATCCTAGTCGGCTCTAACTCTCCTAATCCTAGGTGCATGAAAACAGAATAAGGCATCACATTAATAGAGGCACCTAGATCAGCTAAAGCACAAGTAACAGACAAGTCACCAAACGAGCAAGGAATTGTAAATGTACCCGGATCAGTCAGTTTTTCAGGCAACCTATTCTGAACCACAGCAGAACACTGGGCATCAAGTGTAACATCAGAAAAGTTTTCAAGCTTCTTCTTATTAGTTAACATATCTTTCAAAAATTTAGCATACTTAGGCATTTGTTTAATAACATCAGTAAAAGGTAAAGTGACCCTAAGCTGCTTAAGAAGCTCTAAAAACTGCCCATACTCTCGCGCATTCTTCTGCTGGACCAACCTCTCAGGATAAGGAACATGCTTCAGATCATCAGCAGTGATCGGTTTCGACGCGAACCTCACTCTCTTCTTCTCCTTCACCGCTTCCCACTTCAGCGGCTTCTCTCTAACTATCTCAGCCTCGACGTTCGGTGCGGTACTTGCTGGCGTTACACTCTCGTGCACCCTCCCGTCCGGCGTCTCCAACTCGACCTCTTCATCAACCGGCTCCTCCTCATCAACCGCCGGTGATGGACTCTGAACGACTCTCCCGCTCCTAGTAGTAATGGCACTAACGTTAGCATTGGGGTTCTTATACGTACTACCAGAAAATTGACCCCCGCGGGAATTTAGCTCCTTCAACTGCTTCGCTATGTCACCGACCGACCGCTGCAAATCTAGGAACGAAGCTTGTTGATTCCTCAGTAACGTGTCATGCTCAGCTAACTTCTTCTGTGTTCCTTCATCCTTGGCTACTATCTGCTGTAGGATCTGGGTCTGGTTAGCAATCAGCTCTCTCACCTCCTTAAAACCAAACCCGTCATCTCCTCCACCATAGTTATTCCTCGGTGGATAACCAGGTGGGTTACCTCCCTCTCGCCATCCTGAATTTTGGCCACTCCTCCACCCAGACTGGAAAGAATTACCGAACTGGTTTCGGTTACCAATGTAATCCACTTGCTCAACGGAAGCAAGCGGGCAGTCTCGGGTGTCGTGAGTGCCTCTACACAGCTCACATTTGGCTTTGATATGGAGTTTGATTTCTTCTAAGGTTTTGTAAATGTTTTCCAACTCCCTAGGCGGTATGGTCTCTGAGCCAATGTGATTGACACCCCGGGTAGATGTAGATGGAGCGAGTGATCTAGTCGAGGCCAAGGTGGCTCTCCGACCTCCGGTTGCCTGCTGTTCAGCAAGTGCGAAGCTCTCGAATAATGATTTGCATTCGTCGACAGTGAGCTTCTCCATCATGTGTCCTCCAGCCGAAATGTTGAACTCTTTCTGAACAGAATATGGAAGTCCGTTGTAGAACTTCTCGATGATAGCCCATTCCGTCAACCCGTGTTGCGGACATCTGCTCAGAAGAGTGTTGAATCGTTCATATGCAGCAGAGTAAGGCTCGTCGGGATCCATGCGAAATGAGTGGATTTCCTCCCGAGTACGCGCAGCCTTAGCCGGAGGATGGTACTTCTTCAGGAATTTTAACTTCAAATCGTCCCAGGTGGCGATTGAGTTAGGCGGAAGCGCTTCGAGCCACTCGGCGGCTCGAGCGGTAAGGGAGAACGGAAACAACCGCAGGTAGATGGTGTCGTTCGCGACTCCCGTGAGTCCGAACGTGTTGCAGATTCGAATGAAGCGGGAAACATGCGTCGGTGCATCTTCGTCCTCACGTCCATGGAACTGAATGGAGTGCGTCAAAGCGTTGATGACGTGGGACGGAACTTGCCAATTAGCGGTGTTGGCAATATTGGGCTGAGCGATGGCAAACCGAGCGTCGGTGACTCCGGCGCTGGCCTGCTCGTGGACGGTGCGACGGGCCGCCATGGTGGTGAGATCAGGAAATGGGATGGGTTTAGTGTCGCGTGGGATTTGTGTGGATGAAGTGGACGGTTTTGAATGGGATGTGGAGAGAATGAACGCCTCGAGTTCCGCGCGAAGTCCGCGGAAACGCTCACGAATGTCCGCGTCGGGATCAGGCAACGGGGAAAGCTCAGGAGGACCTCGTGAACGGGTGTGTGGCATAAAACGGAAAAATAAACCAAAAAGAATAAAATAAAAACCCTAAAAAAAAAAAAAATTCTAGACTCGAAAACGGAAACCCTAAGACTCTAGACACGGAAAAACCTAAAAAGACTCGAAATTTCCTAACGACGACCTAAGTTAATTTTGCTATTGCCAAGTGTCCCCGGCAACGGCGCCAAAAACTTGATGTGCTCGGAACGACACTAAAAACACTAATTAAATAGACCTAAAACCTAGACCTAAGACACACCTAATTTTACCGAAATGACCTAAACCGAACCGAACCCTAAGGCAGTGAACCTGTCGGATTATAGTAAAGCTAAGGCAAGACCGGATTATCGAACCTAGGACACTATGAAAACAAAACTTAACCTAGACCGATGAAATGGAAATTATGAGTAATTTGATTTGGGTTTTTGAGTTGAGATTTAATAGCTAAAATTAACTAATCAACGCACAAACAGACAAAAGCAAGAAACTTTGGAAAAACTATCAAATTAGAGAAGACACCACCTAGACCTTGAATCTCGATTAACACCTACAACCATTCCTAACTTTGACAATTCTGATGGATCCTAGTTCACCTTTTAAGTCCGTCCTAGTACTCGATTTCTAACGCTCGAACAAGGGTTCACCTTTTAAGTCCATCCCACTTCAATTACCCTAGCCACCCTCGGATATACCTAAGATGCACCTAGACTAACCGGAGCTACCAATAACTACTGTGAATGACACTGAATACCAAGCTAGACAAAACCCTAGGACACTTCCTTTTGAGACAATGCAACCCGGCCTAGAACTTTAACCAACCCAACTACCCGTTAAACCTGTACCTTTTAAGTCTCCAGTTCAGCAGCACATTAAAATCAAACTACCAATCAATTATCAATGCAATAGCCAAGAGAACCCTAGCTACACTCTAGCAATTAACCCTAAAGTTAACTACTTTAGCTAATTTACCTAAACCGAAAGACATTCGCGGGTAAATTAAGCATCGACAACCAACTAATAATCTAATCAAAACACACATATGCATCAATCACAGCAACTATAGGAATTTAATAGAAAACGAACATCAATCAAATTGTCAAAATCAGTCACAATCATAAGATATCAAACATTCATCATAACGGTCTAGGTGGTGGCATTAATCTAGCCAACCACCATAGTTAAAGTAGAAGAAACCATAAAAACAGAATCTTTAACCCTAAACATAGTTGTAAGACTAACCAAATACAAGGAATCGAAGATAGAAACTGAACCGGTTAATTGATTTGAATGTCGAATAATGATTCCGGGTTGATCTCCACTTGATTCCACCTTCTCAGCCTTCGAAAATCGCCTTCAGCCTCTCTCTGATCGTCTGGAAGTCGAGAGTTCTTGAAACTAAACCCTAAATCTGAGTTTATATCGAGTAAGCTTCTTTTGCGGGTTTTCAGGCTGCAAGCGTATCGCTTGCTGCCTCTATCTTCCCAGGCGATACGCCTGGATCGCGTTACACGACAATTTAGTCGGTCAAACCGACTTTGAACTCCGTTGACTTTCTCCTGGCGCGCGTATCGCCTGCTACACTTCACTCCCCAGGCGATACGCCTGGGGACCTTTCTCCAGCCCTTCTCCTTGTTTTCTTGTTAAATCCTGTCCTCTTCAAACATGGGCTCGGGAATTTATCAAACTCCTACAATACTTGTAAAAATCATAAATACCGACTCAAAGACTCAACTTAACAATAAAACAGACAAAACCAATGGAAACTGACTCAAATGGACTCAAATTATAAAATAAAAGACTCCTAATTTAGGATGTGTTTGCAACACATCAGTGTTTAAAACTCATTGTTAATCAAGTAATAAGGCAAATTCTTGATGGCTCAGATGAAGAAGAAGATGATGTTAATGGTGGCCGTTTTAGTAAAATGTTAAAGGGGGTAAGTGCGACTGCACTTCATGATGCATCAAAGGAATATGGCATGAAGAAATCTCGTTCAAAGAACAAAAGTCAAGAAGACTTGGCAAATTTGGAGCTGCTGCAGATGACTGGTCTACCATTGATGACCTTATGCTTGTAAAGAATCCAAGATATTTGTATGTTAAAAAGAAGCATGTTGCAAAGCTTCTCCAGTCCTGGCCATCAAAGGCTCAAAAGAGTAAAAATTTCTGAAGATTTTCAGGTAATATATACATGTGTATACTTTTCTGACCTTTATATTTTGTAACTCAGTGAGTTTTATTTATAATTAACTGAGTTTTATAACTCAATGAAAACTCAGTTAAAACTTATTTAGTTATAAAACTTACCTTCAGTTAAAACTCAGAGAGTTATAAAACTCATCTTCAGTTAAAATTAGTAGTGAGTTTAATTCTAGTGAGTTTTAACAAGATATACGGTTGTTTATAATTAGTGAGTTATAAAACTCACTGTCAGTTAAAACTCAGTGATTTAACTTATAAAACTCACTGAAAACTCAGTGACTTATAAAACTCACTGAGTTATAAAACTCACCTTCAGTTAAAACTCACTAAATTATAAAAGTCAATATCAGTTAAAATGAGTTATAAAACTCATTTAAAACACAGTGAGTTTTAAATAAAATAACACTCACCGAAAACTCAGTTAAATCACTAAACTCACTGAGTTATAAAACTTACTTTCAGTTAAAACTCAGCGAGTTATAAAACTCACCTTCAGTTAAAACTCAATAGTGAGTTTTAATTTATAACTCAGTAGTGAGTTTAATTCCTGTGAGTTTTAACAAGACATAAGGTTGTGTATAATTAGTGAATTAAAACTCATAGTTAAAAGTCATTGATGTGTATAAAACTCACTGTAAGGAAAAATAGAGCTTGGAAGATTTCCGGCTGAAATGCCAATTTTACTAGTTCCGGCTGAAGTTGAAGTTGAAGCGGAATTCATACTGCAAGCGGAACAGGCAGTTCAAGCGGAAAGAAGCAGTTTTGTTTCTTAGCGAATATTCCGGGTGAACTCGTTTATCCACCAGATAAAGAGTTCAACCTGACTTTTCCTGAGAAGTCTTTTCAGAAGTCCAATCCTGCAAAAGCTTCTCGTATGCTTCTAAATCTGATTCAAGCCGCTCTCCTAAAGTAGATTGTTGCTGCCAACACGCAAGTCATTCCAATTGTCGATGTTTATTCTTTTGGTAGTTTATATTTGACTTTTATGTTTACGGTCTAGATTAGATCGCATGAGATCAATGGCTGTCATTGATCTCATCAGCACTATATATAGCATGTAATCTCTTAGTTTACACAGACGTTCATCACTTGTAATAGTGTAGCTTTGAGTTAATGCAAATAGTGCCGAATATTCGATATATCGTTGTTGTTACTATTCTGCAAATCAAGCATTTACATTATACAAGAGCTTAATATCGCTTAAGTAAAGTGAAATATAACTTTAATTCCGCAGGGTTATATTTACAAGTAAAGGGCTTAGTTTTAGTTTATTCATAACTATTAACGATCCTACACTCACTGAGTTATAAAACTCACCTTTAGTTAAAACTCAGTGATTTAACTTATAAAACTTACTGAAAACTCAGTGACTTATAAAACTCACTGGGTTATAAAACTCACTAAATTATAAAACCCACTTTCAGTTAAAACAAGTTATAGAACTCATTTAAAACTCACTGAGTTTTAAATAAAATAACACTCACCGAAAACTCAGTTAAAACTCACTGAACTCACTGGGTTATAAAACTCACTTTCAGTTAAAACTCAGTGAGTTATAAAACCCACCTTCAGTTAAAACTCAGTAGTGGGTTTTAAATTAAAACTCGGTAGTGAGTTTTAATTTAAAACTCAGTAGTGAGTTTAATTCCAGTGAGTTTCAACAAGACATATGGTTGTTCATAATTAGTAAGTTTAAAACTCATTGTTGAAAGTCATTGCTATGTTTAAAAGTCGTTGTTTTTAAAACAGTGAATTTTAGAACATTATGAGTTTCATAAACAACTAGTTTTAAAAACATTGAGTTTTAATAAGATATATGGGTATTCATAATTAGTGAGTTTAAAACTCAATGTTGTGTTTAAAACTAGTGAGTTTTAAACTAACTGTTTAAAACTCATTGTTGTGTTTAAAACTAACTGTTTTTAGAACATTGAGTTTTAAAAAACAGTGAGTTTTAGAACATTGTAAGTTCTAAAAATAGCGAGTTTTAAAAAAAAGAGTTTTAAAAAACAGAGTTATAAAAAACAGTGAGTTTTTAAAAAAAAAACAGTGATTTTTTTTTATAAAAACAGTGAGTTATAAAAAAAAACAGTGAGTTTAAAAGAAACAGATTATTCTCAAAACAGTGAGTTTTAGAGTTCGGATGATCATATGGAGTTGAAGATTTAGGTTTTGGTACAGTTTTTTCAATGGAAATAAGTCGGGTTCCAATATAAACAGTATGATGAATTCTTAAAAAGTAATTTATCTTTTGTAGGTCAAACTATTCTCAAAATATCTTGAGAATGCTAAACATAAGGCTTTTAAGGAAATAGCATATTTGAAGCCATTTGAACCTGAACTCCGATGGAGCATGGAAAAAAAGAAAACAGTTATTCTCAAAGAAATCAAATGAGAAATTTGAGAGCAAAATATTGCACAAAAGCTTTCCTTTCAGAAATAAACATTGTAAGTTCTGTAATACTTGGAGATGCTGAACAATTTGATAAAAGAAGTGTGGAAGAGATGAAGGAAGTTTTAGAAAAGGCATTTAGATGTTGGGAAGATCGAGTTGAGAGATGTAAAGACAAGATAAAGTTGTTGGCCAGTAACTTTCTAGTAGCAGTTGTTGGCCAGTAACTTTCTAGTAGCATTATGCTTATTGTTTATAATGTCTAACCGAAACTTTTCTTTGTTTTGTTTAGCTTCAATATTTGATCAAGTTTAGAACTTGGAATTTGCATAAATTCATACATTTTTGGAGCAAATGACTAATGTATTTGTGAGAAGGAGATCATCAGTTTTTATCGTTGTTGATTAGAATATAAAATATCTGTTTACTTAGATTTGTAGTTTAATATATAAACTTACAGAAAACCATGATTCCAATACTTTTTATTCTATTTATCAAAATGTACTCTACATCCTAAAATACATTTTGGATTTCATATATAAAATGAATCAATTTCGCTTGTAAATAAATTCTATTTCACATGCCAAATCATGCGTCTTTATATGCTTAATCATCTACATTTAGATAAAAAAAACTTGTTAAAAATAACTGTATTACATTTAAATATTACAATTGAAACAAATTTCATGACATGTAAATAATGAATATCTAATTGGCAACAAATATTGCTTCAAAAGAAAATATATAATCATATGTGCTGACCACTTCTACTAGTCCGATGCCGAAATGCTTTTTGCAGTATGATATTCTTATTTTGATAACTAATCATGTCAGATTCCTTGTCCACCTTAATAAAGTTGTCTTCTTGGATATTTCGACTTGATAAAACAATTTTTGTAGCATACTTTGAATGTGTCCTATTCACTTGTTGTTGTTGGTCTTCATCTTTTAACAGCAAACCGCAATTCGAACCTTTTGAATCTTCTGCAGAGTATATGTCCATATGAATTATTAAGAAAATTCCATTAAATATCAACAAATTTACCCGTAAAAACTGCATCTGTTACTGCATCTGTTAATCTGCATTCAGGTACAAAAAAATACAAAACAATTCACATGTAACCTGTAAAAAAATCTCGTAGAATGAAAAAAAAAACTACACATAAAAAAGACAACAATTCTCATGCGAAATAGACAAAACATATTTCATATTTTAGATTTCAGTAGGTGAGTGTGGATTATCAATAGGAGTTCATATTGTGCAGTTTTTGGTCATAATTTTTAGGGTTATTCTTTTTAGCCCAATGCCAATGTTGAAATGGTTACTATTGTAGGTGTTCAGAATGATGAGGTGGTTAGTATGCTTGTTGATGTTGAGGTATTCCAAAAAGTTGGGAAAAGGAGTAAGGTTGACGGGTAGCAAATCTGCTGCTAGTCTTAATTGCTTAGAGTGAGTAAGTGTGACTACAAAATTTAACTTTAAAAAACAGAGACTTTGCAGTGAGTTTTAAAAACAGGGAGGTTATAAACTCACTGAAAGTTCTAAACTCACTGCAAAACTAAACTTGATTAAAACTCAGTGATTATAACTAGCTATATATAAAACTCACCGATCAAAATTTAAACCAGAGTGAAAAAAAACACACACACTAAAACACATAAGTAAATGGGTCAAAAACTGCCACATCAACTACTCTTTTTTGTATCTAATACATTCATGGAAGGTGTAGAATGCTAGAATATACTCAAATAAAGCTAAGTTAGCCATCATGATAATTCACATATAGAAGATAATCATACTCTCCACTTTGATTAATACTAGCAACTTACTTATGAGGAATTCAAAGTGTAAAAACTTAACTTGACTTCTTGCAATTCATTTTTGCTTTTACCAAGTACAACTATAGCTCCTGTAAATCATAGGAAAAAATATTTATAATTCAACAATTTCTTGTTCAGCTTAGGATTCAAATCTATTTGGTATGAAGTATAAAAGACACCTAACTTCTATTATAATTGGATATTACTATCTTTGATTAATTAAAGAGTTCACTCTAAATAGATACTCATTCTATCCGGTGCACTTTAATAAATGGTACTTTCTCATTCTGTAAGGAACCGAGTTGTTCATTTAAGCCTGAGGTAGTCAACTCTGATCACGCGCATTATAAAATTATAGTTTCCAAATCTGGTATAAGTACCAAACTCGTTGACGATTCGGTTTCCTTTAAAACATATAATTCTAGGAATAAGCTACAATAACATG